>CM076571.1:987982232-988361546 GCA_034641835.2 Pinus albicaulis
TGCCTCCTTAGACATTATGTGAGCACACAAAAGAATATTTGAGCACACAATGGAATCACACCTCTCCCTTGGGTCACCATCCATCATGTACCAAGGGAGGGAAGGAGGATTTGAAGCTCACCTATATAAACCCACCAAGAGATGAACAAAGGGTGATCACAAGGTTATGCTGGCCAAAGTTGCCCAAGCAACACCAGCATTGTGTGTGACCCAAGGAGATGGAGCTAAATAGGACTCAATGGTTGGCCACCCAATATCTTAGTCCACCACAGCAGAGAGAGAGACTTAGACTGCGTCAGAAGGCAGAACTTGAAAGCCAAACATCCTTGCATTGGGACCTAGAGCCATTGCCTAAGGGCCCTTTGGCAAGTGGGTAAGATTTTATTTTATTCCAAGCATTCAATAAGAAGAGGCCATCGAGCCATCGTTTGCATTATTGTTGTTTGGAACTCTCTACATAGCTTCTTTTTTGTTTTTTGTTTTAGTTTTTTTAACCAGAGCATACTTCATCATATTATTTCATTTAAGTTTTATGCTTTTGAGCTCCCCCCACATACTTCCTGTTACCAATAGTTTAGAGAGTAGACCACACTCTCTAAGCTCATGTGATTTTGTACACCCATGTTTTGAATCCACCACAATAGAGGGATTGAACATTCAAGGAATTCCAGATTACCAGATCAAAGAATTACCCATGTGACTGCAACACCACACTATTGGCGTTCCTAACCGTTGGATGCGGTTACTGTGTAGGACAGCTAGATTGATAGCATGTTACCATGAGAATAACTAGTTTAGTTTTTACATGTTACATACATTTTTGAGGTCAGATGACCAATGTGTCTTGGGAATTTTTTTTTGTAAAAACCTATGACTATCTATCTATTTGATTTCAGTGTTTTCCTATGTTTATTGCTTAATCCTATTCAATTATGTGAATGTGTCTTTACATGTGTTGAAAATTTTTGTATATAACATGATTAGCTAAAGAATCAGTTAATATGTTCAATTTTTCTGGAAATGTGTTGATATTGAATGAAATCAAAATGTCTTTCCAAAAGTCAAACTCTTAGGAACAACTAATGAAGTGTTGGATTTCTAACAGTATAAGCACTAGTAAGTTGTAATACCAGAAGTTGTGAGTCTAACCTTATGATGATGTGGTTAATACCAAATGAAATGGAATTAGAGAGAAGTTCGATCAACACGCTATACTCAACGATATTTTTTGTCAATCTACTGATACAAATCCCTTGAAACTCACTAACTCGACGTTCAAAGCGAAAATGGCCCATGCTGCAGAGGATAGATTCTGCGTACTATGACTAGCACCATCAGCATACCCAACAAATGGTTCCAAAGATTCAGACATCTACGATGAAATGTAAAGTGGATTACTAACGTCAAGAAAATGCTAAAAAACAAACTAAGACAGTGAATGCAAATCAACAACATATATATATAAAACAAAAAATTACTACGCTCATGATTAAGCATAGTAATGTTTCAGATACAACCCATTTTGGGGCTACGCTAATGGAATTCCATCGTAATCTACCAACTCGTAGGCACTTTTAGCAAGAACTCTTTTGAAAATATAGGAGCCATGCCATAATGGCTCCAATTTCCCTGTACCTATTACCTCAGCTTCTTGATCATAAAGAAGGACCAAGTCACCCTTTGAGAAAATGCAAGGTTGGATATTTTTTTCATATTGTGCCTTTATACGTCTCTTATGTGCTTCGTTGGCCAATCGGGCTTCACGACGTGTTTCATCAAGATGATGAGGTTAAAAAAACACGCTTCTTCATATGAGGTGTCAGGTAACAAGTCGATTGCGAGTTTCAATGACAATATTTCAAATTGGATTGGCAAGATAGCTTCTAGACCATACACCAATTAAAAGGGAGTAAATCCAGTTTTGTTTCTCACTGAGGTTCGGTACGCCCACAAATCCAAGTACAGGATCAAATTTCAGTTTTGTTTACGAACTCCTATCATTCGTTGAAGCATACATTTAAGAATATTTTTGATAGCCTCAACTTGTCCATTTTATTGTGGATAAACATGAGTAGAATTATCATGTGACAATCCTAACTTAGCAGTCAATTCAGTCATCATATGGTTGCGAAAATGCTTCCCATGGTCTGTGACTATAGCCTGTGGGACCCCAAACCGTGCAATGACATGATTAAAGAAAAAAAATGCAGCTGTTTGTCCTGTGTTGTTGAATGAAGGCATCACTTCGTCCCACTCGGTAAAGTAGTCTATTGCGACAATAATATAACCATGATCCCTGGACGAATGAGGGTTACAGGTCATGAAGTCAATACCCCATTTCGAAAATGGTCCCACAGAGACAATAGGATGCATTGGCATTGGTGGTTTGTGGATTTTATGATCAAATATCTGGCACGCATGACAACTTCTGACTACAAGGATGTAGTCATTAAATATGGTAGGCCAAAAGTAATCGGCGTGGAGCATCTTCTGCGCGGTATCATATCCAGACAAGTGTGCACCACAAGCCCCAGCATGAAAATCATTTAAAACCTTTTCGGGCTCCTCATGAGTGAGGCACCTTCTTAAAATTGTGTTGACACCACGACGATAAAGTGTATCACTGATGATAAAATAATATTTGGCTTGGTATCAAATACGTTGTTGGTCAAAGCGAGAGGTATCAGGTCGAAAAGTCTGGGTCTGGAGATAAATGATGAAATCCCCATTCCAAGGATCATATGGTCTGATTAGAAACAGAGACTCGTCAGGAATAGATGGTTCTGACGTAGTAGCAGTACTATCATAAGGAAGGTCACAGAGAAGCTCAGCTAAAACTAAATACTTCTTTGACTTAGATTTTATGAATTGCAAATCAAATTCATGCCAAATGACAATCCATTTTGAATACTTTCCCCCCAACAATTGACGTGATAAGATGTAAGTCATGGGGTTGCAATCCAAAATGAAAATGGTCTTCCGGAACAGGGTGTAGTGGCGAAATATTTGGATAGCTTGAACAGCTACCAAGGAAAGCTTTTCTACGTACGAATACTTCACTTTCGTATCATTGAGATTACAACTCAAATAATAGATCGGATGTTCTATCCCATTTTCTACTTGGACTAGTACCATAGCAATGGTCCTGTTAACTGAAGCAATATATAAGAAATAATCATTCTGATAATTGGGGGGCTACATTAATGATTCCTAGACAATATTATCCTTGAAAAAATGGAAAGAAGCTTGTCCAACTTGGTCCCAATGGAAGGGAATCCCCTTTTTCAAGAGCCAAGTAAATCCTTTATCCATTTTGGCGTAGTTGGGTATGAACCTCCTTAGGAAGTTAGACTTTCCCTAAAATTTCTATAACTGAATAAAATTTGAGGGCGCAGGAAAATCAAGAATGGAATGTACCTTCAGTGGGTATATTCGAATTCCTTCTTTTGAGATGACGAATCCAAGAAAACGACCAGAAACAACACAAAACACACATTTATGTGGATTAAGGCGTATTTTGCAGTGTTAGTAGCTTAAAAATATAGCTCTCAGATTATAACATGACTTGATCTTCATTTTCTAGATCATTATCACTCATGTTTTATTAATACCCTTTAATTATTTAATTTCCCTAAGTTTATACTTAGGTTCCCCATTAAAATAATTATTTATTTTAATAAAACATTAACCGAGTGGAATTTTCACAAACTACTTTTGGGTTCTTTGGAATACTAGTGCCTAAGCCTCTCCAAACAATTTGGGGCTTAGAGCACTTTCGGATGCTACAATAATCAACACTCCATCTTAGCGAGGAAAGTGCTCTAACAATTATGCCTGCTACATACTGCTTTGACTCTGAAGCATCTTCCGCACTGTTGAAGTCCATCAGCCACTGCGTTGTTGCTGCCACTGTACTACTGCCCATGACACTGCCATTTCCACTGCTACATTTGTACTACAAATCCCACTCAAGTGTTGCATATTCTAGGTTGCTAACATTGTTGCTGCTAACACGGCATCTACACTGCAACTTAGCTGTTGAGAGAAACAAATGAACTCACCCAAGACTGAACAAGTGTTCAGTGGATGCACCTTAGTGCTTGAAGACTCTGATTGCTGATAACTACTGCGTTGTCCCTCTAATGCACTACTTTTCTGTTCCTATGCACAATTTTTTACTTCACTGCTGCTACTACGTTGATGTTGCCTCTGCTCTACGCTGCTCCAGAAGTAGGCATTGCTACCTATTTCACTATCGTCACCATCACTCCTCGGCTCCTGCTGAAACTCCTCCATCCTGCTATTGTTGATCATGGGCTCTCGTAGAAAGGTAATGATCCATGAGGTGGGCTCCTCAAGGATCTTTCCCAACTAAAGTTCGTAGTGAACTATAATTCAATACCACCCCACTTCTCTCCTTGAGAAGCTTGGGCGCTCATGGAAAACTCATTCTCCTTGATTTTCGCAGTTGCAAACTTTGGGTCATGCTTCTCATATTTGTCCTTCTTCTTCTTCAAAGGACACTGAGATGCATAGTGGCCCATCTCGCCACATCTGAAGCACTTGACCTTAAAAAAATCATGCTTTAGTTTCCATTTCACCTATTGTCCTTTTTATGCAAGGGTTGTGTTCTCCTCTTCCTCCATGGATTTCGATCCACTTCCACTGCTACCATCAATTTCTCACTTGACGAGATATATCCTCAACTCTTCCTCCTAAAAAGATAACAACAACTTCTCCCAACTAGGTAATGTTTCCCAACTCAGTATACTTTAGACAAAAACTTGCCACTCCTTCGTGACACCATTAATGTCCATCTGTAGCATGGTTTTAATTTTAGGTGTAGCACCTATTGCCGACATTTGATCTTAAATTAATTGAAACCGCATGAGGTATGAAACTGCATGCTACCCTTTCTGCATCTAGATCATATGGAGCTTCTATTCTAAGTACAAGTTTCGCTACTCAGAAGATCCCTCAAATAGGTCATGCAAAGCTACCCACATCTCTATAGAAGTAACCTGGCCAGCCACATGTGACATGATGTGATCCTTGACACCATCAAGGAGCAACCTCTTTTCCTTGCACTTTTTGAGCTGATCTGCATCTGTAGGATCAACTACCATGTTCTCCATGAATGCCTTCAGATCATGTTCATCTAGAAGGAACTGAGCACATTCCTTCTAGATCATATAGTTGGAGGATCCCTCCAACTGATCCTAATCACGAATTCCGTGAGATGCCATCTCAACCAAAATTTGTTGAATCTTCTCCCTCTTTATGTTTCTCCTCTATTGCTTAGAAACTGAGAAATGTTGACTTCCTCGACTAGGAAATAACTGATGAATAATTCCCTCAATATGTGCTCTTGACTCCTCCTCACGCTTTTCTGCTCTGGAAAAAAATTGCAGAAAAAATGCGTCCCTCTATCTCTGCATGGAGGCTCTGCGTTGCTCCCTCTGCCACAACAAGATCTCGATATGGAAGCCCTTTCTCTCTATCGACTCACTCAGAGAGAGGTTGCCACGAAAATCTTAGCCCTCCTCGCTAGAACTGTGAAATCCTTCAATGGATTTGTTCTGCTGCATTGAAACAAAAACAACCTTCTCTTCAAAATTTAGATCTTTTTTTCCTGTTTCACATCAATGATCTGATACCATGTGAAAATTTCTTAGATCTCAAAAATCTAAGGAATCCTACTGCAACCAACTGGATTACTTCTTATATTATGTAATTTACTTTACGCAATTATTTTTGAATCATACATGATATATTTAAGCAATCACTGAAGCAACCTACACTATAATTCTCATGATTATGAAACAAGGAAAATGAACAAGGAAATCATTCATACATATGACACCTTTATTTTAGACCAAGTCCCCGAAAAAACCCAATGCGAGAAAACCGGTGCAGTAGATCTAAGGGTTTTATTATTAAGTAGTATAAATGTCTCAATACATCTTTGAATACCCCTAGGGTAATTCAGTTACAAAGAGAAATATTGGTAGAAGAATTTTTTGGATTTACCTCACTGAATCACTGAGTTCTCAGCTGATCCGGATGAAGAAAACCATGCCCTGGGGAGGCACTTTGCAGTCTTTACGCAGTCCCAACACTATACCTTCCAGCCTCTCCGTCACCCCCTTTGAGGCTCAATGTTAAACCCCAAACAAGTCATTTTTTCTTTGTGGACCCTGAGGAACAACCTCCCGGTGTCACTTTCTGGATACCAACCTCTGAAACTCATCAACAAGAAAAATTATGGAAACCCTATTTTTCCCTTGCGCTGCTTCTATTTGAGAACTACGCAGACATTGCGTTAGCCTTATTCCTTTAGTGCTAGCTTGGTTAGATCACTTCTACCTCTCTCTGATTGATGCTCTACAAGCCGATAAAATATCTTCCTCTCTGAATGGTATCTCTATCGCTCACTTCTCAGATCTCTAGCTTGAATTTCTCAGCAAACCCTGCCCCAGAAATTTCAAACTCTAGATCAATTCAGTGTGTCTTTCCAATGAACATCAAGCCTTCATTATAGCCTTCTCATTGAGACATCAACGACTGAGATTAGATCTCTAATCAACGAATAATATTATAACATGACTTGACCTTCATATTCTGCATCATTCTCACTCATGTTTTATTAATACCCTTTAATGATTTAATTTCCCAAATTTTAGACTTAGGGTCCCCATTAAAATAATTAATTATTTTAATAAAACATTAACAGAGTGGAATTTTCAGAAATAGTTTCTGGGCTCTTTGAAATACCAGTGTCTAAGCCTCTCCAAATTTTTTTTGGCTTAGATCACTTTTCGATGTTAAAAAAATCAACATGATGTTGGTTGCCTCCGTTGATCATGTCGACGATTCTCGTTAAATTCTCCCGAAAAGAAATCCTCTTTTAAACCCCCTCAGTTTGGCCAACAAAATCGTTTTTTCCACCTATCGTTCCCCTCCTATAAACTCAAAATTGCATTAAAAAGGGCCAAAAACCCATATTTGAAAATATATAAGGTTTGGCACCTTTCGGCCCTAGCCCCTCAGTCTCTTTCTCCACATAACCTGAGTGCTAGACCAAGCACTAGCCCGGAAAGTGCTTATCGCAGGCGGATATCGGGCGCAGTATTATCCGTCGATCTGTACAGATCGGACAACCTTCATTGATCAGCATCGCGCCGTGGCCCAACCCATTTACCGTTCTGATCGCCTGTCCACCGTTCAATCAAACCATAAATCAACAGTCCGCAGCTCACCCGCCTTTGTGGTCCCTGCGCCCAAAAACACTGTTCAAAAAATCGGTGGTATCCATCGCACCGCCTTTGGAGGGCGGGTGGTATTTTCCATTTCGGAGCGGTTCCACTCATCGCATGACACGTGGCTCTGTTACTATTTCAAAACCACCCCCCCATCATGCGTTATCGTTCGGCATTTGACCTGGTGCGATATTCATATCAACCGTCCGATTTGGGGCTCTCCATCCAACGGTCATCGCACCCCGAAGATGCGCGGAATTTAACCCAAGTTATCCGTACCCCTAGCTCGCCAATCCGTCGCCCTCCGACTTGTCCTCAGTCGTCGATCTCCTCCTGAGATCGGATGGTCCAGATTGCTTGCCTAACCGCCATCGACACGTGTCCTCCGCCACGTCATTATTCCATGTGTGTTCGTCACACGTCCATCCCATATATATATATATATATATATATATATATATATATATATATATATATATATATATATATATATATATATATATATATATATATATATATATATATATATATATATATATATTCCATTTCAAAGTCGAATCCAAAGGTTTACATTTAATTCTTTCGTACTCGCCAACTCGCACTGCAGCATTTCTCCGCCCCTCCGCCGCGTTTTTCCGCCACCCCACGTGGTCGAGTCTGTACTGGTTTCGCTAATCGTATCTACCATCATCGCCCATCTCTATATGCATTTGGACATTCTTCTCCTCCAAGTCACTCCACATGTATTCCTCACTCGAAAAATAAATAATCAAAAGAGGTTGTAATAGAGAATTCCTCTCCTGATTTCAGTCTGCAAAAGGAACTTGAGAAGGTCAAAATCCCAGTTCCCTTGACTGAACTGTTGAAGCAACCTGCATATCAATCCCAAGTCACCTCTTTCATGCTCCCTCCAGAAGCACCTCTCATCCCATATAGTCTCAACCTTCAAGAAGAAAGACCCATGGTTGTATTTGGCCCACATGTTGAGGAATTAGATGCTTCTACTCCTCCCTTCTATGTGTCTCTAGTGATCCATGACCTGTTATTACATAATTGTATGTTAGATTCTGGAGCTTCCCATAATCTTATGCCTCTGTCAGTCATGGAACAACTAGGATTAAAAATCACCCGTCCATACAAGGACCTCTATTCATTTGATTCCAAAAGAGTTAAATGCCTGGGGATGATCAAGGATTTGGTGGTCAATTTGGCCCAAATCCCAGCAAAAAGTGTGGTAATGGACATCGTGGTGGATGACATCCCAGCTCGCTTTGGCATGTTACTATCAAGGTCCTGGGGGACAAAAAATGGTGGATCAATTAAGTTGGATTTAACATATGCCACTATTCCAGTTTTTTGTGGCCAGGAGAGGAGGTTGTACAGGGAAACTAGATTTGTCAAGATGGTTACTAAGGTTGACAACTCTGTTAATTCACCAGTCTACAGTAAAGAAGGAGATTTCTCATGCTTGATGCTAGAAGAAGATCAAGATTATGCTTATGAACCATCCTTCTACCAGATCAAGACTGAGTAGCCCTCAGAGAGCCATGAAACAAGAATCTGGACACTTCATTTTGATGGAGCAAATTCAAGAGAAGGTAATGGAGCTGGAATATTATTGATTTCTCCTACAGGAAAATGGGTCCCATTGTCTTTCAAGCTAGAATATGAAGCCACTAATAATGTGGCTGAATATGAAGCACTTCTGTTGGGGTTGCAGACAGCCAGGAGCATGAATATACAAAGTTTAAAAGTTTTGGGAGATTCAGAACTGGTGGTTAGACAAGTCAGGAATCAATGTCAAACCAAACATCCTCGGCTGAGGGCTTATAGGAATGAAGTTTGAGATATGGTAGAGAATTTTTTCTTAGCATTTAATATCCATTTCATGCCCCGGGAACATAATAGGATGGCCGATTCTCTTGCTGTGGCTGCTAGTACATTAAGTCCACCTCAGAACCCCCTCTTAAGATATGAAATTAAGGTACGTTATCGACCATCAATCCAAGATAACATCAAGCATTGGAAAGTATTTGAGGATGAAGAACAGATGAAGAGATTCTTGGAAACAGTAGGGGAATTCTCCAATATGGAGATTGATGCTGGTGAAGAAGAAGAGACTGAAGACACTTCAGAAAGAAATTGGGAGAATAAAATGGCAGGTAATAAAGTGTTGCAATTGAAGGGAAACATTATACCTAGAGGGCTGGTGCCTCTAGAAAGATTATTTGACAAGAATGATGTCCCAATGCAGCCAAGCAAAGTGGTAGAATAAAATCAGGTAGAAGAATTGAATCTTGGTACTAACGCTGACCCCAAAACTGTAAAATTATCCAAGGAAATCCAAAAAGAATATAAAAATCTATACCATAAATTATTTTAGTCTTACAAAGATGTGTTTGCATGGTCTTATTAGGACGTAAAAACTTTTGACACCAGTATAATGCAACACAAAATTCCACTAAAGGGAGATGCAAAACCTCATAAGCAGAAGCTCAGACAAATAAATCCCCTGTTGCTTCCCTCTATTGAGAAGGAAATTAAGAATTTGTTAAAGGCCAAAATAATTTTGCCACTAAGGTACTCTGAATGGGTGGAAAACCTAGTCCCTGTCCAAAAGAAGAATGGATAAATAAGGCCGTGTGTTGATTTCCGAAATTTAAATAGGGCATTCTTAAAGGATAATTACCCACTGCCTAAGATGGATCACATCCTGCAAAAGGTGGTTGGAGCTTCTAGGATGTCAATGATGGATGGATTCTCTGGTTATAATCAAGTGGCTGTACTGCCAGAAGATCAAAAGAAGACTGCTTTCACCACACCATGGGGTACATTTATGTATGCCAGGATGCCTTTCGGGTTGATTAATGTAGGGGCCACTTTTCAGAGGGCCATGGACATTGCTTTTGTTGGGGAGCAAGATAAATTTTTGGTAGTCTACCTCGATGATATCACTGTATTTTCTAAGAATGATACTATGCACATTGAGCATTTTTGTAGAACCTTTGAGAAATGCAGAAGGTACGGTCTCTCTCTAAATCCTTAGAAGTTTTTTATTTGCATTAGAAGAGGGTAAACTTTTGGGACACATTGTAACCAAAGATGGGGTAAAGATAGATCCTAAGAGGGTAGAGGTTATAAACGACATTTCTCTCCCCAGGAATAAGAAGGAGGTACAGTTGTTCCTAGGGCACATTAATTTCCTGAGAAGGTTTATTCCTAACTATGCTGAAAAAGTTAGACATATAACCGACATGATGAAGAAAAATAATGAGGTTAAGTGGTCTCAGGAATCACGAGAGGCCTTTACCAGAATAAAAAATTCTTTTGCAGAAGCCCCCGTGCTAGCTGGACCAGATTATGCTAAACCGTTCATGATCTTTTCTTTTGCATCACCTCATACAATAGCAGGAGTTTTATTGCAGAAAAATGAAGAAGGGTACGAGCAGCCCATCGCCTTCTTCAGTCAGGTGCTTCATGATGCAGAACTGAAATATAGCATATTAGAAAAGCAAGCATACACCCTGGTGAAATCCCTTAAAGCATTCCGCATGTATGTCTTGCAGTCCCATATCACTGCATTTGTGCCTACAACAACTATAAAAGATATTCTTATCCAAGGGGATAGTGAAGGAAAAAGGGGGAAGTGGATTGCCGAAATACAGGAGTATGAATTAGACATCCGCCCTACCAAGCTGATCAAAGGACAAGGGCTAGCCAAAATATTATCCGAATCAAACTATCAGGCTCTCAGTATAAATCTGTCCATGATAGCGAGTGGGGAATATGAGGAGAAAGAAGAACGACAGGGAGTAGAGATAACTACTCCGGAAACACATATAAAGTACCTCACCAGTCAGTGGTACAAAGAGATAGTAGAATATCTCCTCACACTCAGCTACCCTCCAAGCTGCGATAAAGCTAAATACAGAACACTAAGATTGAAATCATAGAAGTACATGGTCACCAATGGCCGGCTATATTGGCGAGATACCTCAGGAATTCTACTCATGTGTCTCACAGAGGATGAGGTAGAGAGTATAATGGCCGAATTTCATGAAGGAATCTGTGGGGGTCACTACAGCTGGAGGGCCATTGCTCACAAAATCCTAAAGGTGGGTTTCTATTGGCCTAAGCTCTTTGGAGATGTTTTTGTCCGGGTTAGAGCTTGTGAGAAATGTCAGAAATTTTCTGAAATATAGAAGTTGGCACCTCTGCCCATGATTCCCGTTCACGTGGACGAACCATTCAGGCCATGGGGAATTGACTTTATAGGTGAAATACATCCTCCATCGAGTGGTCAGCATAAGTGGATATTAACTGCCACTGATTATTTCAAAAAATGGGTGGAAGCCACACCTGCGAGGAACACAATAGATGCTGTGATAATAAAGTTCATGGAAGAAAACATCATATCCAGGTTTGGCTGCCCTGCCAGAATAGTAACTGATAATGCTCAGGCCTTCAAGTCTGCAAAGTTTGTGAGCTTCTGCCAGCAGTATAACATTACACTAAGTCATTCTATAGCCTATTACCCACAAGGAAATGGCTTAGCTGAGTCTTCAAATAAAACCTTGGTGAGGGCACTGAAGAAGGCTATCAATGAAAATCAGAAAAACTGGGATTCCCAGTTGAAATTTGCTCTGTGGGCCAATAGAATTACCAACAAGAAAGAAACTGGAAAATCCCCATATGAATTAGTATATGGGAGGGCATCAGTATTCCCTATACAGTTATCCCTACCAGTAGCCCGATTCATGCAAGAAAGTCAAGAAGAGCCCAATGATGTCACCAGGAGAATAAATTAGCTGGTGGAGTTAGAAGAAACACGAAACCAGGTAAGTCAAAGGCTCGCTGAATATCAAGAGAAGATGAAGTACATTTTTTATCAGCATGCAAAAGACAGGAAGTTGTAGATTGGTGATTTAGTGCTCAGATGGGATATCCGGAGAGCTGAAAAGGGGAAACATGGTAAATTCAACCCACTCTGGTTTGGCCCTTTTAAAATCGCGGAACAAGGGGGTAACAATACTTTCAGGCTGGAAAATTTACAGGGAGACTTGCCTGACGCCCCTGTAAATGTTCAGTTCCTTAAACCCTACTTCCAGTTCTGATTCAGGCAGAGATAGCCTGATGTATTATACTGTACATTATTTTTCTATTTTCATCTTTGTTTGAATAATGTGGGTGTCGTGGTGAATTATGAAAAGAAAAGTAGAAGTGTTGAAGAACAGTGTCCACATAGAATATTAACTGGTGGTCTGCGAAGTTCTCGACACGCCCAGGGATGAACATACCATCCCCAGGTGGAGCCAATGTTGATCATGTCATCATTCTATTAAATTCTGTTAAATTCTGACAAGCAATCCCCTTTAAACCCCCTCTGTTTGGCCCAAAAAATCATTTTTTCCGCCTATCGTTCCCCTCCTATAAACTCAAAATTGCATTAAAAAGGGCCAAAAACCCATATTTGAAAATATATAAGGTTTGGCACCTTTCAGCTCTAGCCCCTCGGTCTCTTTCTCCACATAACCTGAGCGCTAGACCAAGCGCTAGCCCAGAAAGTGCTTATTGCAGGTGGATATCGGGTGCAGTACTATCCGTCGATCTGTACAGATCGGACGGCCTTCATTGATTAGCATCGCGCCATGGCCCAACCCGTTTACCGCTCCGATCGCCTGTCCATTGTCTGATCAAACCATAAATCAACGGTCCTCAACTCACCTGCCTTTGTGGTCCCCGCGCCCAAAAACACTATTCAAAAAACCGGTGGTATCCATCGCACCGCCTTTGGAGGGCGGGCGGTATTTTCCATTTTGGAGCGATTCCACTCATCGCACGACACGTGGCTCCATTACTATTTCAAAACCGCTCCCCCATCGAAATTTAACCCAAGTTATCCGTACCCCTGGCCCGCCAATCCGTCGCCCTCCAACTCGTCCTTAGCCATCGATCTCCTCCTGAGATCGGACGATCCAGATTGCTTGCCTACCCACCATCGACACGTGTCCTCCGCCACGTCATTATTCCAAGTGTGTTCATCACACATCCATCCCATATATATATATATATATATATATATTCCATTCTAAAGCCGATTTCTAAGGTTTTACATTTAATTTTCTGCATTCTGCCAACCTGCACCAGAGCATTTCTCCGCCATTCCACTGCATTTTTCTGCCATCACCATGCACCATTCCACCATTTCACCATGTTGCGTTGTCATCCTCACTATTCCCGTTGCATCCACCTTCCCGTGCTTTTTTTTTTCTTGACGATTTGGTGTATTTTGCAGGGTACGAGTGGCGGTAAACCGCCATGATTCACAGTCTCAATTATAGTAGCAAAGAACACCGGAAAGGACCATTTTTCAGAGGCTGGAATTATGGAGAAATGCCTGGGAAGCTGTTACCAGATGACCTCCATTAAAGAAGTAGGGTTGAAATCTGTCAAACTCTCCAGAGTCATTCAAAGCGCAGATTTCGCGATCAGAAACATTAATATTGCAGACAGAGAGTATTAGTGAAAGGCGGAGAGTTAAAGGCGCATAATTGAAGATTTTCAAGCCTTAACCTAACCATTTGAAGGCAGAGTACCAGATCGAAGACCCTGCAGATCACTCAAAAGGTTTATGCACAGAAAACAATACCCTCAAGGTTTCATTTCAGTAGAATTTTCTCTCCAGGAAAGGATAGACTGCCCATAAGGTTTTTATTTCTCTACCGTGTTCCTGAAGAAACTTCCACCCAGTGCATTTATTTCAGAAAACAGACCACATAGTACATATAGCACTACCGAGTCATCAAGCAGTATGGGCGTGCACGTTTTCTCCATCTTGTCTTAATGAGGCAAATTAAATGTTCATCATCCGCTTTCCTTCACTAGGTTTTCTTTTCTTCTATAAAACGCCCGGGAGAACAGATTTTAAGGGTTCCAGATTTTATCAAAAAATTATGCAGT
Source organism: Pinus albicaulis (assembly GCA_034641835.2). Classification (NCBI taxonomy): domain Eukaryota; kingdom Viridiplantae; phylum Streptophyta; class Pinopsida; order Pinales; family Pinaceae; genus Pinus; species Pinus albicaulis. The sequence continues at coordinate 987,996,452 of CM076571.1, forward strand.
GAAAGAATTTTTGTATGCATTTTGTAAAAAAAAAAAACTCTTATATGAATATACGAGCTCCGTTGGGTTTTAGTGAGGAGGAGTTCCACCTTTAAAGAGGATTCTGGTCTTTGGTGTCTCACAGTGTGTAACTTTCTTTTACATGTGCTAATTCAATTGTTCATTTCGTTTCATCTGCTTTCTTGTATCATGTTTCAGGAATGCAAGTGGCTCAGTGGTTTTTGGTATGGATTTATCCTAGTTGATACCCATGCTCGAATTAGTCAAGTGCTTTAAATATGGCTCAGGCATGATATACTATTTCACTGTTCACATCAACCATAGTTCTACTATATTAGTTTCTTTGGTAGGTTATTTTTAAAACGCTATTGTCATGTATGGATTCTTAAATTGGTAAGCCCATTACATGGTGATATTGTGTATCTGGATATCGTCTCAATGATAGCTAGTATTCTCTTAATCTTTCATACATAGTAAACACCTTCTGATAATTTATTTTACGTGACATATCCTTTGAATCGGCCCTCTTACTGAAAAAAGTCGCTCTCGAACCGTCTCGATGCATTTTTATTAGAGTTCCTCACATTTTTCCTCTGTAGTATTCCTCTCCCTGTGTCAACTTTATGACGATCTTGGTCCCATTCAAATTAATATTTCATGTTTCAGGAGATAGCATGAGAGCCTTTTGTTGATAACTCCCCCTGTTATATCACATTCTCCTTGCTATATAAGATGTCCTAGGCACTGGTCTTTCACAACTCAAGGATGTCTCTAGGAGTGCCAACACCTCCCATATTTGAATCAGAAAAATAAATACCATCACCGAACTCCTTGGCTTCCAGTTGAAGAATTTCCTTATGTAACTCTAGAGGAGTTTCATCGAAAAAATTAGCCATCGAATCCAATCCGAACAAACATTGACTTTGTGTAAAAGGTTACCTAGGTGTTCCACCCCTGTGACTATGAAGACTTTTCCATGGAGCCATACAAGCAACGAACCTGCAAGGAGAGCAAAGAGAAACTATAGAAGATTGGCTAACATAGATGGACCAAGCAGAGGGAGGGCAGGGACCCTGAACAATAAGGATTGTGAACCCTAAAGGAACACAAGAGATAAACTTATGTAGACAGAAGACAAATTTTAGAAATCCACAATACTGCCACACCAAAACTTGTCTAATTTTCCCATAACCCCAAACTTTTTACAACCACCATTTACTGAAAGAGCTAGAAATACTTACAATAACATTGACACGATAGACCAAACCCCAAATTGGGAAGAAAGAGCACAAAGAACATTGACACCTATGAAAAATAAACGAAGGAACGAAAAACATGCTGACTAACTTACAGTTAAAGACCATATGACCAAGAGCTGACCAGACCTTTGAGAGTCTAATATGCAACCATACAATGAAAACCTAAGGAAGATATGAAAAAATCAAACCTCTGCACCCCCTTGTATAAACTTCTTGTATATACCATGAATAATTCTGTGATTGTTGATATGCACCAACAACAAACTTAACATAGTATTTACACCACCTTGCTTCCATGCCCATGCAGATATAACAAGCCAAGGAAATGAGAGGTCGAGCATGTAGAATGAGGTGAGCATTAGGAATGCTCATCATGGTCAGCCAACTGTATATTAAGAGCCAAAACTCTACATTCCCAAGACACTTGAGCATGATGAGCTCATAAATTGGCTTACCTCGATTATCAAGGATTTCTTCGTCCACAACCAATGCATTATTAGAAGAACAACCCATCTGAGAGCAAACATAATGCATTTTGTTGCAAGTAAACTAACATATACGTAACCACATCCTCCCACCTACTTACATTTAAGTTGAACGGACTTGTGTACGTTTGTAAAATCTAGGGAAACATAATTTCACCAAGCGGGGGGCATGCAACGCTAGGTGTAGAGTAAGGCTCTAACACTGAGGGTCACCACCCTATTAACCAAATATTAAGTTCGCATGTAAATAATTACGACAACCATGGAAAAATGACGCGAGTTTATATGCTTCCCATGTTACCACTTGTCGAGCCCAAATTTCCAGTTACGCCTCTCGTCGGGAATTGTTGGTCGTAAAAACACCCCCATAGGGGAAAGAAAAGTTTACTAATTGTGTTCAACACTACGTAGAACTTAACGATAATGTGATTGTATACAACGTTGAAAAATAGATATGAGGCTATATTTTCCCCTTATCTATAAAACATTATAAACTAATAATTGAAAATTATGATAAATAACATAAATTATTGGTGAGGAATTTTATTTTTACCCATCACTTTTTTATTTTTTGAAATTTTTATGAGACGTTCCTCCAAACATGAAATTCTAGGGCTGCTCTAGCACATTTATGTAACTTAAACATGCATAACCACACTACTATAATGTTATGAAATTTGAAAGAAGAACTGAAATTAGACATTATGCGAGATGCCTTGTATACTTTATGGTGAAATTAGAAATTTTTTCTAATTTCAAGAAAACCACCACATGCATTTCAATAAAACACTCATTGATAAGTCAATCAACAAAGCATGCATGATATAAATAAATTTAAATATAAAAAAAAAATCAATATCATTTAATTAAAGATATATAATTTTTTTGTCATTGATATATAGTGAACACGAAACTCAATACTATATATTTTCACGTTGTCGCATCACCAACACAAGGCACAATTTAGATGATAACTACTAAGAGATAATGTTAGCATCCCATAACACCAAAGTGATCTCCCATGAGGTAGTGAGTTTGAGATGATTATATAGTTAAGACATATATCATATTGGAAGTGCTCCAATTAGTGTCATACCAATATTTTTCCTTCTCCAAAGAAATTTGAAAACATTTTGGTTCAAGGATAAGGATCTCAAATCCAAATGGAAAAGTAGACTTGGATAAATGTTCCTAATTGAATCGGTACAAACATTTCTTAATATGATATCATATACAGTAGGGAAGGACTAGGCATTAAGTTCCAAATAGTCAAAGCCCATTACCATAATCAGGTATAGCAAGGAATTGAACAATGGCAGTGAGGGAGAAATGAGGAAAGTGATATGTATACTACATGGTATTGTATCCAAAAAGTACTCAATATAGATCTAACAATTTGTTCTAAGACTTTGAAATTTTGGATTTCAAATACTTCCGGAGGTTTTTGCACTCCATGCTTTAATATGGCTTAGCTCATATATTGTCGGTGCTTATTCGCATAAATTACATCTCCCCTTAATCATTTGGGGTAATTATAATTGAGTAGTATGTTCAAGGTTGTTGTATTCATTACACTTTCTATTGAAACTAGTAAAAAGAGGTAGTTGCAACATTGGTGGTGCAAGCCAATATACTATGGACAACAATAAAATACTTAAATCTATGCACTAGACAATGGGTTAATGACTAGAAGTAGGAAAGTGAATTTTTTCAATGGTCAATACATTCTTAACAAAGTGTTAGTGACTAGATTCAAAGACTATATGTTAAAAGATAAATTAAACACTGTTTCTCTTAACAGTAAAATGTTGATTATAGGATTCAAATTATGTTTAATGGAAAACACTCATTTATCTATTCTAATGTTGATCATGAACTTAATTTAAACTCAGTAAATTTTGAAAACTCAATCAAGACTGGAATCAAAATATGAAGTTCTCTAATTCAATTCAATCAAAGAAAGACATTCAATCAAAGTGATTAATCATATAAACTTCTAAAAATAATTCTTAAGCAATCTAAATTAATGATGCCCAAAGAAATTGAATCTATTGTTAAATTAATTATCCTATTCAACACCAGAAATAATCCTAGATGAACCAAAACCTCTATCACTAATTGAGATTACAAGCATACTTCTTATCCACAATCAAACACTAACTACTATTCGAAAGGGAAATTAGATTTATATTTATGATAACAATCTTAAGAAAATATAATTAAAACTCAATAAAAATAAGTGCACACACTTTGAAATCAAAGGACTAAATCATAACAAAACTTCTATGAGATTTCACAACACTCACAAATCTTGCACTGCCAATGAAATTTGAGAAATTAAATATTTATTCACACAAATCTTATGGATTCAAATTTGCTGAACGAAGCTTGAAAAATCAAACGCTTTCTTCACAAAACTTAAAAGAATGAGACAACCCTGTATGTGAATATGATGAAAACAATTTGGAATTCATTAACCAATCGAAAGTCATACTACTAGATCATCCATGTGCACTTCCGAACTTAAGAATGTAAAGAATAGAATGCTCATGAAATACTTAGATCAAATCGATTCTTAACAAGCTGAGGCTCTGTTGGAATGTGCAATTAATTGTTAAGAACTATTACACTGTGCTCATGGACCAATTAAATAACTAGTTTAGAAATTCGATCTATAGGAATGAAATGAAACGTTAAGTACATGATTATGACAGACCATTTAAGTACAAGATTTTGACAGCCCATTTAAATTCATCAACCACATGCTACATTATGAGGAATTAACACAATAAATTATTTCTGAATCTAAACTAACGATGCCCTTGGTTCCAGAAGTAGTGGGCCCTTGCGACGCATGGAGCAAGGTGAATTAACTCAGTGAAAGGAAATATAAAATGCAGTCATATATAAATCACAACAAAATAATGTCAGAACTTGTATTAAATCACAACATTGGCATACAAAGTTTGGAATATTACATCAGTCCCTGCTATTCTTGTGTGTATCTTATTCTCCCCCCCTCTACGTATTGCTTCCCTTTCTTCTATACGTATCTTTCCTTTTAACACTTTACATCCCCTTTTATAAATACAAATCATTTCTATTTTATCATAACAACAAACTAAAACATGCCATAGTCAATCCTTTTAGAGAGCTATGGTTGGGATTATTCTGATCCACACATAAATGGAGGAACCACTTGTTATGTTTATCACAAGGTCATTAAGTAGAAGGCGTGCACTACCGAACCTGAATTGACCCATTCAGGCCGAACCTGAGTTGACCCATTTAGGCTGAACCTGACATGACCCAACACATTCATACAGTCCCGTACTTAAGAACTCATTCTTGTACTTAAGAATTTTTTTGACATTAACTCCCTTTTGGTGATGATTTTTTTCAAATGGTTTATGGGTTACCTAAAAGGGGGTATTTTGAACACAATCCAAGCCTCATAATGTCAATATTCTTCATAATTTGATCACAAACTTCATATTTTCACCTACAACAAGTTTTTTTCCATACTCGTCCTGCAGTAACTGACTTGTGGAGAATTTTGGCAATAGAACCCTGTGACAAATGAACTTAGTCAAACAATCATTAGTAAATCATGACTAAATCATATCTAATCATATAAAAGCTAATATAAATAATGATAATCAACCACAAGGCGTAGGATGTGATTTGATGATAAGTGATATAATTATGATGTGAAATGAGTGTAAAGGTGTCAGAATTTAGGTTATGAAAGGTGGTAATATATAGTGGAAAATTGGGCATATTTGAGGCCAAACAATGCACCAATAGCATGTTGGTCTTAAATTTGATTAGGTAGAGAAGAATTCACATTCAAATAAATGTGGTAGATTGATCATAATTTTAATGGAGATACATATTTCATGGTGTGATTTGGTAAAATATGATGGATGACCAAATTCATACCTCTATGCGCTCATAGTATGAACCGATGAATGCATGTTACCTATGCATTGCATCCTTTGATGTTTAGATAGTGTGTGTACCTCCAGTTGTGCACTTTTAAGCCAAAAATATGATGTTTGAATGGACTCATTGGTTGTGTGATGTTAAGTAGTTTGTGCAATTTTGGAACAAGAATATATCCATGTACACAATCAAATTAAAAAAATGGTTGATATTGATGTCTGAATTGAGTATGTACAAGTAATGCTTGATCAATCTTATACTAACCAACATGAGTGGACAATGGTGTAGAGGATCGATCTCTTCAAATTATTGAGGAATCAAAATGTATATCCAATGAGTGTAAGGTGTGATCGAGTATGCAAACACAATGAACAAGATATGTAATGAATTTTGAAGCATAAGAGTGAGATTCCAGCCTAACGCATATACCAGTATTGTAGATTGTTGACTGTAAATGGCAGAGGTCGAATGGACCTATAGAGTGGGATTGACTAAAACTAAGACTACTGTTATAGAGATCATGTGTTTTTCTTATGCCTGACACTGTCTTTGTAGGTATAAGAGATCAATGTGAGAGGTGATATATGGAAAAATTTATTTTTTATGTATTTTGTTGATCTGTATAAAAAAAATTTTTGTTTATAGCTCGGGTTTGAGGATTTAGAGGACAAAGATGAAGCTGCTATATTTCCCTGTATCTTTTATTAAAGTCTTGTAATGTTTATATATTAATCACATGCACTATTTTTTATTGAGTTAGTGATTAATGGGAAGAGAATGTTGGAGTGTGCCCTTAGTGATAGTATATGTGATGAGCTTTGTACTATTATGATGTAGTTGGTGCATGTCTTGTATTGCTTAGTGAGGGTCGTTGTCAAATATGTTTGGTGAATTTAAATTTCTTGTATATGATGTCGTTATTATTGCATTTTTGGTTGGAATAGGTTTTTCATGACAATGATCTATATGTTGATGATACTACTATAGTCTAACAATTGATGCATTGGGAAAAATTGTTAATGTATAGAGATTTGACAGTGACTATGCCATTGATGAGAATTGTGTTGCTAAAGTTTATTGAGGGCAGATTTTATAGAGACAACAGAGAGAGAGAGAGAGAGAGAGAGAGAGAGAGAGAGAGAGTTGACAGTGATGTATCGCTAAATTAGTGATTTTTTATAGTTGATTGAGGTGCCTTGAATGATGTTGGTTAGAATGTGTAGTTGGGCACATTGAACAGATTTGTTATTGAGCTTGTATGCTGTAGAGAAATAACATGGCACATTTTCAAGTATGTAAGAGCACTGAGTTTTATTTCTAATCATTTTTGTGTAGGGGCTAAATCAATGAAAGTTGTTTGCAGTGTTGCTTATGTCTAGTTGTCATTTATGGCATTGCTATTGTATTTTTTATCTAGAAGCCCATAATATCTATTTATTTCCATGACATATAAGTGTGTGTTAACATGGCTTGTCATGAGTCTTGAGAGTATATGTGTTATTATTGTATTTTCATAGGGGTTCTATTTTTTGTATGGGGTCTATATGTTCTAGGGTTTGTATGGGGTCTATAGTTTTTGTGTTATTGTTGTAGAAGAGGACCCAGTTTGAAAATGAATGAAAGTGTGGTCCACTGTATTTGAGAAGGTTGGGACCTTTAGCAAGTGGTGGCTTGCTAGATAGGAATTTGGGGCTTCCTTGTTAGTTGTGGGTAGCGAAAGTTTTTATGCAGGTTGGGGCTTTCTATATAGGGAGTTGGGGTTTCCTAGCTGGTAGTGGTTATCATATCTATGTAAAATAATTTGAATATTAATGAGAATAAGACAAGCATAACATCAATACTATGGTTTTTCTCCCCATAAGGGTTTCCACCTAAACTCATGGTGTCCATGTGTGTTATTTCTCATGTTGTTTTGATACCCATTATTTAATTATTTAATTGATTTGGGAAAAAATGGTTTTATTGTTTAATTCAACATTATATTGATTCACCCACTCCCCCCTTCTGAGTATAACTAAATTTCCAACATAATCACCCCTTAATCCCCACCTTTCTCACTCCACACCCTTCCCCCAAAGTTTTCTATTAATGCTCATCTCATCGTAGAATATCTTGAGAAAGGAATTCATGATGCGATTTGCAAGGCCCACTTGAAGTGTTTAGATTCAAAAAGATGATGAGCTTAGTGAAAATTAAGCACCTTCACTAAGTGGGGCCCGCAGGCTATTTTTAGGTGTATGTCTATTTTCAGACATGGTGAGCATATTCTATAAGTTGCAAGATTTTATTTGTAGATGGTTGATCAAGTTGGAAAAATAGATGAGATTCTATTTTTAGAAGATTGGGCGAAGTCTATTTATAGATTGCTAATCTAAAAATAGATGCATGTCGATTATTATTAGCCCTTAATAATAATCCGACAATAAATATCAACTTATTCTCTTGGAGCACTTTATTTCAGTGAACAGATTTGGAAAATCAGTGGGCTGAAGGAATTACACAATTCCTAGGGTGGTTGGTGACTCATGCATGGAGGACTCAGTTAGAACTGAAGTGGCGGAGTTGTGATAGAGTTGGAAGAGTAGTTATGGGAGTTTTTATTTAGTTTAACTCAGTTAAGTGAGTTAAACTCAGTTGTGCTAGTTGTGTCTAGTTCTAACTAAAGATACACTAGTGAGAGTTTAGTGAACTAATTAGTTAATTAATTCACAACTAATAACTCACTTGAAACTAAACAAATACAACAGTTAACTACTTGCATGTCAGTTCCAGTGGAGACCCAGTGGAGAGATAGGTGAAAGGGTGAGATGGACTATCTGTTGTGACTATAGTGATGCATTGAATGCATCTAACACACATTGGAGATGCCAATGAGGATTGCGTAGTAAAGGCAAGGCCAATTCGAATTCATTCAAATGTCTTCTTCAGCAAGGATTGCGCAGTGGAGGCAGGCTGTCAGGAGGCAAGAAATTGGTGCATAGATATGCAAATTTCTGCATGACAGTGTGTGACGATTCTATATTGTACTGAGAGCTTGATGTACTAAGATTTGTATGAGATTTTTACATGATTCCATTGATATACATAATATATGATAGTTGGGCTTTTTATCTTTAAGCTTTCCCTCTAAAAAACTGTGTTTATGTGCGATTGATTTTCTTCATGTGCTTGCAATTGGCAATTTAATTTCTGAAAAGAATTAAGTGGAAGGATTTTGTATTTAACATAAGATTAATTTGTTAGATCAGGAGAATCTTGTAATACTAATAGTATTAATAAATTTCTACATGGTATCAGACCAGTGTTAATCACTGGAGATCGCAATATTGAAGCGGTGTTGAGTTTTGTGGTGGTGGACAATTCAAATTTGTTGCAGAAATTTCTGGGTGCGACAGTTGAGTATTCATTGAAATGGCTTTCAATGGGTTGTGATTGAAGTATTCCCTTGAGGGTAGCTCAAACTACATATCCTGGAAGTACAAGATGGAGGAGGTGCTTGAAGATAATGGTCTAAAGGAGTTCATCGATAGCGATGTTCCTAAGCCTACTTCTAGCGATGTTGCATTACTTGACGCATGGAAAAAGAAGGTAGTGAAGACAAGAAGAATTCTGTTGGAAGGTGTGAAAGACCATATTGTGTAAAGCCTTCACGGGAAAGCCATTCCATTTGAAATGTGGAAGGCTTTGATAGATATTTTCCAAAGCAGTAGTGACCATAGGAATTTTGCTGAAAGATAAGCTCGGAAAAATCAAAATGGAGAAGGGCGAAAGTATTCCAAAATATCTCACGAAGTTTTTGAAATGTAGAGATGAGCTGGGGAGTGTGGGAATTACAGTTGCAGATGATGACTTGATGAGCTTGGCTCTCCTTGGGCTTCCAAAAAGTTGGCACAACTACGAAGACTCTGTCAATGGACGGGAGAAACTGCCAGATTGGGAGCGACTTTGGTTGGATCTTGTGCAGGAGGAGATAAGGCGAAATACCAGGCATGGCTATTCATCAAAGAATGATGATGAAGAGAATTTCGCTTTGGCTGCCAAATCAAGGAAAGGGAAGGGGAAGAAGTCCCATCCAAAAGCCGAGGCTAAAGGCAAGAAGTTGGATTTTTCCAAGGTGAAGTGTTTTCACTGTCACGAACATGGGCATCTCACCACTAACTACCCATAGAAAAAGAAGAATAAGAAGGTTTTTAGAGCTACAGCTGGTGAGGCCTTAGCCTCACAATGTGAGCTTGATTTCTACTTGATCGCATGCTTGGTTTCAAGAGCTATGGGATCGGTGTGGTATCTTGATAGTGGTGCTTCCTTCCATATGACAAGAGACAAGGAGTTGTTTAGTGACTTGGAGGAGAAGGATCTCCAAATGCATATAGAGATGGGCGACGATGGTAGATACAGTGTGAAAAACATTGGAACCATTACCTTTGAGAGGGAGTCAGGTAAACCATTTCTGTTGAAATATGTTATGCATGTTCCAGGTTTGAAGAAGAACTTGGTCTCGGTCGCCATGTTGGAGGACAAAGGTTATGACGTTGTTTTCAGCGAGGGAAAAGCTTTCTTGTGACATAAAACAATGGGTCAAACAGGGAGGATATGGATTCGAGTTAAGAATCTCTACAAGCGAGAGGTAGATGGCTGCGCTGCAATGATGGGAAAAGCAGAAGAAGTGGAGAGCCGGGATGAGGGCGAATTATGGCACATAAGATTGGGCCATCTTCACCATGGCGCCTTGAAGATTTTGCAGCAGATTTCTACTGGACTTCCTATGGGTAATTTTGTGTAGTCAGATCAATGCAAGGGATGTACTATGGGTAAGTTTGTGAAGACCAAATTTCATGAGAAGGAGAATCGTGCTTCGGTGATCCTAGAGAGAATTCACATAGACGTGTGTGGACCTTTCTCGGTTTCTTTAACAACAAAACACAGGCATTATGTTATATTTGTTGATGAATATTATCGTAGATGCTGGATGTTCTTCATGCAGAAGAAGAGTGAAACATTCTCAAAGTTCTGTGAGTTTAAAGCATTGGTGGAGGATTCGGGGAAGCAAGTGAAGGCTCTACAGAGCGATAATGGTGGTGAATATATCTCGAACAAATTCAAACACTTCTGTAGCAAAGAAGGAATTCAAAGAGAACTCATAGTGCCTCATAACCCATAGTAGAATGGGCTCATGGAGAGGAAGAACAGAACGATCATGGGTGTTGCACAAGCTATGTTGCATGACCAGGGCCTACCGATGCACTTGTGGGCAGAAGCATGCAACACTGTGGTTTATGTGCAAAATAGTTGTCCTCATAGAGTACTTGGCATGAGTACACCTGAAGAAGCTTTTACTGGTAAGAAGCCTGATATTTCTCATTTGAAGATTTTTGGCTCATCTGTTTACATTCATGTGACAAAGGACTTCAGGAAGAAGCTAGAGCCGAATGCAGAAGTTGGGATATTTGTTGGGTACACAGAAACACCCCATAATTATCGTGTGTATTTTCCAAACAGGCAAATGACTGTGGTTCGACAGGATATAAAATTCAATGAGGTGAAGGCCATGAAGTTGTCGCTTGAGAGGGAGCTACACTTGCATGTAGAGGAGGAGCTACTTGCTCCCAAAGATGAGCCTCTAGATGTGGATCAGCCACAGGAGGGGATTCATGGAGTGGAGGAGTCCACTCATGTAGAACCAAACATCAGAAAAAGAAGAAAGCGTACCACAGAAGTTGAGAGACTGAAGCTTGATGCGGCACAGAATGTAGGATTCCCTACATGATAGCGCAGATAGAGACAGTCACCTAACCGATTTACTAGATACATGGCTCTTATGAGAAAGTGTATCATGGAAGAGCCATCTTCTTTTGAAGAAGCAGTGTAGGAGACCACATGGGTAGATGCCATGGTGGAGGAGTATGACTCCATTATCAGAAACAGTGCTTGGGAGATTGTTCCAAGCCTGGTGGGTAAATCGGTGGTAGGTTCAAGACGGATCTACAAGGTAAAGAAAGCTACTGATGGAAGCATCGAGAAGTATAAGGCAAGATTTTTTTCCTGGGGCTTCTCACAGATCGAGGGGATTGATTATGAAGAAACCTTAATTTGCACCTGTCGCACGATATTCTTCCATAAGGACCATCCTTGCTCTCTTAACGCAGATGGGTTGGTACATTTATCAGATGGATGTGAAGACTCTGTTCCTTAATGGGATCATTGATGAAGAGGTGTACATTGAGCAGCTTGAAGGATTTGAGATCTTTAGCAATGATTCACATGTGTACAGACTCAAAAGAGCGTTGTATCGGCTGAAGCAAGCACCATGTTCTTGGTACACATGGATCGACATCTATTTCACCGGACTTGGCTTCACCAAGAGTGAAGCGAATGCAAACCTGTACCAAATTGTGGTGGAGGGTAAGCTTTTAATCATTGCTCTTTATGTTAATGATTTAATACTAACAGGTGATGAGTAGTTGATACACTCATTCAAGGCAAATCTTGCAAAGGAGTTTGAGATGAAGGATTTGAGCCTCCTTCATTATTTCTTTGGATTGGAAATATGGCAACAAGAAGGTGAACTATTTGTGTCTCAAGGAAAGTATGCTCGGGAGGTACTTGGTAAGTTTCACATGGAGGACTGCAAGCCCATGGAAACTCCTCTTCCAGGAAATTGGAGGAAAGAGGATGCTACATCGGCAGAGATAGTGGATGCCACTATTTATCGACAGTTGGTGGGTTCGCTCATGTATTTAGTTAATACAAGACCGGACATATGCTATGCGGTGAACCAGCTTAGTCAAGCGATGGTTAAGCCTACCAAGCTCTTTTGGAAGGAATGCAAGCATGTCCTAAGGTATCTCAGGGGCACATCTAGGTATGGCTTATGGTACAAACAGACGGATGAGTTGAAGTTTCATGGCTTCACGGATGCAGATTGGGCAGGCGGCCCAACAAACATAAAGAGCACATCAAGAGGGGTTTCCAGTATCATATGTACAACAAGAAACAAAGATCTGTGGCACTCAATTTAGCAGAAGCAGAATACATGGTAGCAAGTCAAGCTGCTTGTGAGACTATTTGGATGAGGAAGATCCTGGTCGGTTTGTTCGGTTCTCATTTAGATCCTACAGTGATACATTGTGATAATCAAAGTTGTATTAAAATCTCTATTAATCCTGTGTTTCATGATAGATCTAAGCATATAGATATCCGGTATCATCATATCAGAGATTGTGTGCAGCGGAAGATCATGTTGCTTCAGTACATTCCTATGGAAGATCAAGATGCAGATATTCTGACGAAGGCGTTCAGCAGGATCAAATTCGAATACCATAGAGGTAGGATCGGGGTGAAGGATAATTCCTATCTTGTTGAGAGGGAGTGTTGAGATTCAACAAGATGAAGAGCTTAGTGAAAATCAAGCACCTTCACTAAGTGGGGCCCGCAGGCTATTTTTAGGTGTATGTCTATTTTTAGACATGGTGAGCATATTTCATAAGTTGGAGGATACTATTTGTAGATGGTTGATCAATTTGGAAAAATAGATGAGGTTCTATTTTTAGAATATTGGGCGAAGTCTATTTATAGATCGCTAATCTAAAACTAGTTGCATGTCGATTATTATTAGCCCTTAATAATAATCTGAGAATAAATATCGGCTTATTCTCTTGGAGCACTTTATTTCAGTGAAAAAATTTGACAAATCAGTGGGCTGAAGGAATTATGCAATTCATAGGGTGGTTGGTGACTCATGCATGGAGGACTCAGTTAGAACTGAAGTGGCAGAGTTGTGACAGAGTTGGAAGAGTAGTTATGGGAGTTGTTATTTAGTTTAACTCAGCTAAGTGAGTTAAACTTAGTTGTGCTAGTTGTATCTAGTTCTAACTGAAGATACACTAGTGAGAGTTTAGTGAATCAATTAGTTAATTAATTCACAACTAATAACTCACTTGAAACTGAACAAATACAACAGTTAACTACTTGCATGTCAATTCCAGTTGAGACTCTATGGAGAGATAGGTGAAAGGGTGAGATGGACTATCTGTTGTGACTATAGTGATTCATTCAATGCATCTAACACACATTGGAGATGCCAATGAGGATTGCGCAATCACGGTAAGGCCAATTCGAATTCATTTAGGGGCCTTCTTCAACAGGGATTACGCAGTGGAGGCAGGTTGTCATGAGGCAAGAAATTGGTGCATATATATGCAAATTTCTGCATGACAATGTGTGATGATTCTATATTGTACTGAGAGCTTGATGTACTAAAATTTGTATGACATTGTTACATGATTCCATTGATATACATAATATATGATAGTTGGGGTTTTTAGCTTTAAGCTTTCCCATTAAACAATTGTTTTTATGTGTGATTGATTTTCTTCATGTGTTTGCAATTGGCAATTTAATTTCCGCAAAGAATTAAGTGGAAGGATTCTGTATTTAACATAAGATTAATTTGTTATATCAGGAGAATCTGGTAATACTATTAGTATTAATAAATTTCTACATGAAGCCATTATAGATAAATCTCAAAAGCCTCTAATAATTGATCTTGTGCATTACTCCCAATTTTAGTTATATCTAGGGTGTTTAAATTCAAGCTCTAGATTATGTCAAAAGGATTATATCATGTTGCCTAAAAGTCCCCTTTAACACAAAGTTAGATTTGTTCTATTCTACGTGAGTAGGTTGTCTTCAAAATCCCAAGTCCAAAGACTATTTCACTTGGTATACCATCCACCAGCATAGATCTATCTTAACCACAGGTCCAACATGAGCCGAAAGGGATCAAATTTCTTCAAGTGCAAACATATTTTAGAGTGCAAAAAACAAAGTGTAATTTTTATCGTTTAAATTATATTTTTGAATGTTATAAAGATTACATAACATGTGTATTGAGCCATTTTATCAACGCACAATAAACTCTTTTTTTTTGTTATTAATACACTTTTAAGTATACAACAATATTAATTCACATTAAAATATTTTATTCATGACCCACATTGGATATTTGATTCTATATGACAATAAAATATTTTCATTTAACTTTATATATATATATATATATATATATATATATATATATATATCTGTGTGTGTGTGCAGTTGATATCACATGTTAAAAATCTGACTCACATTTATTTATTTTTACTTCTCATTACTTTACATGAAATTATATTAGGTCATATGTACAACTAATTAAATATGCATAGCATATTTTTCTTTCTTTTTCATTATCGCCCACGTTGCTTTTCTATTTAGAAATTTTTTTATTTTTATTTTAAGAGGAACGGACATACCTACACATCACCTTCACACTGGGTTGTAGAATGAACCTCTCGGCTTAATCATTGCTTGTTTAGAGATTTACATAATTCCTTTAAGAATTTTATAGAGTATAAAGACCATATAGTTCTAACTTTAATTATCCATGAGATGTTTCAATTTTGATATAAAATTATCTTCTCTAAATATTTCCATGTTGTTGGATTCAAGGTTATCACTTTCGCAACCACCCCCTCTTATATAGATCTGGGGTAATCAACCCTTGATCACCCCACCCCTCAACTCCCCCACTCCACTTTCTCACTCCACAACCTTCCCCCAAGGTTTTTTATCTATGTTTTGAGTTTCCATGCAAGAAATTAAGAAATGAATTGACGAGGTCATCTCCAAGGTCCATGTGATGCCAATATAGACAAGTCTTGACATCATCTAATAATCAAGCTCATGCATTAGTCTCAGTTTTATTTATGTCTCTAGGGTGGCTAAATCCAAGCTCTTGAGTCTTAAGAGGATGATATCATGTTTTCTGAGAGTCCTCTTTAGCACAAGTTTAGATTTATCCCTTCAACTTTATGGGAATCAAAACACCACATTCCACATTTTACATGAGTAGATTTAAATTTTGAAATGACCATCCCTTTCAAATATTTCCACATACATAAATCTATGGTAATCACCCCTTGCTTCCTCCCCCATCTTCTCATTCCACACCTTACCTTGAAGGTTTTCTATTGGTGCTTGTCTCACCATGCAAGAAATTTGTGTGGTGATCTAGAAGGTCCTCTTGAAGCCAATATGAATAGATCTCAAAAATCCTCTAAAAACTAAGCTAATGCATTACTCCCAATTTTAGTTATCTGTCAAGGGTGGCTAAATCTAAGATATCATATTATCTGAGAGTCTCCTTTAGCATATAGTTGATTTGTCGCATCAAATTTTCTAGGCACAAAGCACCACATTCCACATTCCACATGAGAAATTTGTCTTCAAAAGACCAAGTCCAATGACTATTTCACTTGGTATGCCCCATTTCTAATGAACTTTGTGGATGACATCATTGCTTGTTTAGAGATTCACATAGACCGTTTAAGAATTTTATTAAGTACAAAGACCATAAACTTGTCTTTAATTTTCCAAGATATGTTTCAAATTTAACATTGATCATTCCCTCCAAATCTTTCCACATTGTTGGAGCTAAGGTGATACACACTACCAAACCCCCCCACAACCAAAAGAAATCCTTTTGACACCCTTCCCCCTACCCAAAAAAGACCAGGCTTCCCAACACCCTCCCTAAAAGGTTTGATGTATGTGAGAAATTAATAAAGTAATCATGAAGCAAAAGGCTTTTTTGAAGGAAAGGAACCCCTTACTCCCACCCTCCCACCAAGGCTTTATATTGATGTTCATTTGACCATGTGAAAAATTGATGAAGGATTCATGATGCAAAGACAACTTTAAGGTAATATGGAGAAATCTCAAAGTCTCTAGCATGTAAACTCGTGCATTAATCCAAATTTATTTGCACCTCTAAGATGGCTATATCCAAACTCCAAGCTAAAAAGAATGATATCACGTTTCATGCAAATTGAGCTATCACATCAACTTTCCATAGAGTCAAAATATCATATTCCACTTGATTAGCATACCTACACATTGTCTTTGAAAAATTCAAATTCATTCATTATTTCACTTCATATGTACTCTATGAATTTCATGGATGAACCATTACATGTTTGGAGATTCACATAATTTCTCAGGTAAATAAACAATGTTATATCTGTGACAATAAAATCAACTATATTTTAAAACCACAAATACTTTTGGTAATCAATAATTATTTCATAATATACTTTATTTCATATATAAATTAGTTCACCATGTTACAATTCAAAAAATCTCATTGTTACACATTCATTGTTCATTCATTCTTAATCCCTTCTAAATACAATACATCACTTCTCTTGACATTAAGAGACCATATTTATAAACAAAATTCTTCATAATTATTCAAAATCCCTAAGTCAATCATCATCCATTTATTCTTAACTACTATTAAATACATCACAACTTTATAAACAAATGTCATCCTATCATTATTCCAAATCCAGCCACACCACCTTTATAAACAAAATTATTCAAAATCCCTTAAGTCATATTCATTCTTAACTACTACTAAATACATCACAACTTTCTAAACAAATGTTAGCATGTCATTACTACAAATCCATTGAGTCACATAAATCTTCATTCTTGACTCATTCTTAACTTAGGATCTAGATCAAGTGCCTTAAGAGAATATTAGTTCACCAGTCATGGAAGTTACTTCTCCTAAGGATATTGACAAAATCCCTCTTCGAGATAAGTAGGAAGAAGAGGCCAATTTGGAGGAAGAGGAGGAGGTCAGTCCTTCTCCTTCTTCTCCGTCTTATTTAGATGTTCTAAAAAACAAACAACGATCTTCCCCTCCATTAACAAGAAACAGAAAATATCAAAGTAAGAAACCCCCAAAATATGGTACCTCTGGTGGTCCTACTAGAGGTCAATTCCTATTAAATCTTTAAAAAAATTTGTTTTTGTATCATCTTGTGCAAACAATTTGTAAGAATCTACTCCTATTCTCAAGATGTAGTAGGCTCAAGTCTCATAAAGTTTAGTATTGGATCTCTCTTTTCTTCTTTTGTTAGGAAAATAATGATTTTTTACCATCATTGAAGAAATTTTCCCTATAATATTCATTCTGTTGGACTTCAGTTGTATATCCTGCTACAATTTTTTGCTTAATACAAAATTCTTATCCTGATTTAAAATAAAATGTATATAATTTTTGTAATTAGTAAAAAAAAAATCAAAGAAACCAATATATTTAAATAATTAAAAAAATCGCCATTGTTATCCAAAATACATTGATTCACAAATAATCGTCATAGCATAGGGCCTTTCCCCTTATCAATGTGAGTAATCTACAGAAGGCTAGGGCCCTTCCCCTTATCAATGTGAGTAATGTACATTGGTTAGAAAAGATTGAGGCAGCGAGCGAGCGAGCGAGCGACCTAATTCCCCTAATTCCATTAAACTTTACTGTGGCGAATTTACATTTAAACTGCTGGTCTTCTTTTACACAGAGATGCTATGAGTATCAAGACATACATCCAAATTCACATGATCAACAAATCTAAGCATGTTGCCCTTTTATGTCACTTCAGAGTGGGGCAATTCAAAAGTTCTAGTGTTTATCCTGCGAGTGAAGAATAATTGTTCAGTATTAATGAGAATTTTCAAGGTATGAAAAAACTCAACCTATTGTCAAGAGCTATTTACATGAACATAATTCAAAACAGCACCATCAATACCAGGTTTCCACCCAACTTGAAGAATGCGCAACCTTCAATTAGACTCCTGAAGTAATTCAACAGGTATGCATATTGATCAGTTGCTGGGGCTGCAACTGTCTTCAACAGGTAACTTGGCAGGGCTTAAAAAAGCAACATAGCCAAAAAGTGGATCTGAATATTTCTGGTGAACAGCTCTCAGCTCATTTCCTCCCGCATTTAGGTGAAAGTCAACCATGAAATGCGCACATTCCCTGGAACAATGCACATAAATGTTATTACTTCAATGTACAGAGTTAACAAAATGTCAACACACACTTCCAGACAGTTAGTATGCGCGTTGTTAGTATTAGATACAATTCAGACAGGATGTGAGTAGCTGAGTTCCAACAATATAGTTGATCGATCAATAAACAATGTTCTGGCCATAGCTGATCAACTATAGTCTATGCCTATGCCTGCCTGTAATTGATGAAGAAATCTAAAATGTCCAGGAGTAAGGAATTCTTTAGAAGGATAAAATCACTAAAATCATGATGCCTTAAAAATGAGAAGTCTTACTTGAGGTCCGATTCAGAGTAGCCTGTATGAAGGGTAAGTGTTTTATTCCAACATGGATCCTTCCTCAAAGTGCATCGAGCAGTGTAGACAGCAGCAGCAGCAAGCATTGATGGACTGTATTTGATCATTTTGTAATGAAGCAAACACAGCTCAACCAAGTAGAATGCTAGATTTTCCATCTGAACCATTGTGATAATAAATTTTATTTCTTAGCAGTACAGGAGAGCATTATTAGGAAATACAATGAAGAAAAGATATTTAAACCACAATCTCAATTTTCCAGAGGAATTCTGAAACTCAGTTTGATCAATACATCAGAAGGTTATTCTGACAATACAAAATAAACAGTGGAGTTCATCACTTTACCACTTTGTCAGGACCAGCTGCCTTCAGAAACCTGACAAGGAATACATATGGAGTGGGAACGGTAAGATTGTATGCCAGTCGATTTAATATTGTACGCTCCTGCCAAGTATTTTATCTATGTATCAGTCACACTGAATCGTTGAAATCTATTGTAATTTAATAAAACAGAAAGATATCAGTTAGAGATAATTACCATGGCCACTATCATTTTGGATGTGTATTGGTATCCTGAGATGCAGATCACTTCATTGACCTGTAGCCAAATATGAATTGATTCTTCTTGTGTCAATATTCAAGAGCCAACAAGGTATTCTATCCGTTAGATATCTACCAAAAAAAAAGAAAGTTTCCTTACACTCGTGGTTTTATTGATGTCAGTAAGTCATCCTACCTGAGGAGCCCGGGTATCTTGATATTTGCAAGCTATAAGCATCGCAGTGATACCCACTAATTGTAATTCCCACTTTCTAACAATCTGAATAGAAAGGTATCTATCCATAATGTATACGGCGAGATACAATGTTTCTGGCATTAGTTCACATTTCAGATGCACCTGCAAAATTTAATATTTCAGAGTAAAGCCTAACAATCTGCCCACATAAAGCTCTTCTAGATCTAAGATTGGCAGCAAACGAAATTAGGATGGAACTAATCTGTACCTCTATCAACCAACTAATCAGGATTGCCCTCATTGTCTCGTTGATTTCATCCTGCCTTTTCATATAATCTGGAGGCACACAACTCATGTTCTGGACATACGGGGCTGCCAATGATTACTAAATGAAAATAAAAAATTTACCATCACTTTCACACAAATCAAATCTTCAATTATTGATAGAGAAACATACCTCAATCTTCCAATAGAACTTGTATATGTCTCCAACATATTCCACAACTGCCAACTGGTTTTCAAGGTCTCCATCATCAATGCTAGGGAGAACCTCTGGTATGTCCTGAAAAACCTTCATCAAGATTATTAATCATATTCGAATTTAGATTTCTGTGATCTATATTTTGATTACTCATAAATTTGTTACTAATAATCACATCAGATCAAAATTCATTTGTTCACTTGTTTCAAACCATCTGATATTCAAAACAAGATGGTTCCAAACATTCTGATATGATTATCACCGAAAGTAATTATTAATCATTTTTATCCAACCTACATCGTAAATAAACACAAAGCTATGTCACAACTATAAAACCCCTTTGTAATTGGGTGTGGATATGGGTAGTTTTGACTTGTGTATATTTGGATTTGAGCCAGTACTTAAAACAAGAAAAGAATCAAAGAACTATTAAACTTAATCAATAAGACACACCTCACTTCGAGCTGTTAGCACTGTAGTCTGTGACTGTGCTATGGGGTTTGTTGCTTTGAGTTGGCTAGGTCCTTGTAATTCACCACCTTGTGTACTTGAGTCTATGCTATGACCGACAGAAACGACAGTGTCCTTTTGCGTAGTAGTGTCATTCTGAGCCTTACTTCTGATACTACGCCTCTGTTTGTTTCCCAGAACTACCTTTGCCTCTGCTTTCGGTCCTGCCTTAACAACAATATCATCTGCTTGGAATTGCTGGAGTCAAAATGGGAAAACTAAAGAGTGAGATTCCATACTGGGGCTCACACAAAATAGAGAACAAAGAGCAACAAATTAAACATGCCCAGAAAAACAGAATGCTAGTCACTGGGCAGGAAGATCGATAAAGCATGTGGCTGAATACAGGTCAATTCCCTGGGAGATTGTCATTTGAAAACGGTAGGCCCCGTTTAAGAGTTCCACAAAAAATCAATCTTTCAGCTTGCTTAATTGACTCTGATTAAACTTACCTGTGTGCTGGGATTGGCTCCCTTGTTGGCATCGACAACCAAGTTTACTCTAGACCTCCTGAAACAGTAGTTCATCCAATTGTGGAGTACATGACATACATGACATTAGAAGCAGAGGCCACCAAATAGAACAACAAAATGGAAAGAAACAAAAACCCAGCAACAAAAGATTGATTCCACTATATACATCTAGAGGATAATGAATAACATCAAACAACATACTCCATCACGGCATCTTTGTTGATATTGCATTTGGCGTTCCGAGCTCCCACCAAATTGCCAATGTCTCCTAAGGCCTTTCTATTTTTGTTGTTGGCTTGCAGTGCTTTCTGATTGGGTGCCGCCATTGCAGGGCCTGCCATTTCCCATACACACATCTTAGCAAACAAAAAATTTATTATTTAGTCTAAGCAATACAAGTTTTCAAGAAACCCACTTACCTTTTGCTGCCACGTCTGGCTTGGGAACAATGCACCTGTTCTCCATCTCGAAGCGGTCCTGTTCCTGCACCCAGAAGGACCAGAAACAAAATCACAAAAATCACAAAAATTCGTATTCCAAAGGGCATCTAACAGATAGAATTATGGGTTACCCTGGCAAAATTTTAATTTAGGAGTGCTGGAATTTGCTTGGCTTACTGATCGATCAAACAGGGGATATTGAGTACAACAAGAACGTGTTTATGCTTGGCTTCTGTAGAATTAGAGTGAGTACGCCCTACATGCCAAAACTAAAATCAGATGGTGGTTTAATGATCTCAGTTTCAAAGTAATTACACATCAAATGTACTAGGCCAGCCTAGATGTTTAACAGCTTAGCAGGCTGATCATTTGATTCTTTCATAACATCATATCCATTCGAGCTCCAAATTCAATACATTTTGGCAATTTTTGCAAAGAGACACAGGAATCTATAATCAATTCAAGAGCAACTTTGTTCATGGCATGGAGCCAACCTGTGCTCAGGCCAGTGACAGAACGAGATCTCCAACCTGTGCTCAGGCCAGTGACAGAACGAGATCAAGGATAGATTTAACTTGGAGTGAACTTGGATTGGAAATTCCAATGGCATAACACTCTTCCTCCTCTCTTTTTAAAATTAAAGGTAATTAGCTTAAGACATTGTAGTTGTTAACGGATAGGGGTATGTTTTCCGGGAGTTTCTGATGAATCTCCTATATTTAATTTTTATTTTTTATTTTTTTGAAACGTAATTGGGTTAAGAAATTATATTTTCTAACAGTTATTTATTTTATCACGAAGATGAATCATATTAGTTAGTTGATTAATATTAATAATGTCATTAATAAGAAATGCATTTTCTTTAGGATATGGGTATGTTTTGGGTAGTTCCTAATAGATCGCTTACTTTGACTTTTATTTTAAAGATTAAGAGAAACGTTGAAAAAAAAATTGATTTTATAAATAAATAATTTGGCTTTTATTTCCTAGATTAAGAAAAATATTGAATTTTGGTTTTTTTAATCAATAAAATAATTTCCAATTTTATTTAGCAAATTACATAGTAGTAATTTATATAGGAATAACATGTCATTTACATAAGATTTATAAAATAATAAGTGTTTAAATTACATGATAGTAATTTATACAAATGATAATTGTTTAAAGTTTAGAAAAATTTAGTAATATATATATATATATATATATATATATATAATTAATATTATTTGAAAATATTAATGAACTTATATTAATATCATTTTTTTTTAATGGCTTAAAAAGTTTTGAATATGTAGTGATTAATGGCTTGAAATCCATTGGTAATTCCATCTCTCTAATCTATTAAAAAAAATAACTATTTTTAAGTGTCATTTTATTGTTTGAATTCTATTCACAAGGTTTTCTTTATAATTATCTTGCCTACTTTGTAATTAGCCATATTCTAACAAAATGTATAATGATAGAGTAAACTCTAATTGGGGTTAATGGTTAAGAACTAGTGGTATGATTATCACTTGTCCACATAAATTGTACAACCAAACAATGAATCACAACTTAAAGTCACATTCTGAAATAGTTATTTCACCCCTAAAATATAAAGTGGGTAATAAATGTATATTGCAGATTATATAACACTCTATAATGTACCTTAAATTATAAACTATATGATGATGATGTTTTATAAACCTATTTCATCTTTAAAATCTAGGAATGATTAATTAAATAAACTAAAAAAATAAATATTATTAGAAGAACATATGATATCATTATATATAAAACATTTTTTAAATAAGCATTTTTTTTTTCAATTTCTTTTAAATCTTTCTTCAAAAAAAATAAAAAAATAATAATATACTATAAAATATAATATTATCTTTATATTTAATATTTATATGTTACTTCCCCACGTGGGTGACTTTATGATTAATCGTGACTTTATGATTAATCATGATATGTTAATGAGATCCGATGGAAATGAGAAATGGAGGTTGATACTCGTATACACTTGGCTTGGGAATTTCATACATCCTCATGCACGCAAAGAGTATTACCCTTGGATCTAGCTAATAGATTCGTGGTTCAAGGAGGTGGGAAACTCAACTTGGCCTCATCATTTCAGAGATATTGTGCTTCTTTGGACTCAATTCATAGCAATGCCAAGAGTTCTAACATGAAAATTAAGACGTTCTAAGGAAATTCAATAACAAATCCCCTCATCTTCTAGTTAATTGGGATTATTTACATAAATTTCCGTTGTTGGTTCAAGACAAAAGGCTTCTTTGTCGTCTAGAACTTCATACTTTTCTTAGACAATTTTATTTCTTGGGCTAGAAGGACTCCCAGAAGCAGACTTCCTTTGTTTGGAAAAGTGAGAAGAACCAAAAAGTGGTCAGAAGGAAGGAAATTGAGGCAATTGACTTCGTTTGGGTCATTGAAGATATCTAAAGGGTGGCCATCTCACGTAATTGCTCTAATGTTTAGGTCCTAGGTTCATGGCTTTAGTCGCAGGTTAGGGTTAGATTCACAATCTTTTATTTGGCTTTTTCTATTGCTAGTTTCACTCCTATCTAGTAGTTTTATATTTGTTGCTCCAAAAGGTGTATTCTTGTTTTTCATCTTTTTTAGGGCATTATCCCTCCCTTTGTAGACCCACCCCTATCTTTTATTTTTCTTTCAACTATTATTTTTTCATTTCCCTAGAATCTTTTCTCTATTGTTGACGATCTCTTGGTAGCCTTTTCTGGTGTCTTCAAGGTAGAGGTTTTTCACTCTCTTTTTCCTCCATCAATCTTTTGTTCCTCATCTCATTCCCTAGTGCTTGTAATAATATTACCTCTAGTTTAATTTTCTTTAGCCTGTCCACTCTTTCCCTCTCGATGCTCTCAAACAATACCTTATCAACCATGGTTTGTTCGACTTGTTGTTGTGGTAGAAGGGGGAAACAAAGCCAACGAATTCCCTCCAACTCAGGGGCCTAACTTTAGGCGAAGAGGTCAACCACAATATATGTCAGGTCCATCCCTCCACAAAGTCACTGGGATATTGTAGACGAAGAAAGGGAGACTATAATTATACGACGATTCAAAATTGATACAAATGTAGAAAAAGAGGTGGGTGGATGGGTATGAAACATTGGGAATACTAGGACCAAAGAAACAAGACAAATTCTCCACCTCTGATGGGAAATGTGATGTACCTCACATCATCTAGGTTGATTCTTCATCAAAATAAATGTTTATACTTTTCCTTTTGGATATATTTTTCAAGTGCATCATAGCTATAACCATATATGAAGATAGAGCTAACTTAGTTAATAAAATATTTAATTGTTTTAGACTTTTATTTTTTATTTTTTGGATTTGTTATCCAATTTAAAATATTTACGTATAAAAAATCTCCACTATTATGCTTTAGTTTGATTTTCCATGTCACATGCTGGTAAACCTAAAATATATTATGTATATATTTTAATAGAAAAAGTAATATAACTACTATATTAATATGTTATTTTATATAATATTTACTTTTTATCGTTATTATTATAATAAAGAAGAAGATAATATAAATAAAATACATTTTAATATTTTACTCAATTTAAATGATATTATTAACTAATAATATATTTATTTAAAATAACTCACTCAATGTTTTCCAAGTTCATAAAAAATGATATTAATCAACTAATCTAAAAAACTACATAAATATGCTCTTACATTGCTCATAACTATTCAACCTTATTACCCATTCACATCCATATGATGATACAAAAACCTTATGAAGTTATAAATTTTAACAGTATAAACTTTTAATCTGGTTAACTTTTATCCATATAATGATAACGAAAACCTTATGAAGTTATACATTTTAACAATATAAATTTTAAACAACCTTGTAAGATACTTCATAGTGCATTTTCATGTTCACTATTCCAGATTAACACTTCAATAATAATCTAGTTGTCACCAATAAAAATGGTGTGAAATTTTATTATGAACATGAGGAAATTTCATTAAAATTGTTAAAATAAGAAAATAATAATAATGATGCTTTAATTAAATTGAACAAAAATCCAATATTGATAACACACCTAAATCACTTTAAACAAACTATATAAAATATTTTGTACAGAAATGAGTTCACTTATGGAGATACATTCTTGAGAGGCAAGCGTTTCACCATTCTTATAAAACAAAAAAAATTATTTAATGGTCAAGGCATTCATATTAATTATTTAATTGTTTTTATTGATATTATTATAAAAAAATTGTAATAATATACATTTGATAATAGGCTAGAATTAAATGATGATTCATAATTGATAGAAATGTAGAAGAAGAGGTGGGTGGATGGGTAAGAGACATTGAGAATATTAGGACCAAAGAAACAAGATACATGCATACCATGGACATTTACTCGCCACTAAATACAATCATAGGGAAAGTGTTGATAGAACTCTTGGAAACCCATTATGAAATCCTCTTGTGCATTGATAAAATGGAAAAGCATATGAGGAAGCTAATTGACAAAGTATTGATTCTTACTAACAAGTTGGTATACCTCGAGTTCTCCACCTTTGGTCATATTTGGATCAGGGCCTAAGTGATAGCTCAAAATTCAAAGTGTTCAAAAGTGTGCCAAACCTGAGTGACTAGATAGATCTCGTCTTCCTCATTCTGGCACCGCAAATGGTTCGAAAAATCAACACCGTTTGAAGAAGCTATTGCGTTTTAAAAAGCCCAATAAATTGCAAATTTTGACAATTGACCAAGGTTGACTGGGCAATTGTATAGTCAACAAAAAAGAATATTTCAGGGAATATTCTTTGAAATATTCCTTAGAATATTCCTTCCAAGCTAGTCGTAGGATGACAAGTGGCGTAATATTATTGGTCAAATGGTTGTACGGGGTAATGGAGGAGCCAATCACATGGTGACACATGGTGAGCCCTGAGGCCGCCACTTGTCCCTGCAACCATGTCATAAAATTTTGGGTGAGGTCCCACAAGGCTCGATCCCGCGACCTTCGACAGGCAGGCATAAGTCTCCACCAACCTAGCTACAAGAAGTTCTTAACTATCATAGTAGTCAAGTTCTACTTAAGGTTTAACGTGTTGGCGTGTGGGAGTTGGGGACCACCGATGGTCCCAACACGCTAGTGGTCCTCGCATTGGTGATCACATATAACATTGCAACCGTAACAAAAAACTCCAACCAAATGGTCAACACAAACCTCCAACCCGCAGTCTCTGCCAACACTGGCAAAGGGCAAAGGGCATCTAGCAAATAAAATTGTGGATTACCCTGGAAAATTTTTAATTGAGGAGTGCTGGAATTTGCTTGGCTTACTAATCAAACAGGGGATATTGAATACAACAAGAACGTGTTTATGCTTGGCTTACTGATCCCTGAGTTTTTCCCAAGACTTGGCTTCTATAGTATTAGAGTGAGTACACCCTACATTCCAAAACTAAAATCAGATGGTGGTTTAATGATCTCAGTTTCAAAGTAATTACACACCAAATGTACTAGGCCAGCCTAGATGTTTAATAGCTTAGCAGGCCGATCATTTGATTCTTTCATAACATCATATCCATTCGAGCTCCAAATTCAATACATTTTGGCAATTTTTGCAGAGAGACACAAGAATCTATAATCAATTCAAGAGCAACTTTGTTCATGACATGGATCCAACCTGTGCAAAGAAACAGGAATGATAAGTGACTGAACGACAAGTGATCAAGTATACAGATTCAACGAGCATAACACTCTTCCTCCTCTCCTTTTATAAAGGTAATTTTCTTAAGACGTTGTAGTTCCTAACGAATAGGGGTATGTTTTGGGTAGTTCTTGATGTATCGAGTACTTTTTATTTTTATTTTTATTTCCGTAGATTAAGTGAAAGGTTGAAAATAAATAAATAAATTTTATAAATAAAATCATTTGCATTTTTATTTAGCAAATTATAGAGTAATAACTTATAAAATTTATAAAATAATAATACAAGTTTTATGTAAAGTGTTTAAATTATATAATAGTAATTTATACCGTAATAACTTGTCATTTACTTAAAGTGTGTAAAGTTTATAAAACAATAATATAGGTTTTATGTAAAATGTTTAAATTACATAGTAGTAATCTATACATGTCATTTACATAAAATGTTTAAAGTTTATGGAAAATTTAGTTATATATATATATATATATATATATAAAAAGTCTAATTAGCATTATTGGAAAATATTAAATTTTATATTTATATTTTTAAATATTTTATAAATTTGAAATTTACATGAATTTTTATTAATATCATAATTTTTTTTTTTTTAAATGATTTAAAGAGTTTTGAAACCCATTGGTAATTCCACCTCTCTAATCTATCAAAAAAAAAAAATAGTTCAAGGAAACTATTTTTAAGTGTCATTTTATTATTTAAATTATGTTCCAAGGCTTTTCTGTATTTGTAATTATCTTGCCTACTTTGTAACTAGTACAACCACATTAAAAATATTAATGTGGTTGATATACCCGAAGGTTTCATAAATATAACAAAAAAATTATTGGAACAAAAAGACTATTGGAACACTAAGAATGCCTTACCAATGCACACATCTACCTGATTAACCATGTTGGTGGGTAGGGAGTCACTTGGCACAATTCTAATTTTTTAAATTTATTGAAATTCAATGCAACCTAACAAACTCTATAAAACACTACAGTTGTTGATAAACATTAAGACTAAGCATATACTGAGCACATTCCCTTGAGATAACTCATCCACCTTAAAAAGCCTTCAACAATTAGCCATATTCTAATAAAGGGTATCATGAGAGTATTGTGATAGAGTAAACTCTAATTGGGATTAATAATTAAGAACTAGTGGCATGACTGTCACTTGTCCACATATATTTTAAAACCAAACGCACAGACAACTTAAAGTCACATTCAGAAATCCCTATTTCACCCCTAAAATATAAGGTGTATAATAAATGTATATTTGAGATTATATAAGGTGTATAAAAAATGTATATTTGAGATTAGATAATGTTTTATGGTTATCCATTTCATGCATGTATACAAGGATTTTAATCAAGAGGAAGATGGCTAACAAAAGAAGGTATATGATTTGTATGAGTTTTATATGTAAATGTGCTTGAGGTAGTTTAAATTGCAAGTGTTAAAATTGAGTTTTTATGTGGTTTTATGTTAAATTCTCATACACATAAAACCATGAATTTGAAATTTGAAATAGTAGAAAACAACAGACAAATACACCATAAAAATAGCCACAACACAACAAGTGATGAAGGAGTTCACCCCACCTGGTCCAGCTTCCTATGGCTTGGCCCTGTATAATAATGCTAAAAAATGGTGGTTACATCAGTGTAAAGTGCTCCAGTAGCTTCAAAACATGTTCCATTAGCTTCAGAACTGTTAAAAATGTTTGTCTAGCCTCTTTATGCCCCCAAAATGGTAAAAAACTGAAGAAGTTATGAGTTTCCCTAGCTTTTCTGCTAGTCACTCTACAATTTCCCCAAAATCTGGTACCGTCCTACAAATTTTCCCCAAATTGCGCTAACAAAGCAAAAGTTTGGTGGATTTTCTGCCCAAATTGTGGAACTATTAATTTTTCCATTAACTCTTAAAAGCCGAATTTTGAACTATACATAACAGTGGTATAATTTTTTTTTAAAAATAAAATATTGGGCATGCTCCGTCTCCGTGCCTATGGTTCCAGTATTGGGCCGTATGCATAGTTTTTTCGGGGGGTTGAGGCTAAGCCCTGACCCCTTACCGCATTACCTTCGCCAAAAAAATTTAAATATATGTTTTGTGGCATCGTAAAACAAGATGCGCGATGGCTCGATTGGTTAAAGCTCTGCACTGTTTATCGTGAGGTCTCGGTATTGATCCCGCCAGGGGTTAATTTAGACTTCAACCAAATTTTTGGTGGCCCCCATGCTGCCACATGGTGGCCTCTGGTTGGGCCATGTGGTAGCATGTGGTTGGTCACCATCCAACTAATAAAATTCACACAAGTCAGCTGTCACTGGGCATGCCATGTGTCAAACCGTGGTAGGCCTAAAAAATTTTAATTTCGACCAATCAGAAAATGTGACGTGGCAGCCTGCCGCTGGCCAAAAAATTACATAGTCAAAAATACCTTTTTTCCAAATTTTCCTATTTGGGAAAACGAACAGAACTCGTTTCCAACACTGACACTTAAAAAAACTTGTTTCTGCTATGTATCTCTTTGAAAAATCCTAAAATTTTTGCCACTAGACATACCTTTGTGCCAAATCTTTGTCACTTGTGTAATGTCCCAATTTTAGCCTCAAGCTAAAATGGACATTATAGTGGCATACTTTTTATTTTGTTAAATAAAAATGGGTAAGGAGACCCCTTAACCCCTTTTGATGGAGAATAACACTCCTCGTGTGAAAGGAGAAATAATGAAGTAGCTGAAATAAACACCCCATGGTGTGAACATGATGAGGATCACCTTGAGTTGGCTATTTTGACCAAGTCAACAACGTTGTTTTAGAGGGATAGCTTGCTTGAGAAGATAACGCAGCTTTTGGAGGGAAAGCATTCAAAAGTGAATGCAAACCCTAATTGTGGGGCCTATGGTGAAAGTGATTTCATTTGCTTTATAAGAACGAAGGAGTAGCTCATTTGATTCATTCTTTGATTCAGATATTTCGTGGTGAGGCCAAGGACTTGCATATCCAGGCTATTTAGCAGGATTGCAGTGCTCTTGAGCACTGGGGGTGTTCCCAGTGGGGATCCCCCGACTCTTCCTCATGGGAGGAGAGGATTTGAGCTACATTTCCCCATTCCTACATTTGGCTAAGCTTACTCCTTTAGTTACAGCGTTATTCTTGTAGTAGGTTGATGTGTAGCTGGGGTAACAGCAGAGGAACTCATAGAGTTCTTCCCTACTTGTATTTTCAGAGGAGGATGGATTTCTTCTTTGGAGGAGCTGTAGAGAGAGCTCTTGGAGCATATTTCAGATCTGTGGCATCAGGCCACTCATTCACCAACTCCCACTATGCAGTCACTTGGAGAAACTGCGTTATTCCATGAGGGCAGTGTTGTGTGGGGTTCTTGAGCTCATCAGGTGGAGTGTTTTTGAGTAAAGGGGATCAGCCCCTTTTCCTTGAAGACATTATCAGAGGAGGGCAACATCATTTCAGATCAGCCATAGCCTCATGTTCATTGGTTTCAGTTTCAGTGACAACTTGTTTGTCATTATTGTATTTTATTCGGCATTTCTAGCAATCTCCCTGAGATTGGCTAGAAATCCCATATTAAGCCCATTTTCCTTTCTTGGGCTATTTCTTGTATATTTCAGCTAAATTATCATTTATGTGTATTCAGTAGCTACATCTCTCATAGAGACTACGCAGTTATGGTTTCTCGGCATTTTGTGTAGCTGCAGCTACTCCGGCATTGTATTGCATATTCATTGGAGGATTGGTTCTAAAGCTTGAGGGCCTTATTCCTCATGATATTTCTGTATAATCATGCTGATATCATAATATAATGTTTTTTGTACTAAATCCCTCTCATAATGTATTCATAATTGCAGAGTTTCATGGTTATGTTCACATATTGCTGTAAGCTCACTCTTTGAGCATTATTTTAGAGATCTAGTTTGGAGAGGTTTGTATAACCCAACTAGAATCATTTATTTAAGCTCGTTTTCTGCAGGGGAGTTACATTAGAAGTTTTCTAGGGCATCCCAGCGTTGAATAGCCTTATTTATGCATAAGCTTCCTTATACAGCACGTTCATGAGCAGTTGTAGGAGAAATTCCCGAGGTGGAATATTGCATATCCATAGGAAGAGTCTGTGAAGGGCCAGCTAGCCTTAGGATCTCTCCCTCCTTTGAAGGATACATATCCTGTAAATTCCCCAACAGTCAATCTCTGAAATGGACTTGCAGTGTCTCACTGAAGAAGGAAAAATGGAACATCTAAGATGTTCCCGATTGAGCAGCAAGTTCCTGAAAAAGGGGCATTACAGTGGTATCAGAGCATTATCTTGGCTCAACCTATGCCCAAGATCCATTGCTATTAAAAGAGGAGCTTCTCTCTGAAAGAGAGGAGATTTACAAGGAGACAAGGAAAGAATGAAGGAAGAGAAGGTTTCCCTTCTTCTTTTCCAGGGCATCATTGAAGATCTGATGAAAGGGAAAACTTTGGAGGAATTTTCTAAAAGGGGTTTGTTGTTGAAGAAAATCCTAGCTATTCTCATGGAGGGTGTGAGCATTCAGCCACACATCCAGATCCACAACGCAGTACATTGCCCACAACTACTGCAAGAAGGATGGATGGAAAGAGTTGAGGCCTTTGGAGGAGCAGCGCTGCAACTCAAAGGTATGATTCATGATAGACGATTTCAGAGTTATATTTCATGTTCTCATTCAAATGAGAGATCATACGTTGGAGTCACAAACAGTTTGCAAAAAGGATTGATGAAAATCAGTGTGCAATTGGGTGTGACAAAAATTCAAACACTTTGCATGCATGAAGGGGAACCATGAAACAATGATCATTCCATATTTCTAGAGGGGGATTGAATCAGGAGATTGGCTTGCTAGAGGCAAGACCCCCATTATATGAAGGGCACTCTTCCATTTGTGAGGGTGTGGAGATATTTCTTTCAAAGGAGGGCCAAGATACAAGGTTTCTCATTGAGGAGGAGATACACTCACATGTGGTAGGGAGGAGGTGCATACAACGCTGCACCATTGGATGAAGAAGAAGAACAAAAGGATCAACATTAAGGGATGATGGAAATTCACCCCTATCTATTTTCAGAGATTTTCTTCACATGGGAGAAGGACTGCACTGCGCAGTAGAGAGAGAGGACTTTTCATTCCTCTCATATACACAGTCCACTTCCTATCTTGATGTCTCACTTTTGGAGGCTTTCCACTTGGGAGGCCACATGATCTAGAGATGATGAGAGGCATCATATCACTTGGTTCACCACTCATTGGATTCCAGAGGGGTGGAGGCATTTGAGGAGTCCATTACAACGTAGAGAGTTTGGGGACAAGCTCATGGAGGAGGGTTACACACTCTCATTTTCAGTACCACCCATTCTCATCAGTTCACTGCGCAGACAGAGTTGCTGTATGGATGGAGGATAACATCTTAATGATGCCGGATGATTGCTCCATGGATTTGATGAGAGAGAGGTTACTTCCTTTGAGGAAGGACTCTTTCATGCATTGGAGTAGAGGGAGGCTACTCATGCTTACATTGCCCAGGATCGGGAGATTCTTTGGAGGTGATAGTCTCTCATGGGAGGCTCATTTTCAGAGGTCCTTATTTCTATTTGAGCATGAGAAGCTACATGATGGCATGGAAGCAACTTGGAGGGTGACTTTGGCATGAGGGGATGTCAAGGTAGCAGGCAGCAGCGTGATGGGGGCACTTTATTACAGATTACCAACGCTATCTATGGGGGGATTGATTCATGTTGGAGGACTCAAATTTTGGTTGATAGGTGCCAGGATCCTGATGCATGCATGATTCTTGGATGGCCTTGATGGATATGGAGGAAAATTAGTGGATGATATGAGAATATATCATTATGGCAGACTCTTCTTGGCTAGATTTTCTAGTCTCAAGGAGAAACTATTTGCATGCAGCATATGAGGACTCCCTAGCTGTGCATTTGGATGCATACTTTGCTTGCTAGAGGGGTTTCATGTGAGGGAATTCAACATGATCTACATCAGCATATGGATAGATGCAGATCCCGGATGTCTTTTGGAGAGGTTGGCACAACCATTCCCTTACTCATTGGAGAGAGGGAGAGCATTCAGTTGAGCCATTTCAGCTCAAGGTCTCAAGTACATGGTAGAGAAGGTATAATTTCACATTGTGTACCTGTTTACTTTATATGAGTAGCATATTGATCAAGGAGTATCATTCCTTCTTGCATTTGTGATGATGTACTTGCAGCTACTTGAAGCCTTGATTTTGGATATTCTTATGATGGTTGTGGGGGGAAGCCACATTCTCTTGGTGTGCACCATTGACACCAAATGTTATTTTCATGTTTCATCTTATGAAGATATTTTGTGGCAGCAAACAAGTGGCTAGTTCAGCACTTGTTCATTTTTATTTTGAGGTAGGCCAAGGAGGCACTGCGCAGTTCCATGAGTGGAACTTGAGACCACTCTCCGATTGTCATTAGACAACTTGCTTTTATTGCATATTGCTCCATTGTATTTCAAATGTTTTTACACTCATGAGGAGCATTATTTGGATAGTATTGTATGTACAGCCCATTGGGAGCATGATTCTCCCTATTATACATGTTTCATTTCGCAGGAGACACCATGGGCATACCATGAATGCCACATTGCTACTTGTCTCTTCTTGTGGGAGAAACCACTTGGAGGATTTGAGGAGGCATTTTATGGCTGGAAATTTTGATGGGGTAGCTTGGGCCACTCTTGGAGGCCATATCACTTCAGCCCAAGGATAGAGGCAGCCCCATATGTTCTACAGAGGGAGAGAAGAGCTTATTGAAGCAGCACAACTCTCCATTCAACCCCATTACGTTGCAGGATCAGGGGCAAGATTTCCATCTGATGATAGCATGGATGAGGAGATCACTAATGGGATTATATTTTCCCATGCATGTCATTACTCCTACCTTGAGGAGGCCATGTTTCAGCAGGGAGATTTCCACCTACACCTTCTATCTTTCAGGGTGTACACGATTCCAGTTTGCATACTTGGGAGGAGGCATTGGAGGATAGTTTTATTGCAGCATATCCTGAGTAGCAGTGGAGATTGTTGATGTGGAGGCCATAAGAGAAGAAGGGGGAGAAATTTGTGTTCTCTCTATGCAGTTGCTTGAGGATAAGCAACATGTGGGAGGGGAGAACTGTAATGTCCCAATTTTAGCCTCAAGCTAAAATGGACATTATAGTGGCATAATTTTTAGTTTGTTAAATAAAAATGGGTAAGGAGACCCCTTAACCCCTTTTGATGGAGAATAACACTCCTTGTGTGAAAGGAGAAATAATGAAGTAGCTGAAATAAACACCCCATGGTGTGAACATGATGAGGATCACCTTGAGTTGGCTATTTTGACCAAGTCAACAATGCTGCTTTATAGGGATAGCTTGCTTGAGAAGATAACGCATCTTTTGGAGGGAAAGCATTCAAAAGTGAATGAAAACCCTAATTGTGGGGCCTATGGTGAAAGTGAGTTCATTTTATTTATAAGAACGAAGGAGCAGATCATTTGATTTAGATATTTCATGGTGAGGCCAAGGACTTGCATATCCAGGCTGTTTAGCAGGATTGCAGTGCCCTTGAGCACTGGGTGTGTTCCCGGTGGGGATCCCCCACCTCTTCCTCATGGGAGGAGAGGATTTGAGCTGAATTTCCTCATTCCGGCATTTTTCCAAGCTTAATCCTTCAGTTACAGCATTATTCCTGTAGCAGATTGATGTGTAGCTGGGGTAACAGCAAAGGAACTCATAGAGTTATTCCCTACTTGAATTTTTAGAGGAGGATGGATTTATTCTTTGGGGGAGCTGTAGAGAGAGCTCTTGGAGCATATTTTAGATCTGTGGCATCAGGCCACTCATTCATCAACTCCCACTGCGCAGTCAATTGGAGAAATTGCATTATTCCATGAGGGCAGTGTTGTGTGGGGTTCTTGAGCTCATCAGGTGGAGTGTTTTTGAGTAAAGGGGATCACCCCCTTTTCCTTGAAGACATTATCAGAGGAGGGAAACATAATTTCAAATCAGCCATAGCCTCATGTTCATTGGTTTCAGTTGCAATGACAACTTGTTTGTCACTATTGTATTTTATCCAGCATTTCTAACAATCTCCCTGAGATTCGCTAGAAATCCCATATTGAGCCCATTTTCCTTTCTTGCGCTATATTTATTGTATCTTTCAGCTACATTATCATTTATGTGTATTCAACAGCTGCATCTCTCATAGATACTAGGCAGTTATGGTTTCCCGACATTCTGTGTAGCTGCAAATACTCCGGCATTGTATTGCATATTCATTGGAGGATTGGTTCTAAAGCTTGAGGACCTTATTACTTGTGATATTTCTATATAATCATGCTGATATAATAATATAATGTTTTCTGTACTATTTCCCTATCATAATGTATTTAAAATTGTAGAGTCTCATGGTTATGTTCACATATTGTTGTAAGCTCACTCTTTAAGCATTGTTTTAGAGATCTAGTTTGGGGAGGTCTGTATAACCCAAATAGAGTCATTTATTTAAGCTCATTTTCTGTAGGGGAGTTACATTAGAAGTGTTCTAGGGAATCCCAATGTTGGATAGCCTTATTTATGTAGCAGCTTCCTTATACAACGTCCTCATGGGAAACTGTAGCATAAATTCCCGAGGTGGAATATTGCATATCCATAGGAAGAGTCTGTGAAGGGCCAGCTAGCCTCAGGATCTCTCCCTTCTTTGAAGGATACATATCCTGTAAATTCCCCAACATTAAATCTTTGAAATGGACTTGTAGTGTCTCACTGAAGAAGGAAAAATGGAACATATAAGATGTTCCCGATTGAGCAGCAAGTTGCTGAAAAAGGGACATTACAACTTGAAAAATTATGGATTCTTATCTGCTAGCACTTTTGTTAATCAATCGCCGAGATATTCTTCTTCCTTTATTTTATTTTTTCTCTAGACTACTTGATGGATCTTCAATTACCATAACCCCATTTCTCGTTACGTTCCATGATCAATAACTAGGCCACAATGGTCACGAATCTCTGGGGTCCGTAAACTGCATAGGAAAAGAACAAGAAGTTTCCCCGCTACTATTTCTTGTTCCAAAAATGTAGGGGAGACACTTTTCTAAAGTATGGGAGTGATGACTTAACTCCAAGAATTAGTTTTCTCCACTACACATAGTTTTAATAAGGCGAGGATGCTAAAGTAGAGTAGATAGAGAAATAATACATAAAATACATGGACCCCCTTACATTCCCCATTTGTGGTATCATAACCCCTATAGGTGCTCATAATTTGTTGGCCTTAGTCATCATCATTTTATTAACTAAAAAATATACAATACCATGGCCTATCTACCTCATGGTGAACATCATAGCAGAAACTAAAAATATCCATGACTAATATTTAAAAGTTTAATTATAAGCTTACCAAGGAGATAAATTGGGATGTTACACTCCCTCCCCCTTTGAATAACATTGGCGTCGATGTTATTTCAATATAGAGATGTGTCTTCCATCTTTAGCTATACTTGTAATGTCAACCTCTTCAATATTTCCCTAGTACACACTTTTTTAGTTTTGTCTACACCAATCATCTCAGTAAACATTTATAGTAAACGTTTTCCTATATGGACATTAAATTTTAATTCAAAACCTCAATTTTCCATAAAGTAAACTTTCATTTCAAGATATGAAATTTCAATTCAATATTTATTTGTATAATTGTACCTTGATACATTAGACATTCAACGTGTGACAAGTTTAGCTCACTATTTTCTTAGACACATCCAAATGCGCTATGATCCTACCTACCATATAACATGAATCCCCCACAAACATATTAATTCAAGTCTCCTCTTCCTTGTATTCACTCACCCTCCAAGCTCAAGAATCCCCTTCAATGCTACATATTCCCTCGAAAAATCTATTATTTTCCAAGGCTTCCTCACATAGGAATATTACAAAGACTTATAGATTCTTATAGCTAAGGCATCCTTTTAGCTTTCTCTAACATGGCATAGCACATCTCAATGGTGATCAAGGTATATCTTAGGGTTCCAATGTCACCATAGTGGCATTGTTCTATGCTTCAATATTCACAATCATCATTTCCCCCCACTAGATATATACATCATCTCATTGATCTCACATGCATACATTTTGCGTGAGATTAATCATTGTAATTCAAATTATCAATCTTTGATTTCAATGTGTTTCATATAGAATCAAAATTTAAAAATATGGAAAAAAATTTCATAATGTTTGGCTCTTTGCAGGTGATAATACCCAACAACAACGTAAAATTTGAAATGGGAATTATAAACTAAAAATAGGAACTCTAGCTAAAAAAACCCTAAAAAACATGAAAAACAACCCAAAAATGAAAAGTGTGTATTCCAGAATGAGGTTTTATTTTTTTTTCAGGGTTAATTTGAAACATTTTTTAAAAATGGCAGTAAAACCAATTTTTGTGTGCTAAACAAATGGAAAAAACACACTAATGTTGGTGCTAGAATACCATATTTATTTTCTAGGTACAATTTAAACATATTTTTAGTAATGAAGTTAAATATAAAATAATGGGATTTTCAACACATTTAAATTCCAATAATTTTTATCCATGCCGTTTAACATATAATATTATGACACTAAAAATACCTAAAATTCTAATTGTTTTCAACCATAATGTTAAAGATAAAATATATTTCACAATTTTTCACCCATATAATTAAAAATCATTAACTTTTCAACATATTTCAATGATGATATTATGAAAAAAATATATTACTAAAATAACCCAATGAAACATAAATTATTTCTCCAAGTTATTATTGCATTGTGAATATTTTAGACAAATGAATTCATCATAATTAAAACGTATAATCCAACAAACATAAACATGACTCATAACTTCATGTAAGATCATATGGAAGTTAAAATATCATTTTCATTGCTCAATGCAAACATCATTTATATATATTGTCTTACACAATTATTCAAAATCACTCATATTTTCTTGCACGCCATCATAATTCACATCTTCAGATGAATGACTGGATGTAGATGAAGATGTTCCATTGTTATCTTTCATCAACTAGTGCCCCATCCGAGTCAACATGCATGCCAACCACTTGAGGTTTCAAATTTCTTCTATATCTACGACTTGGTTCAGTAGACTGGCATCTCAACGTTGTTTCTTCTGGTAGCAACCTTTTCAGAATCTCTATCGTCCTGGAGCGAAGAGTTCCTCTCTTTATTAAATTGAAGTTACAAACAAGTATGTCAACTTCCTCCTATTTTAAGAGGTCTATGCGGTGATGATTTATATTTGTACCCTTTATTTTTCTCTTTTCGCCAATTTTTTTATCAACTACCATCTCTAGCTTGTAACACCATTGAATGGGTGTGTTTTTGTGGCATACCAATGTACTTCAACACCTGTAACATCTTCATTTTCTGTAATGACCTTTATGACCTTAGAAACTCAGAATGGATAGTGGCATGTGGATCTTCATGTGCTAACACTGCGATCATGTAGTCGTCCTTAATATATTGTATTGAACCCCTATAAAGGTCTTCCATGGCTTCATGTTGTGCATGAGATCTTTTGGAACCAATATATATTTCTCTTTCCTCCACCTGTGTAGAATTAACAATACCTTGTGATTGTTTTTTTTCAACAATGTTTGTTTCCTCCTATTCATTTGACACATTTTGTGGCCAAATAAATGGAGTCTTCAAAAGCTTATCTTTATTTTTTGGTATTGAAATGATATCACTCTGATCATTGAAAAAGGACTCCCACCAAACTGAATCAATGACATCAAAGTACCCATATGTATATCTAATGGATTTTTTTAATTTCTTCCAGGCATTCAAAATAACTTATATCTCTCTTCTGCCTTTGTGCATTATGAACTTCACCATCTGATTGTAATAACAATATATTTTACGAAAATATTGGATGATCAGGAATGAAATTCAAAATTTCCAAACTTGAAGACGGTGCCCATTCTGTAGTAGTTGAATACTTCTTGCCCCATATAAGTGTTTTCCCATCAATTTTTTTGATATGAAATTGATGTTGGAAGATAATGTCATTAAGTTTTTCAATTCATTTCTCCTCACCATGAAATCCTAGAATAAACCTTTGCATGTCAAAAATTTCTTATAACACATGAAAAATACGCTCTGCCATATATGATTTCTTAATATATCCAATTAATGATGGCAAGCTCCCAACATCCTTCCTCCTCAATGTTACTAAAAAAACTGAACATATGATCAATATGGTCGTGAGTGTGCCCAACAAGAAGGAAAACAACCCTTACCTTATGAAAACTTCTTACTTCAACAAGCATGTTTAGATATCTAAAAACAATCTGCTTTTTGTTTTCACGACAAGTGTTTTCTAATTGTAGATACAAAATTTTAGGAAGATTACCACAATAATGAGAAAGCACCTCATATGGTTATTGTCAAATTTCCATCATTATGAATATTTGGAGTTGTGAAGTAAACTCTTTGCGAAATTTTCCCATTAAATACCATACAACTAACCAAGTGAAACTGGGTCAACTTTTCCTCCTACAAATTTTTGGGTGTGCGAACAAAATGTGGTAGAAGTGTTTTCTTCTGGTCCATACCATTAATTATAAAACCCAAATATTTATTTGGATTATCATAACACTTCTTGCAATGCTTGTACAATTTTTTCCTTTCACTTTTTTGTTATTCACGATGATCTTGAAGTGCTTTGAAAATGGAATCTACACATAACACAAAATAACCCTATTAATAAATACATTTTCATAGTTGATCACTATACATTTTAAAAGAATAATGTTATGAATGATTACCTCTTTCTTCTCCTTGACATTTATCCCTTTTTTATTTTAGAGAAGGACATGTACTGCAAACTCCCATCCTTGTCTTCTTAGGAATATGAACATTTTTTAATTCTCTCCTCCATATCTACACTCAATATTTATATGTAATAAAATGACCATTTCCTTCAACACCTTCTGCATATTCCTTATATAAGTTGTATATTTCTCGTCTTAATAAATTATCTGGAATATTTGTTGTATCTCTATTTAGCAAACACTCTCCATGTTTTGAAAAGATGTCTTGCAGCCATGATATTGCAATGTTTGCTAGTGGCCCAAACTCTTGTTTATGATGAACTTTTGAATAATATGTAGGATCCTTTTCCAAATTATCTTGGATTCTTGATAGACGAAAATTACCAATTGAATGAAACATTTTGAAATCCTTTCTACAGAGAAATAAAGATCCAATATGATAACCATAACCTACCAGTGTAGATTGCATGCACCCCACTAAATATGAATTTGGCATGCTTTCATTCATTGACAAATAGTTCTTCCTTTTCTCCAAAGAAAAATTGAAATCCATATGTTTCAAGCAATCCTTTTTACAACAATCGCTTGAAATGAGATCACTGATAGAACTTCTTCTCGTGAGATATTCTACTCTACCCCTTGTATAACTAGAACATCCTGCATTGATATGAAAAGGTATACTCGTACTCCTAGATACAATATTTTCTAGAAACATCTTCGTCATTTCATCATTCTCTGAACAAGCATTTCCATCATCATTAGGAGGTATACTATTCTTACTATGATCATTTTCAATATAGTTAGGAAACTCACCACCATCATTGCTTGAAAAAATATTCATTACCATCTTCGGCGACATGAAAATTTTCAATACCATCATTTGTGGTATTTAAATACTGACTTGGAGGATATTATTCACCATCTTTATCTTTCCCTTCATCATTGTTTCTCTCATAGTCCATAGGATTAGGACTATGTGGAAATTCTGACTCTTGATTTATTGGAAATTCTTCATCCTGACCTTCATCAATGCTGCTCTCATTGTCCATATGATTAGGACCAAGTGGAAATTGAGACTCTCAATTTCTTGGAAATTATTCATCCTACCCTTCATCACTTCTTCTCTCAAAGTCCATAGGGTTAGGACTAAGTGGAAAATGTGACTCTTTATTTACTGAAAATTTTTCATCCTACCATTCATCACTATTGCTCTCATAGTCCTTAGGATTAGGACTAAGTGGCAAATGTGACTCTCTATTGACTGAAAATTCTACATCCTATCATTCATCACTATTGCTCTCATAGTCCTTAGGATTAGGAGTAAGTGGAAAATGTGACTCTCTATCCACTAAAAATTATACATCCTGCCATTCGTCACTATTGCTCTCACAGTCCTTAGGATTAGGAGTAAGTGGAAAATGTGACTCTCTATCCACTGAAAATTCTACATATTTCCACTCATCACTATTGCTCTCATAGTCCTTATGATTAGGATTAAGTGGAGAATGTGAGTTTCTATTCACTGAACATTCTTCATCCTGCCATTCATCACTATTTCTCTCAAAGTCCATAGGATTAGGACTAAGTGGAAAATTTGACTCTCTATTTATTTGAAATCCTTCATCCTACCCTTTCTCACTATTTCTCTCGTTATATTCATCAATATGAATAGAGTTGTTACATGACGAAGATGTTGATGCCTCATAAAATGAGACTTCAGTATCAGAGGAATACATAAAATTCAAAAAAATGATGTTGAATGATGCTAATGATCTCTCTCCCAATGATAATATATAGTTGAAAGAATGAAATTTTCCCTCCAAAATTTCCCTCTAAAATTTTTCACCGAAATTTTTTGCCTAAAGTCTGTCCCTCGAAATTTTCTTTCTACGATTTATTTAAAAATTTTCTAC
Organism: Pinus albicaulis; assembly: GCA_034641835.2. Lineage (NCBI taxonomy): Eukaryota > Viridiplantae > Streptophyta > Pinopsida > Pinales > Pinaceae > Pinus > Pinus albicaulis. Next base: position 988,038,504 of record CM076571.1, read on the forward strand.
TAAAATATTATCTTGAATATTGAATGGAATTTCGATTTAAATTTCCTAAACATTTCTCTTTTAATATTTTTTTCCAAATTAAAATAATCTTAATTAATTGTATGACATTTACTTGATTATAAATTTTATTTTTTTAATATTTATCATAGTTTTATCCCACATTCACCCCATGGAAAATAAATTTTGTTTCTTCTTTATAAGAGATTTCATTGTCACTATTCCTCACATTACATCCATATTTATCGAGGTTTTGTTTAAAAATTTTGAACGATTACCATAAAAAACCAATTAAAATAAATTTATTATCTAATATTTAAAAAACAATCCACACATACATGGTGGGTAGGCTCACCTGGGGTCAAAACCTGGTCACTATGGCTCGGGTAGGCGCACCCACCAGACCCCTGGGCAGGCATGCGTCCCGAATTGGGACCCATGCTTGCCCGAGGTGCTGGTGGGAGAAACCACCTGGCCTAGGGCGGTCATGCTACGGACATGCACCCGCTTTATCCAAGGGACACAATCAATTACCAGGTAGCAGGCTGGTTGTTCCCTTGGGCTCGGGTGGAATCCCTCCCATGGGCACGCTGGCCGAGCCCAACGCTGTGGTTTTGCTTGGAAGTTTTCCCGCAGCACGGTGCTGTGGGTGCTCGTGTTGCGGACAGACGTGCCCATGGGCGGACGTACACTCGAGCTTAACGGTTTTCGTCATGGCTGCCTATGCTACAGGAGGATGCACCCACGGTTGGGCACCGCCCAAGCCCAACAGCTTGGGATTCGGCCCCCTTGCCTGGCAGCGGGTCAATTCTAAGAATCACCCCCCTGCGAGGTAGGGGGGGTCCATTCTGGGAATCGACCCCCTGCTAGGCAAGGGTGCCCATTCTGAGAATCGGCCCCGATTCTCAGAATCGGGGTAGGGGGCCAATTCTTAGAATCGGCTCCCAAAATATATAAAATATTAAAACTATTTTCCATAGGGTTGGGGAGATGAGATGTAAAACATATCATTCTTTTTCCAGTAAGGTCAGGGAGAAAATGTAAATAAATAAACAAATATATATATATATATATATATATATATATATATATAAAGGAACTTGTTTTAAATTTAAGGGGGATGATTATGAGAATCGGCCAAAAAAAATGTGTTTTCCATGGGGGTTGGGGTCGATGATGCAGGGGCATTAGGCTCAAGGCAATACTTTGTATATAAATAGACTAAGGGGGGTCTCATGTTTTTGATTTCCTATGAAATTATTCATATTTGATTGGTTTTTAGTTAAATGTGGAGAGAATTGTAACTTCCCTCGAATGATCAGTGGGCATATGAAGAGATAGTCAGTTTCAGTTTATTTAGGGATTAGGCTAAATTTAGGACTTGGGGAAATCCAAGAGTTTTGTTGAGTCACTGAAGAATCTGAATTGATTCTTTAGTAGTTTTTGTATAAAAATAAGCCTAAAAGGCATAATAGGAGACCGGCGCTGCATAGAGCTAGAAATCTGGAGAGGCAGAGTAGGGAGAGCAGAAGGCCATCAGATTGAAGATCTAGCCTGAATAGGAGGTTTTTGTAAGTAATTTCAAGATTATGTTATGGAAGAAATTGTTTCAGTATTACCTGTGCATTTGTTGATTAAATTTTGTATGAAGAATGCCTTGAATCTCCGTGAGATGATATGAGTGAGACTCTGTAATGTGTTTTAAGAGTCTACCTGTATATTCTGTGATGAGAGAGGGTATAAGAAGCACATGCTGAATTTTGTGTTAAATATTGAACTGGTGATTGTAAAATCCTATGAATCGATCACAGAGTGATCGATTTCACATTTGCCTCTATTATTGATTTAGATTATGTGCGACTGAGCTTGGATTTCGATAAAGACCAGTGTGTGTTAGACCCCTGCATTGAGAGGTAATATCAGTGTGCTTGTTCCTTGTGCAAAGCAACATAAGCGGTGTTCGCTAGATAAACTGTGTGTGAGCAGAATTCTATAATGAAACAGTGGAAGCAGTGTTCGCTAGGTAAACTGTGTGTAAAAAAGGAGCGAGGGCGTATAGAGTTTATAACGCAGAGGAACCCTTTTGAATGAACTGGAGCGGAACCTTGAGCCAGAAAGAAGCGGAACTGAGAGCGTGAATAGTGAAGGCGGTTTCAGAGATAGAAAACCAGTGGGTTCACAAAGTTTAAAAGTGGTATTTGGTTTTTGAAATAACGATACACCTCTACGCTCAACACGTGGCACAAGGGCGTATTGCAAAACAACCCATTTTGCACTTTTTTGGAGCGTTAAAGCACTGTTCAGAAAAAAGTGCAACTACCGTTCGATCAAATCGGAATTAGATCCGATGGCTTTCGCATAGCAACCTGCTCGGTTGTTAGAGGAAGTATGGTTCGACGTTATTGCGTTGATATTTTTTATTAACGATTTAATGTGTGGGCCCGAGTATTTTATGTGGGGGTTTGTGTTTAACTACGGGCGGACCTCAATGGTTGTTGAGTTATATGAAAGTCGAGTTTTTAATTTGTAATTTGTCCACATGAGTGAAATGTGGGCCGAATATAAAAAATGATAATATGATGGGTTGTTGCATTATGAGCGAATGTTTCTAAGGTTCATTGATAGTAGACCCTACGCTTTGGCCGAAGGTTTATACTATGAGATATAACATCCATTTTATATAGTTGACCATTGTGGGTCTAACTATGAAGTCCGAACAATGACTCGAGGCACATGAATTGGGTTGAACTATGGTTTACCTATAGGTTGGAATAGTTAAGGTCTTAGCATATGAGGATTGTGAATTAGGGTGCATTATATGCATTGTGGGTTTTATAACCTTAGAAGAAGAAGCTCCCGCACTATTTTATTTAAACTTCTAGTTCAAGAGATTAGAACATTGTGAGGTTGCCCAGATTGTTGAGATTTATTTGGGTGAAAAATTGGGATGCATTTATATGCACCGAAAAGTAGAAAATGTGGGTTTAGAAAGGTAGCCTGAGCATCAGTCGGGGAGAAAATGTAATTTTTTTTTTTAAGGAACTGGTTTTATATTTTGGTATTTTGGATGAATCTAAATGCACACTAAAACTGGAGGTGATGTACATGTTTCTGGTGTGTTTTAGTTTTTATTTTATTTTTTCGTTTGTTTTGTTTACATAAGATATTTGTTTTTTTATGATTTACTAATTTATATGTACATATATATGTTTGTAGGAAAATGGCATAAAAGAAGGTTCATGTCAATATTTCTGGACCAAATTCAACCATTGCATCATCTAAAATTGCAGGTGGGCCCTCAAAAAACATAGTTGAACGAATTACACCTTAGTTAATTACTGAAAATGTAGGAGATGTCACCACAAATGAAAACAAGTTGGTTTCATACTGGAAGAAATCAAATGAAGTGAATCGTACAAAATATGCATGGTTTTTGAAAGATATGGAAGTCAAACTTTGGAATTATACCTATATGCTAGTAAGAATTTTGATTCTGCAAATTATGAGCTAGTGGGAAAAGTAATAGAACTATATATTTTTCCAAATTCTGAAAATGTTTATATAATTTCAAAACCGCCCAAGTCACATGATAAGCTTAGATATCATTTTACATTAGCAATGATTAACACGGGGGAAGATTCTTCAAAAATATGCAAAAAAATCGTACATAATATTGCACAGAAGATTGTATTATTGACATATTATATTTTGTTTGACAGTATTTTGTTGAGAGAATTTCAACTATGTTTGGGGGAATCTATTATATAGAGTGATATATTATGAATGTTGTCTCCATTTTTCATGAACATGAAGAAGAAGATATGGGAAAGAAGCAAAAAAAAACTTCATGATGCTACAAGACTATATCAAAGGGATCAATCTACTAAAGGTAGACATGTTACTTTTGAAACTGAGGAAGTTGAAGTTGAGGCTAAAGATGAAGAATGCATTGCCATTATTACTGAGGATCTGATTAGAACTGATGTTAGAAAGGAGAAGAGTCGTTGAAAAAAAAAAAAAAAACAAAAAATCAAACAAACAAAATGCCCAAGAATGTCTCCCTTCTAGTTGATGATGATGAGATTGCTTCTGTTGAAGAAAATATCATAACCAATAGGAGGAAGAAACAAAAAATTACTCATTCTGAAAAATCATGGAAAACAGTGAAGGTCCTAGTGAAAACTCAAAAGGAAGCTGGGAAATCATTAGACCGGTAGCTTATTTAGAGGATGGAGTTATTAAAAAAAAAAATGTCATTTGACATCATTTGACGAAGACAAATTTAATTGAGGGTGGTCTGTCATTTCAACTTAATGCCATTCAAGTCTACAAGCCAAACAAAGGACATTTCAAATATCAGATTAGAAAGCCACACCACTTGCCTGTTCACAATTTGAAAACATTGATGAGGTACAACCCTTTTGCACATGTGGTTGATTATGTTCTTCTTGTTGATCAAATTCAGGTTCCTAACGAAGAAGCATTTTGAAAAGTCAAAATTTTTTTAATACAAATATTATGTACTTGGGGGCAACCATTCTGTAGAAGCTCAAAGGAAATTGTTGGAGGAATATCCCAATAACCTACGTTTTGAAACAATTAAATGTATTATTTATGATGGTTTAACAGATACATAAGAAAATTTATTGGCATGAGATCATAATTCAGATAATGAGTATAGGATGTCTATGAATTTTATCCAAAGTGTCATACTTATTCATAGTGAATTTGAAGAAAAATGTGGCGGGGATAAGATAAATTTTGATCATGCATTTCGAAATGAAAGTTGTATGGAAATTGGTTATTAAATTGAAGAAAAAATAAATTCAAAAGGTGGCAAAGTAAATTTTGAAATATTCAGAGGTATGGATAACATTTTCCAGTTGGAATTTAGAACTAGAGAGATATGGGAATTGACTGATCATATTTTTTACTTGTGGGAGAACGTTGACATAAAAAGTCAGAAGATCAAAAATTCTAAACCATTGATACGTACCAATAGTAAATCAGGTCCTGAAATGAAGCTACTTCCAGAAGATATGACTATCACACCTTGGAGATCAATGCAAGGAGTGAAGGATGATAAAATTTTCAAAATAATATCATCTCGTGTAAAGTGAGGAGAATTATTAAGAGAGGAAATGTCTGAGTAATGTTTAAAGTAAGTTTGTTACTTTTACTTATTTCTGGATTATAAGTTTCTATTAAATATAAGATATTGTTGTTGGTATTATTTGTTATACATATCACTATATCAACGTTTTTTACTTTATTTATATAGTCACAAGGTTTATATGAGAATACAAGAACAAATGGTTAAATTGTTGAATGAAGATAGTTGGGATGATGTTGTACGCAACTACCCAAATTCAAGTTCTACATCAATGCTAAAATAATTTTATCTTGCATTTAAAAAGGTATGTTGATTTATACATTCATTTCTATTCATATTTATATTATTTCTATTTGATAACTTATACATATATTTGTTTATTTCATTAAAGATGAAGAAGGATGCAAATGGAGCATTGGATAGTTTCAAAAGCTTTATTGAAAAAATTAAAATGGAAAAGATGAGAAAACAATGTCTTAGTGATATTGAACTTGATCCTAGTCTTAATCATTTCATTTGGAATGGGCTCCACACCATCCATAATCAAATAATATCAGGTGATTGTGAAGTCATTGCAAAACTGATACCTAAAAGTGATTATTCCCTAATTATTGCAGATATTCCTCATGGCTTCAATATCTCAAACACTGAATATGATAATGACCCTTATACTCATCAAGCTTTTAGTAAAGTGGTTGCAAAATTTCTAGAAGTCACAACATCACGATTTTAGAAAGTTGTGTCATTTCATTCAGACACACAATTGGGCTTGTTATTATCAAGCTTAAAGGGGAAAGCAAAGTCAAGGATGCAACTTACATGGTAAGATGTTGAAATTGTATGTTTGATTAATGTTAACAAATAATTTATGTACAAGTTAATTGAAATTTTACTATTTCATGATACAGGAAAAAGTCAAATCTTATATGTTGCAAAAATTAACCAATTATAAGTGACCGTGAGTTCATTCATGTCTAAAGTTGGACAAAGGATGATAGATATAAGCCTATTATTTTCAATCAAGTACATGGAAAGATTCATAACCATGTACTCGTCCATGATGCTATTGTAAAAAAACTAACATATGAAGATAGAGAAGCAAAAGGAGAGATAGTCAACATATATCAAAAATCACAAGTATTGATTAATTGTCTTTTATATTTATGTTCAAATGAAGGAAATTTGGTTTTGGATTTATTTTCAGGTTCAGTTAAGTTTTATTATATAAAAATGGATTTCACTATTTAATTTTTTTTAATTTTTTGTGTTTATACTAAATTATAAATTTTTCCTATTGTACTTGATGATTAGGTACAACTCTAGCATGTTTCTTACAAAAAAGGAAGAAATTACATTTCCATTGAGAAAAACCCAGTACAATGCAAATTTATTCACCAAAGAATAAATGCTCTTCAATTTCTTCTAGATGCAATGCAAGAAGTTGGTTTGAGGAAGGGGGTTTTCAATGAACCTCGTGTGGCAAAAAAATCAAAGGAACCTCAGCCACCATTAGATGGAATGATTGGAAAGGCACACTTTGGGACATTTGCAGACATCAAACATCCATTAGAAGAGGAAAATGATCAAACTGAAACCAATAATGAAAATATTGTGGAAGAAGACAATAATGAAACTCTTGAAGATGAAGAGTTTGGGTTACATGATATTATTGATTAAATTTTAGTTAAGCTTCCAAATGAAGCTCATTTTTTTTAACTATTAATAAGTTATACTTGTAATGTTTTTACTTTGACATGTTATGAGAATAATGAGTATTCAATTGTTGTTATTATATGTTTAGTATTTGTATAATGTGATTTTCACTTCATTTTTTATACGAATCATTTAATTTTTGAAAAAAAGCTGTTGTTACTATTAAATTTTGACATAAAATTCATAAAAATTGCTAATTTTTATACTTCTTTTGTTAATTTTTTCCTATACAAATGGTTTATTTGACATGTCACTTTTAGCAAAAATGACTCAAAATGTGTATTTTTTCCGTTATATCGATATTCAAAATGTGTATTTTTATGTAAATGGTTAAAAGTTCTTTCTTTTTTAGTGACTATTATTCCATGTGCAATGAAATATTATTTAGCAATATATAATTAGATAGAAGATCGAAACATTAAAATTTTGGCATTTTTTTTTACCACTGCAAAAAATCAAATATCTCATTTCAAAAAAGAAAATGAAAAGAAAAACAAAAGAACAAATGCCTGAAAAACACTTAAAAAAATATGTAAGTGAAGAGGAAGAAGACGAGTACTTCCAAAATGGTTAAATTTAGAAAATAATTATTAGCATTTAATACATTGAAAAATTTAAGGTCAAAATAAGTCTTCTAAAAAAGGGGGATGATGCTAGCATCAACACTTTTCAAAATTAACATAAAAATCACTAACATTTAAAAAGAAATGTTTATACTTGGTACATATGAAAATTTAATTTGTTAAAAACATGCTAAAAAAAATTAAGAGTATTTTGAATCAACACTTTTCAAAATCATATGATTTTTTGCTACCTAAAAAAGTGGGTACTCATTTCCATTCTCGTTTCAAAGTTTACATTGTTCAACCTTCTTATGGGCTTATATTCAATGTCATATCTTGAATCTACAATTTCACTCGACCAACCATTATTAGCATTCATGCATAAAATCCTTTCAATATGATATTTATTCACTACATGCACAAAAAGGACTTCCAACCGTGTTTAGTTGCATACCATTTCTAATTGAAAGGAAACATTCATTGCATTTACATATAGTCATTACTAATTCATGTGTTTTATTTTCAATCACTCCAACACTTCAAAATAAATTTAAGCATGTACTTTAGTAAATAAAATAGTTATGCAAAGTTGAGAGTTTCATAATTACTCTCCCCACTAGGATGCCTATCTTAGAATTTTATTAACAATTATTTCTCTCACTTTTATTTCTGTGGAGTGAGGAGTTCACTCCACTAAATTTAGCACTCATAATTTTATCAAAACATTAATAATCATATCTTTTCATTATAGTCATTCATGCAATTTCTTTCCCCTTGCGCAATGCATCAAGCTTGTGCATTATTAAAATTTTCAAAATTTTCAAAATTTTCTCCATACTAAGAGCTTTATGTCTATATCATACTCTAATGAGTATTAATTGCATACAAGTATTTACATATCAACAATCCCTTAAAAATTCTTATTAATTGAGGAAAATCAAAATATTTTTGTGCTCACATGACAAACCAATAATCATAGCATTAACAATTTTTATGGTCACTCACATCAGCCTCGAACCATCAAGAATTCATGCATATGGTACCATTTTGTACACTCTTCATTATGTGATAAATTATTTGCTTCAAATGTAAAATATATTAGCCATTATCCGTAGCCTTAATTATACACTACATTCACTTCATACATCATATATCACCATGCATTTTCCATTGCATTATCAAACATACAATTTTTACTTGTGAGTGTATTGCTCACTTATTTAACCACTATCACTTATGAAATTTCACACATTTGTATATGATCAAGACTTTTACCAAATACTGTGTGTTAGCAACTTCTTGTCTTGATCATACACCATGTGGGGTATCATGCAATCCATGCATCCAAAGGGAAGAAGCATTTTATTAAAATCTAATTTTAGCTTGAGAAAATTCTTACCCAAATTCTTCAGCTTATCATTTTTTGTTGCATAGCTAGTTCCCATACTTACATGGTTGTCATCAATGTGTATAATTAGCTTATGCTTGACTAGCATCCTCTTGCCATTGTTCTTGAGGTATTTCAGTGGTTGAAGGCACTTCTGTTGATTCAAATTGCACTTAAATTAAGTGGCTTCAAATGTCACTTCAAATATGTGGCTTTTAATATCAAATTCCTAAAAATAATTAATTTTTTTTTTATTAATGCACATCATCATTCGTACATTAGTTGTTGGTCAATCAATTAAAACATGTGTTACAACACTCCCACTTAGCAGCCTAATTCATTTAACTTTCATATACCAAAACTTGCATTTTTTTTATATTTTATAATGAAATTTATATCTGTGACTAATAAAGTATTCTCAAATTTAATTTATTTCATAAAGTATCCTTTTCATTTTTTTAAAACTAATCATCCAATACATAAATATCATTCAAGGGAAGACTCCCTTCTTATTCTTTCTCATAGTTGTGACTTCATTTTCCAACTATCCACATTGAATCAATCAAGACCTCCTTGATTTATTCTTTATTCAAATCTACCTTTGGTTCAAATCAACAAGGGAATTTTACAAGATTAATCTGAAAATTTAGCACAATAATTCCATGCAATAACTCTTTTAATTAAATTTTCTTACGATTTCCGATAGGTTCAACAACCCAATTATTTTCTTTTGAGAGTCTAGGGGACTCTCCCCTTTGCAATCCCTTTCATATTAGTTATCTAAACTTAAATATGTCAATACTACTACCCTTTAATTTCATGACCATTAAAGACATAATTGGTCTCTATTTGAACATGTATTTCTTTTATATTTTCTTATATATTTTTCTTTCGAAATGCATGTCCATATTCCACCCAAGGGACTATGTTCAATGAAAACTCACTTTTTTTATATTTCCCCTTATCCAGCATGATTAGACCACTTAGTCTCTTGATCTGACCAACACTTATTAAGTTGGTTGGACTTCAAAAAAATATTTTACAAACTTATACTTCAAAAGAGATTCAACTAGCTTTAAAATCTCTAGTCATCACATTTTTCCTCAAAGATGAAAATAACATGTCCATTTTATTTCTTTAATTGGTTGGGCATTAGTACTTTAATCCTCATCACAAGCTCATACTATTTATCTCCTCTCCTAATATATTTTCTCTTGCTCTCACACAACATCAAGCCATCAAACCATTAGCCTTACAAACACTTACTGAATTGGCATCCATGTTAATTTATATTAAAGAAGCCATTTCACATTAATAATTCAAGTTCTTTTTTAAATCAAGGATAGCATAAACATGTTCTTGCAATATACGACATCTATCTCACATCCATGCCATGGCCTCTGCAAATGCCTCCCCCGCTCCCACTCCCCTTTTTTTAATTACAAATTATCTTCAAGGCATTTCCATTTCCGAAATGGAAATTCACATAGGAACTCTTACCAAGAGGCCTTCCTCTTCCATAGGGAAAATATAATATACATACAATTGTTTCATTCACTTTTGAAGTGAACACTTGCACCAACTTATCTTGGATATTCTCATTTCCATTAGTTATAAAGATGTAACAAGGTCAACACCCCACATATTCTTTATTGGCTCCATACTCACATCAACGTTCATACCAATTCCATGCATTCATGCTATGCATCATACAAGACACTCAAAGTTACCTTTAGGGATGTCCTGCATATCCTCATGTGCATATAAACACATATCCATGAAAATTTTCATCTAGAACTCAACGTTAACCTAATCTGTAGGAATTTACCGTCCTACTTATCCACCTATCATTGACCAGGAGAGTATTTTATTGCACCCTTGTTTATATGAGAACCATGTGCTCCATAATCTCCCATCGAGGAAACTAGTCAATTTTAAATTTACCTCAAAATTCAAGTGAACCTTATGCTTTTCTTATTAGCTCTATGATCTAGATCTTGGGGGTTAATATCCAGGAGGCTTAAATGCTGAGATACCTTCCATAAAACAAAGCATGATAACAATGATAAAATATTGCATGAACTAAATACATCCCCAAAAAAATAATAAACAACAAGACAATCTGATAAAGGCTCAATTCTTTATTAGATGGAAAAAAAAACTTTTTTAGCTACATCGTGAAAAATATTTTTTCCTTTTGAATGGTGAGACTCATTATTTATAGTATTTTTAGTTCGTTCTTGAGTTACATCATTTAATACCATGGGTGGATACTACTTTCCATTCGGATCAATCCTTCCCCCTTAGGAAGAAATGGTCCCATTGTGTCAAGTTCCCTCATTAGAAAATTATGTTGAATATGAGCCAATGGAGAGAAGGTTTTTGTTTGATTAACCCAAAACCGTGGGTTTATGGATGACCCATAACCAAGTGTTGTTGAAGACAAGGGTTTTGTGTGGTTAACCCATTACCACGGTTTTGTGAATGATCCATAACCAAATATGGAAAGTGCCAACAAAGACACATGATATGTGTGGTTGACCCATTACCAAGGGTTGGTGGATGACCAAAAACCAAGTTGGGGATGACAAGTTTGGAGAATGGTTTTGTGTGGTTGACCCATAACCATGGGTTTGTGGGTAACCCATAACCATGATCAAGGAAGTTTTTAGGATAAAATTATCTTGTAATTCTTGTGGACCACTGTGATATTAATAGTGTACGACCTAACAAATTAACTTCAAGATAGTTTTCTTGTGAGTCTGCCAAGGTGAAATGGGTCGAGCATGTTGTGACACCCATGGAGATTTATAATGGTCATTGAATCTCTTGTTGGAATGTTTGTTGAATTCATCTCTAGAGTGATTACAATGAGTAGTAAAGCCTTAAATATGGCTTGTACACTATGCAACTGGGTAGTGTGAAGCAACCGATGATGTATTATATGAATAAACTAAAACTTGGGAAATAGGTGTAGGTAGCTACATGAGTATGGAGAAAATACCAAAATGCATATTGAATGGTATCCACATGTCTTCTGTAGCAATGTCAACTGTTGGTAAGTGAAAAATGTTTCCACTCTAAAATTCTAGATGATGAATTTCACACCCAACTCACAAAGGTTGTTGAGGCACAAGAATGATGTTATTTTTCATTATTCAACAACATAATTGTCTACATGGCTAGGCATAATGATAGCTGCAACACACTGGGATTAAATCTCGTGATATGACCCTTTTGTTCTCATAATTGTGATTTTTTCCTTTCCATTGATATGAATCGTTATGAGAGAAACCACAGGTTTTCCAGAGAATGCAGACATAGTTACATGTTGTGTGTGCATATTGTGTCTAGCATAAACTAATATGGAGGAATAACTAGATATTTTTGATATCATTCTACGTCATGTCTCCTTGAACGACACAAGGTTTTATAAGAGTGAATAGATAACATTCATCTTCAATGATGGAGGAATGTTATTTGGAGGACTAGTTGGTTCTTGCCACATTCAGTGTGCATGTCTACTACTTGTAATGTGAAAATTTTTGATATATTGATCTTCTCATCAAATCTGGATGTGGCATTCAAATTATTTGAATTTCTAGGTATTTATCCATTTTTGAAGCATCGGGCCATCCAACTTTCAGAGGATTGTTCCAAGCTTTTGCTTATAGAGGCATGTGTTTCTTCGTTTCTCAATATCCAAAAAGAAGTGTACGATACTAAATAATATATATGAATATATGCATCATTTCCCATTAAATAATTTCTACAAATGCAAAGGTTGGTGTAATCGATTAGTCATCGACACTTTTAGTCTTGAATTATGGACCGAAAAACTGAAGCATTCCATGTATTTTCATGTTAGGACTAGCCATGTTCCCATGCTTCCTACTTCCTTGATTGTTCCCTAAAAATGATTGACATTTTGACTCACTGTAGCCTTTAGTTGGGGTGGCTTCAAACAAGTTTTTTGAACCTTCTTCACTTTTTGTTAATTCATCCCATAAAGAGTGTGTAACTACGAGAAGTGGTTATGAATCTAGCTAGAATTATTTGTCTTTCCACTCGCATGTTGATATAGTATTGATGCTGCTAACAACAAAGTCGTAAAAAGTAAGTGTAGGCTCCTTCTTCTCTAATTTACAATAAATCTGCAAAACTACATAGAATTCACAAACTTCATGCCCTGCCATCAAAATATTTAAATATATATCTACAAGTAAGAAAAAAACTTAGATAAATAAATAAGTAGTCGTGCCTCGTATCCCAAGAACATAGAAATCAATGTACAACCTTCACCTCGAAGAAATGAAACATTATTGCTTCAAAAATTTAGGACGTTTTACCAATAATCACACTTCCCATCCTGCAAGAAATATATAACATAGCCACACCGTCCATCCCAGGATAAATATTTCAAGGATATTCAAGTATGGTTAGGTCCACACCATCCTCTCATAAAGAGATATTCTTTAGTCATTATAAGGCTTCTACAACCTTCAAAACAATTTTGTTAGGAAATATCCACATTGCCCAAGATTCTTGCAAGTCATAACTCTTTCTCCTTTAACTAAAACATCCCATATGGGATCTAATCACACACAATTACATCTCTACAATGAATTTTATCAGTGTTTAAATATTTTATTCAAATAATGACAATATACCTTCCCGAAAATGTACTTCTATCATTGCATTCAATGACATCCTAATTCCTGCATGTACCCATATTCATATGTGTTTATCATGTATTCAAGGGAACTCAATACACTTTTTTCATAATTTTTTTCTTCTTTTTTGATCTCATTATCAACACCAATTACAAGATTCACACCCTTTTACATTACCTTCCTCAATGCAAAACTTCCAAAATATGATTCTCCCTTCCAAGAAAGCACTATTTACACACAATTGTTCCGTTTTGGGAAACATAACCATTTATCCAAGGTTAAATCCATGTAGTACTAGTACTGCTGAATGTAACTAAAAATATCTACATCTTACTCCAAAAACATCTATGTGGTTTATTTTTGGCACTCTAGACCTAGTGTTTGAACCATAGCTCTTATATCAATTTGTAGCATACCCAACCCTATAATTCAACTCAAGGAGGTGACTTTACCAAAAATCATCTTCCTTTAACCACATTAAAATTGATTTTTGATATTTCCATCATCTTCTACTTGTCGAGAGCTTTCTAACGATATACATTTCATTCAAATCTGAGCCTTGGACACAAGGTCACAACCACTTGAATATTTACCTTCAAGGCGTTGTGTCAACATTTGTACTAGTGCCACATGGAAGACATGTGTAAATCTTGTGCCCCCATGTCCTCATCGCACAATGCTACATCAACTACAAATGGTTGACATATGAAAGTCCTTTTGCATGTGTGACCAATATGCGAGGCTACATCCTTACTGGACATGTTCAAAATTCTCCCCCTTTACATATGAATTTAGGATTTTCCATAACTCACACATTTAAGAAATTTTTGATTTTCGGTCTCTTGAATGCATTTAAGAAATCCAAAACATTTGGATCCATCTAAATCCATATTTTCATTTACCCGCCTCAATCACCATGTTGAATCTCTAACCATTCAAAACTTTTCTAATAGAGATTTCATGCTCGACATCATCTCTATGGGGCTTCCACCTAGCATCCACCTTAGTGTAGAAGGCCTCTGATCCACGTTAACACCCGCCATACTAGCATTCCAAATTAATGACACATCAACTTGCCACTTCATTCAATATTGGTCCATGTGTCACATCAATGTGACACATTATCTTACTAAATTAGTACACACCTACACTTAGGTTTTGGTAGTGCTCACATGGAATCCATGTATCCTTCCACATGGACTACTATGTTGACATACATAAATGAGTTTTTCCAAAAGGTTTTCCTTGTAAATTTTTTTAATTTCTAGACCCCTTGCAACATTCTCATCTAGGTTCCTCCATGCAACATTCTTCCACCTATAGCTCAACCATCCAACCTATCTAGCATCCAAGTTTTTTTTTTAATAAATTTTCTTTGCATGCATGTATTTATAGATCTTGAAAAAATCCAATAGTCTGTCACAGACACTTAATATAATTTTGTGTTGATGTACCTCGCTTGACAAATCCCATCCTCTCTATTGCCTGATAGATCTTATGCCTAATCTTTTCCAATTAACAAATTATAAATTCCAATCTACTAACATTGTTGTTAATCAACAACCAAGGTATTCTTCTTCCTTGTTTTTATTTTTGTTCTAGTATGTTTGACAGACTGTCAATTACCATAACCTCATTTCCCATTAATTTCCATGATCATTAACCAGGTCATTGGGCGAATAAGATAAAAGAATTGGACCTCATTTCCTTATTTTTTTATGGTTAATTATGATAAAAATGAAAAAAGGTTTTTTCAACTACTAAATCTATTAACCAACCCACAAGCCTCCATGCAATTTAAACATGGCCTTTGATGTTTGGGTATGGTTTGATTACTAGTAATGAAAAATTTAATAACACTATGTAAACTATCTATTTTGTTAACCGAGCCTCAATGATCAAGAGGAAAAAAGGAGATACATTTTTCTAAGTTAAGGCCAATCCATTTTAGGCTTTCTGCATTTATCCCCTTTTGTTACCAAGGTCTTGGTCATGGATCCATTTCATTTGGCCAAGGGCCAGGGCTCAAAAACCCCAATCCCCATAATTACCCAAAATTATAACAATCTCTGAGTTTAATGATGATTATAAAAATAATATATTTATACAATTAAACTAGATTCAAAAGATGATTGATTAAAGCCATACCTTCTTTATGCAATCAAAAGAGTATTTCACCTTAGTAAATATATTTTATGTTTCTCATTTAAAAGAAGAGAGTTTATAAAATCCATAAATGAACAGTTCAATGATCTTCGTTACTGAGATAAGTAATTCCCTATAGATAATTTTTGAACATGTCATTGGAAAATAAAGTTGAATAATTAATAACAACTTCCAAAGATGAAAATACCCATTTATTTGGGAATTATAATGCTAGAAAATAGAAAAAACTACACAGTGATATGATAAAAATTTCTTCTATAACATGTAACTAGATTCAAAAGCTCAGTGATTAAAGTCATACCTTATTTATGAAATCAAAAGAGGATTCCACCTTAGTAAATATATTCTATATTTCTCATTTAAAATAATAGAGTTTATAAAATCCAGAAATGAACAGTTCAATGATCTTCATTACTGAGATAAGTAATTCCCTATATATAATTTTTGAACACGTCATTAGCAAATAAAATTGAATAATTACTAACAACTACCAAAGATTAATATACCCATTTATTTGGGAATTATCATGCTAGAAAATAGAAAAAAATACACAGTGATATGATAAGAATTTCTTCTATAACATGTAACAAATTAACATGTTCAGTATGACCCAGAAATATCTCCATTTATTCGCTAATAATGTGCTAAAAATTGATAACCAGAGGAATACAATGAATTAACCAAGATAAAAATAGAAACTTATTTGAATACTATAAGGGTGATTGGTAACAACTAGAAAATTGAGTGTTTTCCACAAAACTAGAGGTAGTTCATTGGCGGACTCCATCCCCTATCCAGGCTATGATACAGGGCAAAGTGAGAATAACAATTGTTGGTTCAATCTATAGAGAATTCAACTAAGAGATCTTCCACTCCCAATGTTTGTAGACAAAAGGGTAGCAACATGCACTCACAATACCTACCTTTCACAATACATAAGCACTCCTTTATTTCTCAGTCCATCATAATTATTTTCATCCTGTGCTTTACAGAATCCAGAGAGACATAGAAAGGTCGAAATGATGTCACAAAACTTCTTTCATATTTTTGTTTTTTTAATCTCTTTCCACAAGTATTTTCCATCGTTTTCATGTCTAGTCCGGTCTATATGTTCATGGACCTTCATTTCCTCCTCTTATCTCCTCTCAAACTCTATTTTTTCTTCCCCTTTCTCATATCTTCTTTCTCCATTTAAATTTCTCATGCATAACTACCTAACAAGAAGTTCCTTAAATTAGATTGTTTTTGGATATCTAAACATGCTTGTTGAATTGATATTTTTTCATAAGGTAAAGGTTGGTTTCCTTCTTGTTAGGCACACTCGCAGACATATTGATCATATGTTCAGTCATTTTTCAGTAACATTGAGGAGCAAGGTTGTTGGGAGCTTTCCGCCATCATTAATTGAATTTATTAAGAAATCATATATGTTGGAGCCTATTTTTCATGTGTTATAAGAAACTGTTGACATGCGAAGGTTTATTCTTGGATCACATGGTGAGGAGAAATGCATTGAACAACTTAATGACATTAGCTTCCAACATTAATTTCATATCAAAAAACTTGATGGGAAAAGACTTATATAAGGTAGGGAGTATTAAACTACTGTAGAATGGGCATCGTCATCAAGTTTGGAATTTTTGAAGTTCATTCCTGATCATCCAATATTTGCATCAAATATATTGCTATTACAATCATTCGGTGAAGTTAAAAATGTGTGAAGGCAGAAGAGAGGTATAAATTATTCTGAATACCTGGAAGAAATTAAAAAATCCATTAGATATACATATGAAGACTTTGATGTTGCTGAGTCAGTTTGGTGGGAGTCCTTTTTCAATGATCAGAGTGATATCCTTTCAAGACCAAAAAATGAAGATAAGCTTTTGAAGACTCCATTTATTTGGCGGAAAAATGTGTCAAATGAATAGGAGTAAAAAAACATTGTTGAAAAACAACAATCACAAGGTATTATTAATTCTACACAGGTGGAGGAAAGATAAATGTATATTGATTCTAGAAGATATCATGCACAACATGAAGCCATGGAAGACCTTTACAGGGGTTCAATACAAGATATTAAGGATGATTGCATGATCGCAGTGTTAGCACATGAAGATCCACATGGCTATCCATTATGTATTTCCAAGTTTATAAAGGCCATTACAGAAAATGAAGATGTTAGAGTTGTTGAAGTACATTGGCATGCCACAAACACACACCCATTCAATGGTGTCTACAAGCTAGATATGGTAGTTGATAAAAAATTGATGGAAAGAGAAAAATAAAGGGTACAAATATAAATTGTCACTGCATAAACCTTTTAAAATTGCAGGAAGTTGATATACTTGTTTATGACTTCAATTTTAACAAAGAGAGGAACTCTTCGCTCCAAGACGATCGAGATTTTGAAGAGGTTGCTACCAGAAGAAACAATGTTGAGATGCCAGTTTGTTGAACCCAATCGTAGATCTAGAAGACATTTGAAACCTCAAGTGGTTGGCATGCATGTTGACTCAGATGGGGCACTAGTTGATGAAAGAGAAGAATATGGAACATCTTCATCTACATCCAGTCATTCATCTGAAGATGTGAATTTTGATGGTGTGCAAGACAATAAGAGTGATTTTGAATAATTGTGTAAGACAATTTATATAAATGATGTTTGAATTGGGCAATGAAAATGATATTTTAACTTCCATATGATCTTACATGAAGTTATGAGTCATTTTTATGTTTGTTGGATTATATATTTTAATTATGATGAATTCATTTGTCTAAAATATTCACAATGCAAAAATAACTTGTAGAAATAATTTATGTTTCATTGGGTTATTTTAGTAATATAATTTGTTCATAATATCATGGTTGAAATATCTTGAAAAGTCACTATTTTTTAATTTTATGGGTGAAAAATTGTGAAATATATTTTATCTTTAACATTATGGTTGAAAACAATTAGAATTTTAAGGATTTTTAGTGTCATGATATTATATGTTAAATGAGATGGATAAAAATTATTGGAATTTAAATGTGTTTAAAATTCAATTATTTTATATTTAATGTCATTACTAAAAATATGTTTAAATTGTACCCAGAAAATAAATATGGTATTCTAGCACCAAAATTAGTGTGTTTTTTCCATTTATTTGGAACAATATGAAAATTGGTTTTACTGCCATTTTTAAAAAATGTTGCAAATTAACCTTGAAAAAAATAAAACCTCGTTGAGCCAAACATTATGAATTTTTTTTTCCATATTTTTTAACTTTTGTTTCTATATGAAACACGTTTAAATCAAAGATTGATAATTTGAATTATAATGATTAATCTCACGCAAAATGTATGCATGTGGGATCAATGAGATGATGTATATATCTAGTGGAGGGAAATGATGATTGTGAATATTGAATCACAAAACCATGCCACTGTGGTGTCATTGGAACCCTGCGATATGCCTTGATCACCATTGAGATGTGTTATGCCATGTTACAAAAAGCTAAAGGGATGCCTTGGCTCTAAGACTCTATAAGTCTCTATAATATTCCTATGTGAGGAAGCGTTGGAAAATAATAGATTTCTCGAGGGAATATGTAGCATTGAAGGGTATTCTTGAGCTCGGAGGGTGAGTGACTACAAGGAAGAGGAGACTTGAATTAATATTTTTGTGGGGCATTCATGTTATATGGTCAGTAGGATCATTGCGCATTTGGGTGTGTCTGAGAAAATAGTGAGCTAAACTTGTTGCATGTTGAATGCCTAATGTATCAAGGTACAATTGTACAAATAAATATTGAATTGAAATTTCTTATCTTGAAATGAAAGTTTAATTTATGGAAAATTGAGGTTTTGAATTAAAATTTGATGTCCATATAGGAAAATGTTTACTATAAATGTTTATTGAGATGATTGTTGTAGAAAAAACTAAAAAAGTGTGTACTAGGGAAATATTGAGGAGGTTGACATTACAAGTATAGCTAAAGATGGAAGACACATCTCTATATTGAAAGAACATTGACGACAATGGTATTCCAAGGGGGAGGGAATGTAACATCCCAATTTATCTCCTTCGTAAGTTTATAATTAAACTATTAAAGATTAGTCATGAATATTTTTAGCTTCTGCTATGATGTTCACCATGAAGTAGATAAACCATGGTATTGTAGATTTTTTAGTTAATAAAATGATGATGACTAAGGCCAACAAATTATGAGTGCCTACAGGGGTTATGATACCACAAATGGGGAATGTAAGGGGGTCCATGGAGTTTATGTATTATTTCTCTATATACTATACTTTATCATCCTCGCCTTATTAAAACTATGTGTAGTGGAGAAAACTAATTATTGGAATTAAGTCATCACTCCCATACTTTAGCCAAGTGCCTCCCCTACATTTTTGGAACAAGAAATAGTAAAGGGAAAACTTCTTGTTTTGTTTTATATGCAGTTCACGTACCCAAGATATTGGTGACCGCTATGTCCGTAGAATATTTGTACCAGGAATATCCACCCAAAGGGATCACTTCTTCGAGCCTGAGCCGAGAGTGTTGAGAGAATTGAAACTATGACCACTCTATAGCAAAGGTGCTTCAACAACTGGGACTTGACCAATTGATCCAAACCTCAGAGTTGAGGGGAACTTCTTTTTAGTTATTTAATGATCTCCATTTTCCTTTATTTATGATATGTTAAAAAATTATTTATATGAAATTACTTATCTCAATGATGAAAGTATTTGAATTGTTTTGTTTTGGATTCTAAAAATGGTTTTCCTTGAAATGAGAAACATGAATATGTTCACTGAGGTGAAATACTATTTTGATTGCATAAATAAGTTATAATTGTAATCAGTTAGTCTTTGAATCCAACTAATATGCATAAATATTCTTTTTACAGTTTTCATTGCACTCATAGTTTGTTATAATTTTTGGGAATTTCGAGGATTGCAGGATTTGAGCCTTGGCCCCTAGTCACATTGAATGGAGCCATGACCAAGAGCTTATAAAAAAAGGGGGCTAAGTGTGAAACTCCTTAATAGGACCATTCTTAACTTAGAAAACACATTTCCTTGCTTTCTCCTGGCGGTTGGGACTTAGTTAATAAAATTTACAATTTACACCGTGTTATTAATTTTTTAATCACCATTAATTTGATTGGACCCAAGCATTGAAGACCATATCTAAATTTCCCAGAGGTTGATGGATAGATTAATATTTTTTTTCATTAAAGAAACCTTTTCCATTTTTGTCATCATTAATTGGAATGGGTAAGGAAATGAAGTCCAAATCTTATTTACCTCAATTGTTTGGTGGCCTAGTTAGTGATCATGGAACGTAATGAGAAATGGGGTTATGGTAATTGAAGATCCATCAACTAGTCTAGAGCCAAAATAAAATAAAGGAAGAAGAATATCGCAGTGATTGATTAAAAAAAATTTTAGTAGATAAGAATCCAAAATTTGTCAAGTGACAAATTTTGGGCACAAATATCTGTCTATTGGCAAAAATTTTAGGATTTGTCAAAGAGATACATAGCAGAAACAAGTTTTTTTTAAGTGCCAGTGACGAAATTTATTGACACATTATTTTCCTAGTTTAATTAAATTAATTAAAAAATAATATTAATTGTTTATTTATAATTTGTATCTTGGTTTAATTATAAAAAATGAAAATTAATTTTAAAATGTTTATTTATATTCTATTTTTTGTGTTATAATAATATCCCCCATTTTAATTAGTAGATTGACTCATATTGAATTATATCCCTTCTTTCTAACAATTATTTTTAGGCCTATCAGCCCTAATGTGTCTGTCCTCACACCTTTATATTCTCTTTTCTAATCACTTTTCTTCATTGGTCCCTGAGGATGGGTGGAGTGTCCACCTGAAATGTTCGAAAACATCCTCACTGACTCACATAGTATCAATATCCATAAATACAACCATATATGATTATGGACTGTGGAAGCATACATTCTCTTATCTATTGGAATTTGTCAAAATTTAGACATCTCGACATTCAGAGAAAATTTGCAAAGGGCCTTTAATGAAAAATCAGATACCGAATGGGCCAAACAATGGAACCATAGGTGGTAAAATGTTGCATGGAGGAACTTGGTTGATAAGGTTGCAAGGAATTGAAAAATGGAAAAAATTAGAAGGAAAACCTTTAGGAAAAACCTAAATATAGATGCCAAAACAGTAGGCCACGTGGAAGGAAACATGGAGTCCATGTGAGCACTCTCAGACCCTACAGGTAGGTAAGTGCTAGTGTGGAAGGATGATGCATCACGTTAACATGGTACATGGACCAGCCATGGATGATGTGGCATGTTGAGGTGTCATTAACAAGCCAGTGTGGTGGTTGTTGACATGGGTCAAAGGCCTTTGGCATTGAGGTGAAAGCTAGGTGGTAACACCGTCGAGGTGAAGTGCAGTGCAATAACTTAGTTAGTGTAGATAAAAATGATCAAAGAGTCAAATTTTTGACTGCAGGGGATAAATGAAAACCTATATTTGTATGGATATTGATGTTTTGTAATTCATAGATGCATCTTGAAATTTGGAAATTCATAATTTCTTATAAAAGAGACTTAACACAAATCCCAGATCCATATGTAAATGGGGAGTGATGTTGACATGTCCAATAAGGATGTGGCCTTGCTAGTGAATGTGGGAAGTGATTTCCACATGTCAACAATGTGTAGTTGATGTGCAATTGTGTTAAAGGTACACAAAGCTAAAGGATTTCCACGTGTTTGCCACATAAAACTAGTATGGATGTTGACGTGGCACTTTGAATGTAAAACCTTCAAAGGGATATAACCTTGTGTCTAGAGATCATATTAAGATGAAATTTATATCATTGGAAAGTTCTTTGAGTAGAAGACAATGATGGTCTCAAAAATTAGTTTTAAGGTGGTTGAAGGAAGAACATTTTTTATAATCCCACCTCCGTAAATATTACCTAAGGGTTTGGGAATATTACACTATTGATACGATTCTTTTTATCATAATGGATGATGGGTTGTGATACAAGTGTGATTTTTTTTGACATTTCCACTTTCTTTATGGAAAAAAATAAAAAAATATTTCACTAGGAGTATTTTAAAATTCTCTTTTCAAGTGCCTTATTAAAAATCCCCATTACTAAGTCAAACATACTTGATTTCTATGCATTTCAAAAAAATTTCTACAATACAAATATCTCTCTAGACAAAAAATACCATCCTACATTGGTTGGAATAATTGACCCACAACAACATATAAATTTCGATATACCATGATTCTTATGTCAATAAGGATAATAACAAAAAAGTGGTTCCTCCTACAAACATAACGGTGCATGAATGTAGTGTTTTTTGAGAGCACTTAACCTAATACATTCCTTATTATAAAATTTGGTGGTTCTTCTAACATTTCCCTGTGCCTAAAATATCTGCTTCTGCCATGCCTACCATATATAGAGAACATGTGATGTGTTGAGGTTCCCTTCCCTTTCTTAGTGTTTCGTTATCAATTTCTTTAAAACTTCTTTTGAAATAATAACTCTTCTTAAACTTGAGTTTTTCAAAAAGTAATTTCCAACTATAAATTCCCTTATCCAAAGTCTTTCAAACATTGCTTTCATTTTCTTGATTGTTGCATTGGAGATATGGTTTGTCTTGCTACATCAATTTCCATAGGGAAAACACTTCTATTCTAGACCTAAAAACCTATGCGCAAATAAAATGCCTACATATGTTCCATTCAAGCACTAAAAGAAAATGGTCACATGAAGGAGTATACAAGCGTACAAGTGTTTTAAACCGACTTATGGGTATGGAGTTTTTGAAAACATCACCATTAGTTTAAATATTGCATAATAGTGTTTGCAATATCAAACTACTATTATTATCTCACTGTGATTTCTTGGGTTGCATAGACATTCTTTATTATCTCTCATATTTTACTTGCTACCTGGATCCGAATGGATCCACCATGAAATATTCACAAAAAAAATTATGTGTTGGAATTGTGAACATTGGGAACTTTCAATAATTTAATATGCACATAGGGGGATTGTTGAAAACTTTAGACATGGGATATTAATGCTCTACATGCTTATGTTAAACCATGTGGATTTATTCACTACATTCTCTCCTTTTACATTAATACCATCATAGGTGCATTCATTGGATCATGCAATTAACATTTTTTTTCTAGAAGAAAAAAAACTCGATAATTTTATTATATAGAAAATACCAGTACATATATCAAAATTTTCCATAAGTTGCAGCATTGTGAAATATAGTTCAGATACTCTGATGATAAAGTAAGCATTTGAAGCAAAGGAAGTTCAACTACATTCTCATAAACATTATCAATCTGTCAAAATTAGCTAAATAGTCATATGAACAAAATGACAGAAAAGTCGACTCCAAAATAATAAAACTAACAAAAACATAAACCAAAAATTAAGCATCAGGAAAATATATGTTTGTGGATGAACTGACAAAATTGACTGAAGGAAATTTCTCCCTTGTCCAGCACCACATCATCCGATCTAAACTTGTAAAATATAATACCATGAGCATTTCATATATTGATCTAGTGCTCCAAAATATGCTCAAAAATGAAAGTTATCAGAATGGTGTGGAACCTGAACGACCGCGTATATCTCATCGTTCTGAATTTGGCACAAATCGTTTTGTGGAAAATCGACACTGTATTCTCCCTGAAACGAGTTCTTCTCTTTTTCCAAAATAGGAAAATTTGGCAAAAATTTACCGCTGACTGTGTAATTTTTGGGTGATTGGCAGGCTGCCACGTGGCCTTTTATAATTGGTAGAAAGTCTAATTTTTTAGGCCTTCCATGGTTTGACATCTGGCAGGACCAGTGACAGCTAAATTGTGTGAATTTTATTAGTTGAATAGTGGCCAACCACATGCTACCACGTTGCCCAAGTAGAGACTGCCACATGAAAACATCAGGCCCACCAAAAATTTGGTTGAAGTCTGAATTAACCTTCAAATTTAGATGAAGTTTGTGTTTAGGCCACAGATCTAGAGGCAAGAGGGAAACATGTTTCAGATGAGACAAGTGAGGATAACTTTGAGTTTGAAGAGAAAGGAAAGGGTAAGTTCAAGGGTAAAGGTAAGAATAATGCTTCCATAAAGATGGAGAAAGAAGAACTCACATGCAAACATTGTTCCAAATATGGGCATGATGAAGATCATTGTTGGAAAATTCCTCGAGAGATGGGACCCAACAAGCTTAAAAACAAGGAGAAAGAGAAGACAACTGCAACAATAACACATGATTTAGGTTTTGATTCTAGAGATGAAACACATATCATTGCAATGGTTTGAAAGGTAAGGAAATTTCAAGTACTAGTTCTTCAAGTTGTCTTAATAGTTCTCAAGATGATGAAATGAGAATTGAATTTTTCCACGTTAGAGTTATTTCAAAGCATACCAAGATTGACACCCTGTTTGATAACGGTTCACATGAAAATATTATTTTAGAAAACTTAGTCAAGAAGTTGAATTTAGATCCCATTCCTCATCCAAGACCTTATCCTTGCGGTTGGTATGTAAGCCTAATGGAAATTTTCAAGTGATGAGGAAGTGCATACTTAGATTTGTAATCACTGCAAACTTTCTTGATGAAGTGGAACTTGATGTTGTTCCACTTGATATTTCTGGTATTGTTTTGGTAAGCCCATATCTTTATGATAGGAAAAAAATATTTCATCGCCATGAGAATAAGTATCACTTGTTCAAGAATGGGATTGAGTACATTGTTAGAGCGCATAGTTAGAAGTTGAATTCATATCTTATGCATTCTTGACAAATGAAGAGAATTGTGAATGCTATTAAAAAAAATTCTATGTTAATGTTCAAGCACGAAAATGTTGAGAATGAGGTCTTTCAAGGAGATGAATCGAATGAAAATTATGATTTAATTTAGGTTTCTATGGTTGTGATAAGATGTTTTAGGAGTCTAATATGTTTCCTTATAAAATAGGTAAACAAGATGAGAAACAATTGCAGCAACATACATCATTGGTTAGCAGTGATGTGAACAAGATTCTAGTGCTAAAGGATGAAAAGGTCAAAGAGAAAGCGCCAAAGAAAATTGGAAAATAATGCATAGGTTCCACAAGTTCTTCTTGGGGGTTTCAAAATGGTACATGGAAATGGAAAACACACTTGGTCAAGAGTCGAGCCAAGTACAAGGAAAGACATGATAAACATCATCATATCAACAATGTTTGAGGTGAGAAGAATTTCAAGTTGTTTAAGTTTCCTTTGATTGACGATCGAGGAGGGAACATGTTTTTTTCTTCTAAGACAATTTGTTTTTCTTCAAATTCTAGGAAATTGCAGCAAGATGGTATCTACAATAGCAAGACATGGTCTCCAGAATCAAGGGAAAATACCAATTTTCATGAAAATCTCAAATTGTTGAATTCAATCAAATTCTAGTGGATTGGGACCGGAAGGGTGAGCGGGTTGTACCGTCATCCAAATTTTCAGTAATAAAAGAGATTTTTGGGTCAAAAATATTTCAGTGGTGGGGAGTGATCCAATGCTCAAAAATGAAAGTTTTCAGAATGGCATGGAACCTAAATGATTGCATTGATCTCATCGTTCTGAATTTGGCGCAACTTGTTTCACGGAAAACTGACACATTATGCTCCCGGAAACGAGCTCTGTTCGTTTTCCCAAATAGGAAAATATGGAAAAAAAGGTATTGTTTACTGTGTAATTTTTGGGCCAGTGGCAGGCTACCACGTGGCCTTCTATGATTGGTCGAAAGTTAAATTTTTTTAGGCATACCATGGTTTGACACGTGGCAGGCCTAGTGACAGCTGACTTGTGCAAATTTTATTGGTTGGATTGTGGTCAACCACATGCTACCACATGGCCCAACCAAAGACCACCATGTGGAAGCATGGGGGCCACCAAAAATTTGGTTGAAGTCTCAATTAACCAACGGCGGGGGATCGATGTTGAGACCTCACAACAAACAACATGAAGCTTTAATCGACCGGTCCACCGTGGATCTTTTTATATGATTCCATAGCATATATTTAAATTTTGTTGGTGGAGGTAATGGGGTAAGGGGCTAGGGCTTAGCCCCCACTCCCACAACAAACTATGCATACGACCCAAGGCTGGAACCATGGATGCAGAGGAGGAGCCCTTCCAATTTTTTATTTAAAAATAAAATTTGACCACCGTTATGTATAGTTCAAAATTCTGTTTTTAAGAGTTAATGGAAATATTATCCATTCCACAATATGCGCTGAAAATCCGCAAAATTTTTGCTCCGTTAGCGTAATTTGGGGCGAATTTGTAGGACAAATTCGGATTTTGGGGAGAGTGTAGAGCAACAAGAAGCAAAGCTAGGGAAACTCATAACTTCTTCAATTTTTGAATATTTTGGGAGTATAAAGATGCTAGACATGCATTTTTTACAGTTATGAAGCTAATGGAACTTCTTTTGAAGCCATTGGAGCATTATAAACTGATTTAACCACCATTTTTGAGAATAATGATATAGGACCAAGCCATTGGAAGTTGGACCAGGAGATTTAGACCAAGAGGGGTGAACTGCTTCATCACTTGCTGTGTTGTGGTTATTTTTATGGTGTACTTGTCTATTGTTTTATGCTATTTCAGATTTTAAATTTATGTTTTTATGTATATAATAAGTTAACATAAAACCACATAAAAACCCAATTTTAACACTTGCAATTTAAAGTACCTCAAGCACATTTACATATAGATCTCATACAGATCAAGTTTGGTATCAGAGCATAGGTATTCTTGTTTTTGTGAGGGTTTAATTGTTTGCAAGTGTATGTGATTCTTAGAACATTGAAGCTCAAGAGAGGAGTAGGAAATATTTTGGTTTCAAATCCTCAAGTTAGGTCAAGTTCAGGGAGAGCAAGTTTTCCACAATCTCCACCATAAATTATACCTCAATTTGTAGTTGAAGCTTCAACAAGTATGTCACATGAAGGAGATCCTAAAAATATGTCAGAGGATGAAAAATCCTTCACAAAATAATTCTTTTATATGAAAAGAATGGTGAAAGTTTTTTATGAGGAGAAAAGCACAAGGATACAAGATGAGAGCTCCAAAATTACAAAGGGAGATAATTCTTTAAAAGAAGAAGAAAGAGATGGAGACAAGCCTCCAAAAGTTAATGGTAATGGTGACAAACCACCTTTTACACCACCATTATCCTCACCACCATCCTCACCACCATCTTCACCATCATCTTCTTCCACAACAACCCCTTCACAAACACCTCCACATTCTCCAAAAGGTCATGGTAAAAATCCATTTTTGAAGCTTGACATTAAGTTTTATTTTCCTATGTATGATGGAGAGGTAGATGATGAAATATTAGACAATTGAGTACGTCATATTGAAGTGTATTGTAGGATACAAAGGGTAAAGGATGATGGCACCAAGATTCAGCTTGCTTCATTAAGATTGGAAAGTGCAGCTCTTATTTTGTGGGAAGCAAAAACTCAAGAGGACATGAAGAAACATGGTAAGGTCTTAACCTCTTGTAATTATTTTGTAGAAACCTTAAGGATACAATCTTATCCATTAGCATACATGCAAATGGATATAATGGACTAGAAAAACTTTAGGCAAGGTACAAGACAAAGTGTGGAAAGATATACTCAAGAGTTTAGGAGAAGAGAACTGATTTTGGGTGTAGATTTGAAATAACAAGAAACTTTGTTGAAATACATTGGAGGTTTTCATAGTTACCTAAGACATACTATTCTCATGTTTAATCCTTCAAATTTATATGAATTTTGTGTTCATGACACACATCTAGAGGCAAGAGGGAAACATGTTTCAGATGAGACAAGTGACTTTGAGTCTGAAGAGAAAGGAAAGGGTAAGTTTAAGGGTAAAGGTAAGAAGAATGCTTCCATCAATATGGATAAAGAAAAACTCACATGAAAACATTGTTCCAAATATGGGCATGATGAAGATCATTTCTTGAAACTTCATCTAGAGATGAAACTCAACAAGCTTAAAAACAAGGAGAAGGAGAAGACAACTGCAACAATAACACATGATTTAGGTTTTAATTATAGAGACGAAACAAATATGATCGCAATGGGTTTGAAAGGTAAGGAAATTGCAAGTACTAGTTCTTCAATTTGTCTCAATAGTGCTCAAGATGAGGAAACAAGAATTGAATTTTTCCATGTTAGATTTATTTCAAAGGATACCAAGATTGACACCCTATTTGATCATGGTTCACAAGAAAATATTATTTCATAAGATTTAGTAAAGAATTTTAATTTAGAGACAATTCCTCATCCAATACTATATCATTTAGGTTGGATACATAAGAATGCAAATTTTTAGGTGACGAGGAAGTGCATACTTAGATTTGCAATCACTACAAAATTTCTTGATGAAGTGGAACATGATGACGTTGTTCCGCTTGATATTTCTGGTATTGTTTTGGGAAGCCCATATCTTTATGATAGGAAAGAAATATTTCATCTCCATGAGAATAAGTACCACTTGTTCAAGAATGGGATTGAGTACATTGTTAGAGCACATAGTAAGAATATGAATTCATCTATTTTGCATGTTCGACGAATGAAGAGAATTGTGAATGCTAGTCAAAAAATTTCTTTGTTAATTTTAAAGCATGAAGATGTTGTGGATGAGGCCTTTCAAGGAGATGCATCGAATAAAAATTCTGATTTCATTGAGGTTTCTATGGTTGTGATAAGATGTTTCAGGAGTCTAACATGTTGCCTTCTAAAATAGGTAAATAAGATGAGAAACAATTGCAACAATATACGTCATTTGTTGAGCAGTGATGTGAACAAAATTCTAGTGCTAAAGGGTGCAAAGATCAAAGAGAAAACGCCAAAGAAAATTGACAAAGAAGGCATATTTTCCACAAGTTCTTCTTGGGGGTTTCAAAATGGTACATGGCAATGGCAACCAAACTTGGTCAAGATTCAAGCCACATACAAGGCAAGAAAAGCTAAACATCGTCATGTCGAAAATGTTCAAGGTGAGAACAATTTCAAGTTGTTTAAGTTGCCTTTGATTAAGGAGCGAGGAGGGAGCATGTTTGTTTATTCAAGTAAAGTTCGATGTTATTCAAATTCTGGGAAATTGCAACAATATGGTATCTACAATAGCAAGACAAGGTCTCGAGAATCAAGGGAAAAGATCAATTTTCATGAAAAGCTCAAATTGTTGAATTCAAGAAAATTCCAGTGGATTAATACAGGAAGGGTGAGGGGGTTGTACCCTCATACAAATGTTCAGTAATAAAATATATTTTGGGGTCCAAAAGGTTCCAGTGGGAGGGAGTGATCTAGTGCTAAAAAATATGCTCAAAATGAAAGTTGTCGGAATGGTGTGGAACCTGAAAAACCGTGTAGATATCGTTGTTCTGATTCCAACGCAACTCGTTTCATGGAAAATAGACACCACATGCCCCTAGAATAAAGTTATGTTTGTTTTCCCAAACAAGCAAATTTAGAAAAAATGTACTGCTGACTGTGTAATTTTTGGGCCAGTGGCAGGCTTCCACATGGCATTTTTTGATTGATCGAAAGTCAAATTATTTTAGGCCTACCACGTTTTGACACGTGGCAGGCCCAGTGGTAGCTGACTTGTGCAAATTTTATTGATTGGATGGTGGCCAACCACATGATACCACGTTGCCCAACCGGAGGCCACCATGTTGTGGCATAGGGGCCACCAAAATTTTGGTTTAAGTCTGAACTAACCTCTGGAGGGATCGATGCCAAGACCTCACAACAAACAATGCGGAGCTTTAATCAACTTGGCCGCCGTGGATCTTGTTATACGATGCCACAAAACATATATTTAAATTTTGTTCACAGAGGTAATGAGGTAAGGGGCTAGGTCTTAGCCCCGCCTCCCCCAAAAATCCATGCATATGACTCAAGTCTGGAACCATGGGAGTGGAGGAGGAGCCCACCCAATTTTTTATTTTAAAAAACATCGAACACCGTTATGTATAGTTAAAAATTTAGTTTTTAAGAGTTAATGGAAAAATAAACCTTTCCACAATTTGCGCAACACCAAATTTTTGCTCCGTTAGTGCAATTTGGGATAAATTTGTAGGACACTATCGGGTTTAGGGGAAATTGTAGAGCGACTAGCAGCAAAGCTAAGGAAACTCACAACTTCTTCAGTTTTTGAATATTTTGCGAGCAAAAAGAGGCTAGCATTTTGATGGTTTTGAAGATAATTTAAAATTTTTTGAAGCCATTGGAGCACTTAAAATTATGTAACCACCATTTTTTAGCATAATGATATAGGTCCAAGCCATTGGAAGTTGGACCAGGAGACGTAGCCCAAGAGGGGTGAACTCCTTCATCACTTTTTGTGTTGTGGTTATTTTTTTGGTGTACTTGTCACTATTTTCTGCTATTTCATAGTTTAAATTCATGGCTTTATGTGTATAATAATTTAACATAAAACCACATAAAAACTCAATTATAACACTTGCAATTTAAACTACCTCAAGCACATTTACATATAGATCTCATACAGATCAATTTTTGTATAAGAGCATACGTTTTCTTGTTGTTGTGAGGGTTTAATTTTTTGCATGTGTATGTGATTCTTACAAGGTTGAAGCTGAAGAGAGGAGAAGGAAAGCTTGTGGTTACAAGTCCTAAAGTTAGGTCAAGGACAAGGAGAGCAAGTTTGCCACAATCTCCACCAAAAATTTTACCTCAAGTTGCAGTTGAAGCTTCAGCAAGTATGTCACATGAAGGAGAGCCTGAAAATATGTCAGAGGATGAAAAATACTTCAAGAAAGCATTCTTTGATATATAAAATAATGGTGAAAGTTCTCTATGAGGAGAGAAGCACAAAGATTCAAGGTGAGGGCTCCAATATTCCAAATGGATATAAGTCTTCAAAATGAGAAGAAGGATATGGAGCCAATCCTCGAAAAGGTAATGGGAATAGCGACAAACCACCTTTAACACAACCATTCTCCTCACCACCATCCTCACCACCATATTCATCATCATCTTCTTCCGCAAAAATCCCTTCACAAACACCTCCACATTCTCTGAAAGATCACGGTAAGACTCCATTCTTGAAGCTTAACATTAAGTTTGATTTTCCTATGTATGATGGAGAGGTAGATGCTGAAATATTAGAAAATGGGGTACGTCAACTTGAAGTGTATTTCAGGATACAAAGGATCAAGGATGATGACACCAAGATTCAACTTTCTTCACTAAGATTGGAAAGTGCAACTCTTATTTGGAGGGAAGCCAAAACTCAAGAGGACATGAGGAAACATGCTAAGGTATTAACCTCTTGGAATGATTTTGTTGTTACATTAAGGAGAAATTTTTATGCATTAGCATACATGCAAAAGGATGTAATGGACTCACAAAACTTTAGGCAAGGTAAAGTACAAAGTGTGCAAATCTATACTCAAGAGTTTAGGAGAAGAGCACTAAATTTGGGTGTAGATTTGACATCTCAAGAAATTTTTTTGAAGTACATTGGAGGTTTTCATAGTTAACTAGGACATAGTATTGTCATGTTTAATCCTTAAAATTTAGATGAATTTTGTGTTCAGGCTACACATCTAGATGCAAGATGGAAACATGTTTCAGATGAGACAATCGAGGATACCTTTGAGTCTGAAGAGAAAGGAAAGGGTAAGTTCAAGGGCAAAGGTAAGAAGAATTCTTCCATCAAGATGGACAAAGAAAAACTCACATGAAAACACTGTTCCAAAGATGGGCATGATGAAAATCATTTCTTGAAACTTCATCCAGAGATGATACCCAACAAGCCTAAAATCAAGGTGAAGGAGAAGACAACTGCAACAATAACACATGATTTAGGTTCTAATTCTAGAGATGAAACAAATATCATCGCAATGGGTTTGAAAGCAAGGAAATTGCAAGTACTAGTTCTTCAAGTTGTCTCAATATTACTCAAGATGATGAAACAAGAATTGAACTTTTCCATGTTAGAGTTATTTCAAAGCATGCCAAGATTGACACTCTATTTGATAGTGGTTCAAAAGAAAATCTTATTTCAGAAGACTTAGTCAAGAAGTTTAATTTAGAGACCATTCATCATCCAAGACCTTATCCTTTAGTTTGGATATGTGAGAATGAAAATTTGCAGGTGACGAGAAGTGCATACTTAGATTTGCAATCACTGCAACCTTTCTTGATGAAGTGGAACTTGATGTTGTTCCGCTTGATATTTCTCGTATTTTTTTGGGAAGCCCATATCTTTATGATAGGAAAGAAATATTTCATCACCATGAGAATAAGTATCAATTGTTCAAGAAAGATATTGAGTACATTGTTAGAGTGCATAGTAAGAAGATGAATTCATCTCTTCTGCATGCTGGACAAATGAATAGAATTATGAATGCTATTCAAAATTTTTCTTTGTTAATGTTCAAGCATGAACATGTTGTGAATGAGGCCTTTCATGGAGATGCATTGAATGAAAATTATGATTTCATTGAGGTTTATAATGGTTGTGATAAGATTTTTTAGGAGTATAACATGTTTCCTTCTAAAAGAGGTAAACAAGATGATAAAAAATTACAGCAACATACATCATTGTTGAGCAGTGATGTGAACAAGATGCCAGTGCTAAAGGGTGCAAATATCAAAGAGAAAGAACCAAAGCAAATTGACAAAGAAATCATAGGCTCCACAAGTTCTTACTAGGGGTTTCAAAATGGTACATGGCAATGGAAAACACACTTGGTCAAGAGTTGAGCCAAATACCAGGAAATCCAAGCTAAACATCGTCAGTTTAGAAGAATTGGTGGCCACCTGCCACCAATTCTGACGAAAATTCATGGATGCCAACTCTCTTGTGGGAAGAATTTCATGTTGTTTAATTTTTCTTTAATTGACCGTCGAGGGGGGACCATGTTTTTTTCTTCAAGGAATTTTTTTTATTATTATTCAAATTCTGATAAATTTCAACAAGATGGTATCTACAACAGCAAGACAGGGTCTCGAACATAATCAAGGGAAAATCACAGTTTTCATGAAAAGCTCAAATTATTGAATTCAAGCAAATTCCAGTGGATTGAGACTGGAAGGTTGAGGGAGTTGTACCCTCATACAAATGTTCAGTAATAAAAGATATTTTGGGGTCTAAAAGCTTCCAGTAGTGGGGAGTGATCCAGTGCTCAAAAATATTCTAAAAAACACAGTTGTCGAAATGGTCTGGAACCTGAATGACCGCGTAGATCTCATCATTTTGAATCCGATGCAACTTGTTTCGCAAAAAAATGACACTGTATGCTCCTGGAAATGAGTTATGTTCATTTTACCCAATAGGAAAATTTGGCAAAAATGTAGTGTTGACTATGTAATTTTTTTGGCCAGTGGCAGGATACCACATGGCCTTTTTTTATTGGTCAAAATTCAAAATTGTTTAGGCCTACTATGGTTTGACACGTGGGAGGTCCAGTGACATCTGAATTGTGTGAATTTTATTGGCTTGATGGTGGCCAACCACATGCTACCACGTGGCCCAACCAGAGGCTGCCACGTGGCAACACGGGGGTCACCAAAAATTTGGTTGAAGTCCGAATTAACCTCTGGTGGGATCAATATGAGACCTCACAACAAACAGTGCAGAGCTTTAACTGATCGGTCCACCATAGATCTTGTTATACAATGCCACAAAATATATACTTAAATGTTGTTGGTGAAGGTAATGCGGTAAGGGGTCGGGGCTTAGCCTTGAATCCCCCAACAAAATATGCATACGACCCAAGGCCGGAACCATGGGTGTAGAGTTGAAGCCCGCCTGATTTTTTATTAAAAAAAAAACATCGAATATCGTTATGTATAGTTAAAAATTTGGTTTTTAATATTTAATGGGAAATTAATCGTTCCAAAAATTTCACCAAAAATCCGCCAAATTGTCACTCTGTTAGCGCAATTTGGGGCGAATTTGTAGGACGGTGCTGGATTTTGGGGAAATTGTAGAGTGACTAGTGTTATCACTCCGCCAGATTTATAAGGCTGAACTAGAAGAAATCTCAACAGAGGTAACCACATACCAATCTTTTGGCTTGGTATCTAGCCCTACCAAATCAGAGAGGGCTCTCTCCACAAAGTCACAACCAAGAGGGTTGGATAAATTAGGCTTTTAGGCTAGGTATGATTTTAGGGGTTTTGATTTGATTTGATTGGGTTGCTGGATGAGGACATTAGGTCAAAGAGGCTAGGTCACAGAAAATAGGATTAGGGTTACAGTCGATTCAATGTGGCAAGGTAGGTGGGAAGGCTAGAACATTAGGGTTCATGGGATGGAATGATTAAGATAGGTGAGGAGCTAGGAAGAGCATGAAAGATGAATTCTTCCTAAACTGAAAGAAATATGAAAAAACTATGAAAACTTTCCCAAAACAGAGCATGTGAGATGAATTATGTTTCTCTGACTTGAAAGTGATCATAAAATAGACATGAAATGTAAAATGGACCAACAATACATTCATACAAATGAAACAAGAGAAGAAACGATGCTAGACAACCATACCACAGGTATCCCAAAGAAATAGCTGCAACACTTTTATTAAGCTCCTTCTAAAACGATTACAATAGAGTATCTGATCAATATGCCAACATCCAAATGATTTCCATCCACTAGAATGAGTCAAAAAGTAAAATATATAGACCTAGAAAAACCTATCCCAATCTCATGGGTTGAATCCATGAGAGGAGGAGCAGTTCCACCAAAGTCTGAACTGAAACCTAGCATGTAGGGTGGTCAAACTGACTCATCCCTAACTTTAGTGAAACTGATTCATTTATCCCGAAAATACACTTTTACCCAATGTATCTAACTCTAGTAACTAAAAGTGACATAATTACATTTACATGAATCAATTAAATCAGTAAAATCCATCAAATCCATTAAACAACTAAGAAAAATTCAAAATCTGGAAAATATCAATGAACTGGAAAAAGCAGAGCGCCAACTTCAAGTCAACGTTTGAGGGGGTTGCCGATGTCCAAATTGAGCTCAAGATAGTTCATAGGAAAGCCAGTCCTGTCTAGTTTATAAAAATTTACTTGGTTTCCAAAAATTATGAGTTTCAGACCTCCAAAAGTTAAATCTCCAAAGGCTTGTTATGTGCACAACGCTAGTGTCAGGTGCGCCCTCAAAATGCCATGCGTGCCCTCGCAACGCTAAGTGCGCCCTCCAACTTGCAGCTGAGTTATGGATGGATTCTTGGTGTCCCAATTGTGCTCAGGATAGCACATTAGAAATATTATCCTGTATAATTTCCATATCTATGCTTGGTTTGTAGAATGGACTTGATTTGACCCCTCAAAACTTTATTCTCCCAAGACTGGTCATCAAGTGCAGAATGGGGGTGCAAAAATGCAGTGTAATTTTGTAGGAAACTTTTGGAGGTCTTCCTCGACTCAAAATTGAGTTCAAGATAGATCATTTGAAATATATCTCTGTCTAGTTATCATTTTATTTATCACTCAAGTCATTTGGACACTCCATTAGGTAGACAAATTGATTTTCCCAAGGTCACTCTAGTAGTGCAACAACTCTCTTGTAGCAACTATAGTTTTGAAATTTATCCAAAACCATGACACCTGTGTAAAAAAATAAGGAGTTTTTTTCTTCCTTGACATATAGTGGACAAAAACCACTTTCACTTTTGTAAAATTCATCACCATTGGGTCAGAAGCATAGTTTGAAGAAAAACTGGCTCTATGTGTGGCAAATGATTTGTCCCTTGGAATGGTTTCTTGAAAACTCATGGAGACATGATTTTTATGAGTTGGAATGGAATAATTATTGCTGATATTACCTCCCTTATTCCTCCTCTACTCATATGTCTCCGATTCCATAGCAAACCTTAGCTCAATGGGAGAGGAAATCAGGTTTTAGTCTAGGAAAAATAGGGGATTTGGGAAATTTATAAGAATGAAGGGAAATAAAGGGTATAGGGGATTTATAAATTCTTAAGAAAATATTTGGAGGTATGGAGGGATGTTAATAAGTAGGGGAAAGTTTAATTTCAATGATTGAGTGAGGGGAAGGGGTCCAAAAGGGTAAAACACAGGCCTAGTCTCGAAAAGTGTCAAATTGAAGCAATAGGCTAGGGCTTGTGGAAAATTGATGATTTTGAGGGATAGGAGTGATGGGAAGTGTTTATAAAGTTATATTAAGGATAGGGGAAGGTTTAAGAGCATCAGGATACAAGTCTGGTTGATGATTTAACCATGGAAGTCATGAAACCAAGAAAAATGTCCTCAAAACCCTAGGAGAGGGAAATAAGCTTTCCAAGCACAACTGAGAGACAAATATGGTAAACACATAACCACTTGATTGGAAATGATAGTTTTGAACATGAAATTTTTGAATACATTTGACTATTACTACTCCTTCAAAAGATGAATTTGATGGTGCCAAATGACCAATTTACATGATTTTGACCCTATGACCTAATGATGACACAACATGGAAGAATGACTTGAATGATGCCCATGATGACTATGTGACTCTTTCAACAATGAATGACTTGAACATGATGATTTTCATTGAAAATGGAAGTGAAAGGAGTAGTAATGATCTCAATACCCTAATCAGTGACCAAATTTTTGCATGACCTAGTGGAATGATAAAAAATTTCTGAGTGAGACCCTAAAATGATATGAAAAGAGTGTTTTTGATCACTGATGGCGGGATGAAAATAATGAAACTAACATTGGCCTTATTGGGGATGGAAGCTCCTTATAGGTGTCAAGAACATCGTATACCAAGTGCCTAACCATGTGGGCGAATACCGTCAAAAAATCAAATTGAAAAACATGACTAAATGTTGACAACTCAAATGACACAAAATGACTTTGAACTGTCTTGAAATTGACTGAGAAAATGACTCAAGATTTGAATTACTTGACTAAAAACTGAACTTGGAAATGGAAAAAATTCAATGAAGCTCCATGGCCTTCACTTCGGGCTCCGAACTCCAGTGCTTTTCTACTTCACACTTGCAAAAAAATTGAATATTAAAATAAATTTGCTGCTGAAAACAAAATAAAATCAAACTAAAATGATACCAACATACTCTAATCTGCTGCACAATGGCTGATTAGGTGAAATTATCCTTCCAGTGTAACCAATCCAGGATATTGCTACTTACTAAAGTTCTGCTCTCACTTTCCTCGAGCAGGAAGAATGATGTACATATAGGCAACTCACAATAAAAACTGAAACGAATGCTTATGCTGACAAACAAGACAACATTCATCTTCTCCAATGCTTGCAAAATACTACCAAAGGGATATTGAAAATCCTTAAGCATTACCTTGTCTTGAGATCCAACAACAAAAATACAAGTACTCCCTTCATTCTGATCTGAAAGAACACTTGGTTGTTGATCGATAGGAAGGCATAGGGAAGTATAACCTTATACTATCTGAGTGTTGGTTGTAGATTCCTCAAGCATGAGAAGTTCTGACTCAATATCTGGCATACTGTCTCTCTCAAGCTCATACTCCTCAAATTTATATTATAAGTCATTCTTAAATAGAAAACATTCTTCAAGATTATCAAACATCACAGCCCTATCATCCTCATGAAAGAAAACAATATTTGTTAGCTGATCTCCTTGCAGGAAATCATCATCATAAATTTTTTTACTCACAACAATTTCTTGGATATTTTCATGAAATTCCTTATCAAAATTATCTTCATATTTATCATACTTAGGCAAATCAGGTTCAAGAGAAGCTTCATTCTTCATGTTGATCTATAAATCTAGTTTCAGGATTGTCCTCATTTAAACTTAGATTTTCATTTTCAAAAGTGGAAGTAGTTTTATTAACACCTTCTTGACTATGTGAACACTACAAACCTGCATTATCTTGGGTTGTAACGTGACTTTTCAGGAGTTGATCTATCTCATCTCCAAACATAGGAGAAAGTAATTTTTGTTTTCTTTTGATAAAACAATAATTGTCTTCTTTCCTTCCTAAATATTCACAAGGATTCTGAATATCTTCTTTAACCTTTGGTTGATCAAATTGCTGTACTACAACAAGAATTGTCTCCTGTGGGAAGTCTTAATGAACATAAAGACAATATACATAATCTTTTTCTTCCATGAGAGAAAACAATTTCTCTTTTCGATGATGAAAATGATTGTCATGCAAAGCCTCCAAGAGCTCTTCATCCATGAACTCATTATCAGCATAATAATTCTCTAGATTTTGAATGAAAACCTCAAAATGATCACAACAATTACTAACCAAAGAAAAATAAGGGTAGGACTCCTTGTATTCTTCATAGATTGTTGAATGGAAAAATCTAAGAGAACAAATACTGGCAGGTGGAAAACCTTCATACTAAGATCATGATTTTCTTTCAAGAGAAGCCATGAACATCTTTAAGAGACAATATTCATGAAATTCAACCTTAAATTTACATGTATTCATGTGAAATTTAACTAGATGTAAAGAAACATCATTCCTATCATCATCTTTAAACATAGGAAAATTCCTTTGCCACTCTACCTTAGGAATTTTATTTGGGAAACCTGGAATGTGATCTCTTTTCATTGGAGCATACCTTATTGCAACAAAATCCATATTAAAAATTTCTTCAATCTACTGATTTTCATGCAGTGGAATGGCATGAAGTGTTTATTTTCTAGATATTTCAGTCAATGGAGTCGCGAGGTGAATGGCACAACCTTCCTATGTGTCCAACTGTTGTTCACCATAAAAAATTAGATCGAAACTTTTTCGTTCTTTCCCAGGGAAGATCTGATCTTTTGTTCCCTGGCAACATCTCCAGTATGTTATTGCTCCAACAGATTTCTATGGCTAAAGAAGAAATCCCAACAGAGGTAACCACAAACCAATATTTTGGCTCGATACATAGCCCTACCAAACAGGAGAGGGCTCTCTCAATAAAGTCACAACCAAGAGGGCTGGATAAATTAGG
Source organism: Pinus albicaulis (assembly GCA_034641835.2). Taxonomy (NCBI): domain Eukaryota; kingdom Viridiplantae; phylum Streptophyta; class Pinopsida; order Pinales; family Pinaceae; genus Pinus; species Pinus albicaulis. The sequence continues at coordinate 988,078,135 of CM076571.1, forward strand.
GTTTTAGGCTAGGAATGATTTCAGGGGTTTTGATTCGATTTGATTGGGTTTCTGGATGACAATATTAGGTCAAATAGGCTAGGTCACGGAAAATAAGGTTAGGGTTACATTCGATTCAATGGGGCAAGGTAGGTGGGAAGGCTAGAACATTAGGGCTCTTGGGATGGAATGATTCATATAGGTGAGGAGATAGGAAGAGCGTGAAAGATGAATTCTTCCTAAACTGAAAGAAAGATTAACAAACTATGAAAACTTTCCAAAAACAGAGCATGAGAGATGGATTCTGTTTCTCTAACTTGAAAGTGATCATACAATAGAAATGAAATGGAAAATGGACCAACAATAAATTCATACAAATGAAACAGGAGAAGAAACAATGGTAGATAACCATACCACATGTATCTCAAATAAATAGTTGCAACACTTTTATTAAGTTGCTGCCCAAATGATTACAATAGAGTCTCTGATCAATATTCCAACATCCAAATAATTTCCAACCATTGAAAAGAGTCAAAAAGTACAAGATATAGACCTCAAACAACCTATCCCAACCTCAGGGGTTGAATCCATGAGAGGAGGAGCATTTCCACCAAAGTCTGAACTAAAACCTAGAGTGTAGGGTGGTCAAACTGACTCATTCCTAACTTTAGTGAAACTGATTCTTTTATCAAAAAAATACACTTTTACCCAATGTATCTACATCTAGTAACTAAAAGTGATAATTAAATTTACATGAATTAGTTACATCAGTAAAATCCATCAAATCCATTGACCAACTTAGAAAAAGTCAAAGTCCGAAAAATATCAGTGAACTGGAAAAAGTGCAACGCCAACTACAAGCCAATGTTGGAGGGGGTTTCCGATGTCCAAATTGAGCTTAGGATAGTTCATTGGAAATCTTGCCCTGTATAGTTTCCAAAAATGTACTTGGTTTCCAAAAATTATGAGTTTTAGCCTTCTAAAGATAAATCTTCCAAGATTGGTCAAGTGTGCAGCGCCAGTGTCAAGTGTGCTCTCAAAATGCCAGGTGCGCCCTCCCAGTGCCTGTTGCACCCTCCAACTTGCAGCTAAGTTTTGGACGAGTTCCCTGTGTCCAAATTGATCTTAGGAAGGGAAACTTTTAGGGGCCAATATTCGCAGGTGGGCTAATTTTCTATATTTTTTCCAAAAAAAGATTCGCCATTTTTCATTTATTCTAAACATGATTTGCCAAAGTTTTATATTATAAAATTATTTTACCTTAAAAATTTCCAATACCTTATATATACTAATATAATATAATCCTACATTATATATTTTAACAAAAATATCATAATTGTTTTACAATTTTTCTCTAAGAGACTAGTAAGATTTTCCAGGGTTTCTGAACTTTAATATAAACTTCCATTCTTAAATTTTTCCTTGATCTTAGGATAACTCATTGGAAATCTTATCTTGTCTAATTTCCAGATCTATGCTTGGTTTTCAGAATGGACTTGATTTGAACCCTCAAAACTTCATTCTCCGAAGATTGGTCAAAAAGTGCAAAATGGGGGTGCAAAAATGAAGTGTAATTTTGCAGGAACTTTTTGGGGGCCTTCCTCAACTCCAAATTGAGATTAGGATAACACATTGGAAAGCTATCTCTGTCATGCTATCATTTCACTTATCAAGCATTTCATTTTTGTTGGAAATACGATGCAATATGTTGTCCTTGATGGCAACCTACTTGATGAAGTTGTCCTTGATGGAAACCTACTTGATGAGTTTCCTTTTGATAGAAATATTTTTTTTAAAGATGTAAAAATGATGTTTCTACAGGTCAGTTCAGATGTGACAGAGAAAGGAATTCTAGTAAGTTCCAGAGAAATGAAACATGAAATATTTCTCAATGTATATGCAGGTTTGATGAAGGCAACCCGCCTATGGAGGCAATGTATACACTACTTTTATATAGGCAACCCGCGTATACATCCAAAATTAGTATATACATAGTTTTTATGAAGCGAAGTCACGTATACACGTGGGTACGAAGAAGGAAAGTCGTGTATGCCTTTTGCGCTCTAAAATTATGATACCAAGGGGCATTACCATGGTATTAGCCCACAGTATTGAGAATTGTATTGTCTATTTGATTCCATCCAAGAATACCATCGAAAGTTGTGTAGTTTTGGCTCATGGTACTTGTAAAGGCTAAAACTATATAAGGAGAAGAAGATCATAGTGCACGGTGTGCATGTGTCTGGGTATTAATGAATACTTCACTTTGAAGTATATCTTCATGGAATGGGTTACAATTTATTGATAGATCTAAAATAACAATGCACCTATGAATACAATGATGGATCAGGATCTCTAGACCTGAAATGACAATGTATTTTCTAGATCTATTTATGAAATGTTTAAGATCTCTAATCTGGCGAATGTTTGCTGAAGTGAAGGGTAAGATATGAGTTATTTCTTTGTTCTAAAGAGTTGCGCAATCCTGTAATGTTTTCAGATCTATACGCATGTTCGTCTCAACAAAAGAACGCATATACGCAAGTTCGTTTCAGCAAAAGTGCGTATGGAGTATAGGGTTTTGCAGAAGTATGTGAAAGGAAATTTTTTATCTTTTTTGCTATATTACCATTGTTTGTACATGACGTCTTTATACAGATCTGGGTTGTTTGAATATTGATTATGTTGTTATTTGATTATGATTAAAGATCAGTGTTTGGTTGGTTGATTGATGATTCAATGAATGAATTGATGGGGTTATAAGTCTCAGTTTGATGTATGTTCTTTGAGCTTAAATGTGTGGAGTGGGTCCAGTCTGAAAATATGATGAAAAGAGGCCTACAATTTGTGTTGTGTGGAAGCTGTTAGATCTAGTATGAAAATTGATGAAACGTGGTCTGCAGTGGTGCTGAGGGTCGAAGCCTTCAGTGAGGGGGTCGTAGCTCCCTTCCAGTGGTAGCTGGTAAACGAGATTAGGGGGTTGGAGCTCCCTTCCAGTAGTATTTAGAGAACGAGTGAAGGTTGCAACCTTCTACAGGTGGGTGCCTACGTGCTGGTATGAGTTTGCGTCAGTACAATATTGTAAGCAATTTTCTTTATAATAAATATTGAAGATAGAGACAACAATAGTGGTGGTTTTCTCCCAAATTGGGTTTCCACCTTAAATCCTGGTGTTCATATGTGTTGCTTATGTGTGATGATTTATTCTGTTCTTAATGCACATGCTTACTGCTTACTAAACATCTGATGAATGAATGATGCACTGATCTAAGTAAATAATTATCTGCATATTAATATCTCTAGACATATGCAAGTTTGCTTAAAGATATCCGCATGTATACACTAGTTGGGTTCATTAAAGTCACGTATAGAAATCATCAAGGGAAAAGGAAAAGTTTAAAGTAAGTTATAAATACTGATTCACCCCCCCCTCCCCAGTAATTTTCCCAAAAATTTCTTATTTATCAGTTGTCGTGATCAAACACCATCATGGTTGCCATCAAGTCCAAAAGGGGAGATTGTTGGCAATATGATGAAATATTTTGTCCTTGATGGAAACCTACTTGATGAATTTGTCCTTGATGGAAACATACTTGATGAGTTGCCTTTTGATATCAACCTATTTGTTAAATATGTAAAAATGATGTTTCTATAGGTCAATTCAGATGTGATAGAGAAAGGAATTCCAATAAGTGCTAGAGAAATGAAACAGGAAATATTTATCAATGTATACACAGGTTTGATGAAGGGAACCGGCATATGGAGGCAATGTATATGCTACTTTTATGAAGGAAACTCGCGTATACATCTTGAATTAGTATATACGCAGTTTTTATGAAGTGAAGTCGCGTATACACGCGAGTATGAAGAAGCAAAGTCGTGTATGCCTTTTGTGCTCTAAAATTATGATACCAAGGGGCATTACCATGGTATTAGCCCACAATATTGAGTGTTGTATTGTCTATTTGATTCCATCCAAGAATATCATTGGAAGTTGTGTGGTTTTGGCTCATGGTACTTGTAAAGGCTAAAAATATATAAGGAGAAGAAGATCATAGTGCATGGGTGTGCATGTGTCTGGGTATTAATGAATACTTCACTCTGAAGTATATATGCATGGAATGGGTTACAACTTATTGATAGATCTGAAATAATAATGCACCTATGAATACAATGATGGATTAGGATCTCTAGACCTAAAATGACAATGTATTTTCTAGATCTATTTATGAAATGTTTAAGATATGTGATTTGGAGAATGTTTGCTGAAGTGAAGGGTAATATTGGAGTTGTTTATTTGTTCTGAAGAGTTGTGCAGTCCTGTAATGTTTTTAGATCTATACGCAGGTTCATCTCAACAAAAGCACGTGTATACGTAGGTTCGTTTCAGCAAAAGAGTGTATGGAATCTAGGGTTTTGAAGAAGTATGCAGAAGGTAATTTTTTATATGTTTTGTTGTATTACTGTTGTCTGTCAATGATGTATTTATACAAATCTGGGTTGTTTGAATACTGATTATGTTGCTAGTTGATTATGATTAAAGATCAGTGGTTGGTTGGTTGATGGATGATTCAACGAATGAATTGATGGGGTTATAAGTCTCAGTTTGATGTATGTTATTTGAGCTTAAATGTGTAGAGTGGGTCCAGTCTGAAAATATGATGAAAAGAGGCCTACAAGTTGTGTTGTGTGGAAGTTGTTGGACCCAGTATGAAAATTGATGAAATGTGGTCTGCAGTGGTGCTAAGGGTTGAAACCTTCAGTGAGGGGGTCGTAGCTCCCTTCCAGTGGTAGATGGTAAATGAGATCAGAGGGTTGGAGCTCCCTTCTAGTAGTATTTGGAGAACGAGTGAAGATTGCAACCTTCTGCAGGTGGGTGCCTGTGTGTTGGTATGAGTCTGTGTCAGTACAATATTGTAAGAATTTTTATTTATAATAAATATTGATGACAGAGAAGACATTAACGGTGGTTTTCTCCCAAATTGGGTTTCCACTTTAAATCCTGGTGTTCATATGTGTTACTTATGTGTGATGATTTATTCTATTCTTACTACACATGCTTACTTCTTACTAAACATATGATGAATGAATGATGCACTGATCTAAGTAAATAATTATCTGCATAATAATATCTCTAGACATGCGCAAGTTTGCTTAAAGATATCTGCGTGTATACGCTATTTGGGATCATTAAAGTCACGTATAGAAATCAGTAAGGGAAAAGGAAAATTTTTAATTTAGTTATAAATACTGATTCACACCCCCCCCCCCCCCCCCCCTCAGAGTATTTTTCCCAACAATTGGTACCAGAGCAGTTCCTTCTATAGAAACTTGATCACTTGAAGGAGATCTGTCTCAATGGGAAGGGAGAAAAAGAAAAAGGCTACTCAAAGGAAGAAGATATCTTAGAAAACGTATGTAGCAGAAAATGAAGAAGATGAAGCAGGTGTTGATTGTTTTTCTTGTGATTGACTTCCTTGTGCATGCAATGTTGAATATAATGAATATGAAAGTAAACGTAATGTTATGGATCTAGAAGAAGAAATTTCTAATCTCAAGAATGAATTTGAAGATCAACAGATTCTATTTAATGAAAGGGAATGTATCTTCAAAGATATGCTTTCTAGATTGAATGATCAGTTACAAGAAAGAAATTCAATTGAGATACTAAACAAAGAATAGATAGATCAGTGTCAAAAGCTGTAGAATAAATTATCTAATCACAGTGAAGGACTTGAAGCAGAATTCATCTCTCTCAAAGCAGATCTGGAAAAATCAAATAAGAAGAATGAATAACTTCTACAAAAATTTGAAGAACAATAAAATGGGTTGAAAGAAGAGATTATAAAATTGAATTAACAAGTAGAAGAAGGAAGAAGGGTCGAAGAAAGTATGAAGAAGCAATGCTAAAGATTGGAAGTTGAGGTAAACATTTTAAAAGGTAAATTAGAGGAAAAGGATAAACACTTGAGGTTTCAAGATAGTACTAAGATTCTAGATAATATTGTTAGTAGTCAAAGGTATCCTTCTATTAAATTTGGTCTTGGTTTTCATGAAAATATTAAAGGAGAATCTAGTTCACAAAAAAATGCTAAATATTTAAAGGATATCAATGCAAAACTTGAAGTGTTGAAAGAGACAAAAGGTCAACCGACAATCATGAATTCTCAAATGAAATTATTTGCTCCTAACTATAGAAGTAAGAATCGATTTTATCCTTTGAACAATAATGTTGAATGCTTTATATGTCATAATTATGGGCATGTTGCAGCCAATTGCAGAAGAATATTGTTTTAGTTGCAGACAAATAGACTCTACATAGAAAGGTTGACAAATCCTAGGTACTCAGGTTTATTTAAGGGTTATTGTTTTTCATGCAACCAATTTGGACATAAAGCTATCGATTGCAATAGAAGGAACATGAGGCAAAGTTATAATGATACCTTTGCTCCCTTTTCTGGTCACATAATATGTTATGCTTGTAACAAGTTTGGGCATGTAGAAAAGGATTGCAGGAACATATCAATGCATCATCAAAGACAACATAAAAGTCAAAAAAATGATATCATAAGACCAAAGAAAGTTGGATTCACCAACTTTAATGTTGACAAGCATAAAGAAGAAAAGATAAGATGTGGTCTTGATCTCTGTGCAAGTAAATACAATGATGAATGGTACATCGAAAATGGATGTTCTCATCACATGACTGGTGATAAGAGTAAGATGGATTCTCTTAAGAAAAATCAAGATGGTAAGGTTATTCTTTCAAATGATGCTCCAAAAAATATTTTGGGAAAAGGTAGAGCCATAATTAAAAAAAATAGAAGGGTAGTTGATACCTTATTAGTTTAAGGCCTAAAACAAAACTTATTAAGTGTAGTTAAAATGGAAGATAAATGAAATATAATTGTGTTCACTTCAACCAAATGCAAGGTTATGGACGAAGAAACTAGAGAAGTCATAGCAAGGGGATACAGAAATGCTGATAAATTATATGTGTTTAAAGATCTGAGCTTCGCAGCTGTGAGGAGGATTCAGACTCATACTGAAAGAATTCAATGCCCATTGCAGTCCATCATTCTTGAAAGAATAATGTTATCTTCAACTGCAATGTGTAAAGGATGGTTTAACAATTCTGGTTATTTATATTTCTGAAAGTGCATCTGATGTGAAAACAGAAGACAAGTAAAAAATGTATAAGTCCAAGGGGAGATGGAGTTGTGAAATTTTCTTTATTTCACTTTCCATACGCTGGTTTCATAAACTAAATCCGTGTATACACGCGAGTTCCGTTGGAGACAATTGCATATGTTTTTCTCTGATAAGAAAAATAGTGAGTCAGACTCAGATGGTTATAGTCTGTTGGTATGATATGGTCAGTCTTGACTATGAACATGTAGCACAAATTCAGGGGGAGCATTAACCTAAATACTAATGTTTCATTGTGTTTTCTTATTCCTTAATTCTTGTGATGCTCATGTTAGAATTACGTTGTCATGATACATGGATTTCTTATGATGAGACTATGGATGAGGCTTGATCGCTTTTTACAGAAGAGTAGCTTTATTTTCACACATGGATTTGATGCAAGTCTAATGATTCAGATATAAGGACAGAACATGAAGAGTTTGTTGCTGATGAATTTTGTCATGAATGAGGCCTTGATTCCTCCACATGTTACTTCATGATTATGAAATAAATATAAATCATGAAGACCTTGGCGATGACAGATCACGTGGATGATTTCTTAACACATATTGACTATTGATAAAGTTATTCTGGTATGATAATTCTCCTTGGAAAGAATACGATGTTGCTACAAAGATCCTGAAGGCTTGGTTACTAATGTGCTTATGCCACATCTGTTGAAGACACAACTACATTGTCTTATCTTTCTTCTCTCATATATTGTTGATACAAATCTATGGTGTTTTATCATTCTATATGATTCCTCTCTACTCTATCCTATTTTATGATGATTCCCACATATATTTCTATAAAGGGGAAATGACAAGTTCACCTTGATGAAGACAAGAGATTGAGTTGATAGTTGATTTCTATATAAAGATACTTTGATGTTGAAATCATAGACCCAATCACAGGTTGATGATATTGAACTTTACACATGTTTTTGATTCATAAACATGGTTTGGCGCTAATGGGTACAACTACAGTTATGGTTTTCAAGCTGCATTTTCTTGTTTTATTATCTACTTGATGAAGATGTTTTGTGAATCGGTTAAGGCGTCTAGGATGCCCAAGTTTATGGGGAGAATTTTCCTTGTTGAAGAGGATACATTATGATTGGTAGCTGTGTTATGATATCCCATTTGAGATACTTTGGTTTTGGTTATAAAAATTCATATCTTTAATTTGCTGAAAAGGTCATGTTGAGACCTATGATGTAAAATTGTTATATTAAGTCATGTAAGGACTTGTTAAAATTTGTAAACCCACTTGGTTGGGTAGTTGAGTCAAATATGTAATTCCACTTTTTTGGATCATTGATGTAAGTATGAGTCCTTTGTTATAGGAAAGGTCATACTCGGTTGAGTTATAGAGTCATGTACTTCATTGAAATTTTTTTCTGAAGATTCAATTTTCCCTTGATGTCAAAGGGGGAGATTATTTTCGTGTTTGAATAATGGTTATGGTTAATGTATTTATCTATTGTGGTGATCAAACACCATCATGGTTGCCATCAATTCCAAAGGGGGAGATTGTTGGCAATATGATGCAATATCTTGTCCTTGATGGCAACCTACTTGATGAAGTTGTCCTTGATGGAAACCTACTTTATGAGTTGAATTTTGATAGCAACCAATTTTTTAAAGATGTAAAAATGATGTTTCTACAGGTCAGTTCATATGTGACAGAGAAAGGAATTCTAGTAAGTGCCAGAGTTGGTCATTATGTTGCTAAATGTCCTTATAAATAAAATCATGATAAAGGGAAGCAGTTTGAAAAAGGAAGGAGTTATTATACAAATGAAGATAATAATGGGTTTTCAAATGAGGAAGAAGAATATTCTGATCAATATTTGCAAGTGCTCATGGCATGTACCATGGATGATGATAATTTCCCAAAAGAAAGGGATCCGCTTATTGAAGAATTGCATAGATCAAGAAAGAAAGGATGCTTTCATGGATGTTGTTTCTATTGTAACTCATTTGGGCATAAGGCCACTGATTTTAGGTTAAGTATGATAAACAAATATGAGAAATTGGAGAAGTTCCAGCACATAATAAGAAATTTCAAGCAAAGCTGGAAAAAGAAGAAGCACCGGTCAAAATCTTAGGAAATATTGACCCTACTGCAGTCATCTGCTTCTAAAGTTTACTTCTCATAATGATTGCAGGAGTAATGTGAGATAAATTATAAGAATCAGTAATGTATCATCACAGGGGGAGAAATATATGGTGATTCCCATGGTTGGTTTGGTCATTCTTGTTGTGTTTATATTTCTGACAGTGCATCTGATGTGACAAGAGAAGACAGGTACATGTGGTATAAGTCTAGGGGGAGACGGAGTTGTGAAATTTTCAGTATTTCACTTTCTATACGCAGGTTTCATGAACTAAAGATGCATATACACATGAGTTCCAATGGTGACTGTTGCGTATGTTTTTCTATGATAAGAAAAATAGTGAGGTAGACTCAAGAATAGTTTCTGATATGCTGCTGACATTAATAAATTTCTTGATCTGATGTTGATGATTATAGCTGCTAATATGATATTAAGTTTTTTATTATCTACTTGATGAATATTATTGATGAATTGGTTGGTGAAGGTGTTCAGGATGCTCATGCTTAGGGGGAGCATTAGCCTTGCCGTGAATAATGCATTGTTGGCATTATGATGGTTCTGAAATATGATCTCTCTCTTGAGGTCTTTTGGTCTTGGTTATAAACATTCATATCTGTAATTTGATGAAAAGGTCATGTTGAGACCTATGATGTAAAATTGTTATATTCAGTCATGTAAGGACTTGTTCAAATTTGTAAAACCACTTGGTTGGGTAGTTGAGTCAAAAAATTTTAACCCACTTGGTTGGGAATTTGAGTCAAATATGTAATTCCACTTGGTTGGATCATTGATGTAAGTATGAGTCCTTGGTGATAGGAAAGGTCATACTCGGTTGAGTTATAGAGTTATGTACTTCATTGAAAAATCTGTCTAAAGAATCAGCATGAACTCAGGGAGAGCATGGTAAATTCAGTGCACATCAAATCTATAGAGCTATTCTTTCTACAAGGGAAGAGAAACCTTGTTTTTGTATTGATCCGCCCTTTTCCCTTAATGTCAAAGGGGGAGAGTATATTGGTGTTTGAATAATGGTTATGATTAATGTATCTATCTGTTGTGGTGATCAAACACCATCATGGTTGCCATCAAGCCCAAAGGGGTAGATTGTTGGAAATATGATGCAATATGTTGTCCTTGATGGAAACCTACTTGATGAAGTTGTCCTTGATGGAAACCTACTTGATGAGTTACCTTTTGGTAGAAACCCATTTGTTAAAGATGTAAAAATGATGTTTCTACAGGTCAATTCAAATGTGAGAGAAAGGAATTCCAGTAAGTGCCAGAGAAATGAAACAAAAAATATTTCTCAATGTATACACAGGTTTTATGAAGGCAACACACGTATACATCCAGAATTAGTATATACGCAGTTTTTATGAAGAGAAGTCATCTATACACACAAGTAAGAAGAAGCAAAGTCACGTATGCCTTTTGCGCTCTAAAATTATGATACCTGTTAGTGTCACTCTAGTCATACTGCCATCAGTGATCAAAATTTCTCTTTTGCATTTGCATATTAGGAGTCCCATAATAATCAATTTCGCCATTCCGTTAGGTCATGGATTCATTGATGGTAGTAATTTGTTACCAGTTTTCCCTCATGAGGTATTTGCTGATTTTCCTTCCTATTATCTTTAGTCATTTGTCACTTTCATTCTCAAAATCATATTAGTAGGTCATAGGATGGGTCTCATTAGTGTCTAAGGTCTCGCCATGGTCAAATTAATGAGTCAAGTGTCAAATAAAGATCAGCGAATTCATGAGGAAGTCAATAAATACAAAGTCATAGCACCAGGAAGATCAAAGATATCATTTGTTTGGTTTGATGCAAGCTTCACCTCAAAACCATGTTTTGAGGTGAAGACATGATACTTTGCCTTTCAGCCACAATTCAGAAGCTGTTATCTCCACAAAGTGATGTCTCTGCCTTCAGATAATTTTTCCATAGTATGTTCAGTGCCAAATCATCTTCAAAGCAGATCCATCAGAAAGAGCCCAGAAAGAGCTTTTCAACGGTATACTACACTCTCAAAACTGGCTTCTGGATTGAATTTTGTGCTTAAGTGAAGTAAAATCCCTCTATTCCCTAAGCCCCACCTATTTCCCATGTTTCCCCTTTAACTTTATGTTCAAATCCCTTTAAAAACCCCTTCCTTCCCCCTTCCGATTATAATATCACATTGTAAATCATTTAATAAAATATGCGATTTTATTACCCAACCACTTCCCCTCCATGCCTTTGGACTTTATAATAAAAAACTTCATATTACAAAGTCCCTCCCCTTAAACACTTCTCCAACCAATACCCCACAAACTTTATAACAAAGTTATATCATATATATAAACCCCACCACTTTAGCGCAAAATCGCAAGATCGCAAGTTTAGAGATTCAAGTGTCTTGTTGATGTGGAATTTGCGATGTGCAATGTGCGATCGTCACAAAATTCCCATCGCAAAATTCCCATCGCAAATTCCCATCGCAAATTCCCATCGCAAAATCCCCGTCGCAAAATCCCCGTCGCAAAATTCCCATCGCAAATTCCCATCGCAAATTCCCATCGCAAAATTCCCATCGCAAAATTCCCATCACAATATTCCCATCACAAATTCCCATCGCAAAATTCCCGTTGCAAAATCCCCGTCGCAAATTCCCATCGCAAAATTCCCATCGCAAATTCCAATATTGCGATTGCGATTTTATCCCCGGGCCCACCATACAACACTTACTCCCCATTATAATATAAAGGCCCTTTCCCCTTTGTAAGTCCCAAAATCTCATTTTATTAAATTTATTAAAGGAATTCCCATGGTTTAATCCAACCGCATCGAAAATTTTATTTTGTATATATTTTCCCGCTCCCCGATCCCGATTGCGATTAAGATGCTGGTCCCGCCTCCTCTCCCTTCCTTCTTATTCACTATTTCCCTTCACGTAAGGCATTATTTCAGTTTATTCCAGTTTACTGCAACGACATCTTATTAAAATCCAGTTATTCAAAAGGAATAATGGAAAGCAAAGCGACAGCCAGAGGCCGAGACCCAAATTGTAACAGTCACATCTTCAGTTACGTTGTAGAGAAATCTACGTTACAATTTTTTTCCTTCTCACTGGCCAGATGTAATGCAGCTCTTCCTTTACGAAGAGACTGTTGGCTTTTTGCCTTCTATCTTCGGTTGTGATTTCTCTCCTTCCATCGATTTGTATTCCGGAAAAATTTGTCTATTTATTGTAAATTCTAATTATTTGCAAAGTCGGAAAGTATGAGGTCTGAAAACTCAGAAGTAGGGGAATAGTGTGGCAGTGAGCTCTGTGCTCCGTTGTACAGTTTGGCAGGGAATTAAATAAAGTGATGCAGCTCTGATTTATGGGATTCATGTGGTATGAGTTTTAGCATATGTTTCTCCTTTATGTTTCATATGTACATTGTTATGTTACACCATTCATTCATTAACATCTCCAGTTGAATGTTTTCAAGTTAGAAAGGTAGAATCCATTTTATATGCTTTGCCTTGGGGAATCATTCATACTCTGTGTATTTTCTTCTGTTTGAAAAGGATTCATTTATTATGCCCTTTTCAACTTCTCAACAGTATTTCCATTTCATCTCATTTAGACTTGATTGCTAAACCTCCTGCCTATCTTTCCCTATGAAATATTCTGTATCCCGATTTAATTCCTCAGTTCATACTGTCCTCTTGTCCCATACATCCCTGAAATTTCAGTAATTCATCAAAACTCTTTTTCCCATTTATATACCTAGCCTAAAATCAGTGCATTACCATTTTATTGAATATCTATTCTACGGAGAGAGCCCTCTCCTGTCCTTGTAGGGCTAGCTACAAGGCCGAGCATGGTTTAGTTGTTACCCTGATTTTCCTTTTTCAGCCTGAGGTTCAGATTGGGTACTAACATCTCTGGTGACTCCATTGGGGAAGAAATTACAAACTTTTGCGTAGAATATTTATCACCCCAGTAATATTTTTCTTGCAAAGTCTCGATGATGATATTACAGAATTTTCTAGGCTGATATAAATATCGTATAGTAGTAAGTTGACCACAAAGGCTTCAAGAAGACATACAAGGGATAATCATGATCCAAATCCTCCCCCTGTGTTTGAAAATCCGAATCTTATCCCAAGAATAGTCAGAAGACAAGAGGGATCGCCAAGTCCTACACCTATTTTCAGGTCCCATACTTGGCCCAGTGAATGTTTTTTTGTAGAGGAGATTTCTTTTGATGAGAATTTTGAGCTTTCTTTGTTTAGAAGTAAGTCTGAAACTGCACTTGAAGACACGGTTTTAGATCCAGAGTTTCTTGTAGATATTGAAGTTCAGAGAGCAAATTATTCCATTGATGACTACATTTTGAATTCGCCTCAGTCCATCACTGCAACTTATATTTCTGAGCCTTCAGAATCATCAGGCGCAACATTCCATCCTCCTGATTCATCAGCATTCCCATCAATCAATTCCCAGTTTTCATCTCCTCCATCAACACCTACCTCAAATTCCAGCATTACACACGCTGTGGTAAATCCTCCCAGAAATATGGCTGCCCAGTATGCACCCTTGGTTTTACCTCAGGTTCTCAATGATATACCTGCTGATTATCAGAGTAAAATTTCTATCTTTGATGCCACTCAGGGCATTATAGCCCAACAACATGTTGACAAGATGAATGAATTTTTTGACTTGCATGAAGTGGAAGAAGAGAATGTAGCAACCAGGTTGTTTGTTCAAAGCTTCGGAGGTGAAGTGAGAAAGTGGTTCAGAGCTTTACCAGCAGGCTCTATTCACACTTTGCAAGAGTTACACACACAATTCCTAGACCGGTGGGAGGTGAAAAGGAACCCACACCAAATTCTGTCTGAATATGAGAATATGAAAAGAAATGTGGGTGAAACTGTGCAAGACTATTGTTTAAGATTCAATGCTGCATACAATGCTATTCCGGCCAACCTCAAACCACCCTTGGATTCAGCTATGCTAAAGTTTCCGGACGGTTTTGATGCCGATATGGCATATCAGCTGCGTGAAAGAGATCCACCGTCTCTTGAAGAAATGCAAAAAATAGCAGTAAGCGTTGAAGCTAATCTGCTGACCAGAAGAGCTCGAGCTAGAACCAAAAAGAAAGTCGTGGTGAAAGAGGAAGCCTCCACTTTGGACAACAGAATGGACACTGTAATATGTACAATGGAAAATATGGTTGAGCGTTTGACGATTTTCGACAGACCCGAAACTCAAATAAGAAATCCAAATTTTAGAGGACAACAACAAACGCAATTCAGAATTAGACAGAGAGAACAAAGGGCGCAGGACCAAGCGGCACCACAACAACCAATTAAAACACTGTTACAACAGAACTACGTGCAAGGGACTGACTCAGACGACTATGGTCCTTTGTTTGAAACCAATCATTTTTTCACAACTGATGGTGCACCCATTTTCCTCACAGAAGCCGAAGAATACATAGTGGCGACTCCAGAAATTCAAGGGGATGAAAATTTCATTTTGGCCAATGATGTGGTGTTAGAAAAGGAATCTGATGACTACCAGAGAGGTTATATGAATGCGCTGTCAGCCTAGCAAGGGAAGTATTCTCTAAGGAACAGAAACGTCACCATCAACCCCATTCAAAGGAGAAAGGAACTACAAATGAAGAACGAGGCACAGAAGAAAGGAAAAGAGCCGACCAATCCTTCATCCAGCAAAGCACCCATAGCTGAGAACGCCAAAAAAGAAAAAGGCCAGCAGAATGTAGCGAGAGAACAAATGGAGAAGAAAGACCCTCCTATTAAAGAGGTAGAAAAAGCTCCCTCCTTTAATTTAGAAAATGAAATTTCCAAGTTGAAAGTGTTCGTGCCCTTGACCGAGTTGGTAAAGAATAGTGTATATAAAAATCAGGTGTCTAAAGTCTTGCAAATTGACCCTCTTTCTGATATGGTTAATGTGGAGGATGACTACCCTGAACTTATTTTTGGTCCAGCCACACAAGAGTCTGAAGAAAATGAAGTTCCCCCCTTTTACCTCAGTCTTAGGTGACATGAGTTTATCTTGCATAATGCCATGTTAGACTCCGGGGCCTCCCATAATTTAATGCCCAAAGCTGTCATGGAGAAGTTAGGCCTTGATGTTACTAGAAAATACCATGTTTTGTACTCTTTCTATTCAAGTAGGGTCCACTGTATTGGTCTCATCAAAGATTTAGTAGTGTCTTTAGATCAAATCCTAGCCAAAAATGTCTTTATGGATGTAGTTGTTGCTGATGTCCCACCAAGGTTTGGAATGCTCCTATCTAGGTCTTGGGGTGCCAAACTTAAGGGGGCCATACAACTTGATTTCTCCTATGCCACAATCCCTGTGTTTGGCCAGTTGAGAAAGTTATATAGGGAAAAGAAAATGAAATACATGATCGCTAGCAAAGACAAGCCAGTAAATCATCCCATCAATGCAGTACCCACAGATTTAGAGTCTTTTGTCTTATATTCAGATGGTGGTTTAATTGATGAGGATGTTCAGTTGGTACAAGTGGAGGAGATACCTGAGATTTCAGAAAATTTCAGAGAAATCCTCAAACAGGAAAAAGACAAAGCAACAAGTACTTCTAAGCCTTCTGCCTGCCAGCAGCAAATGGATAATGAACAGCCAGAAATCAGCCAAGGCAAAGAAGAGAAAGAAACAAATTTTCAGCATCTACAAGAAGAAGAAGAAGGTCTGTGGAGTATGGATTTTGATGGAGCTGTTGGTAAGGATGGAGCTGGCATCAGAATATAGATTAGGAGTCCTATTTTTCAACCTGAGAAGGTCCCTAGTAATGTTAGAGTATGTGCTTACAAGTTGGCTTTTGAATGCTCTAACAATGAAGCAGAGTATGAAGCTCTGATTGTAGGCCTCAAAATCTTGAAGAAGTTGAAGGCAAAAAGGATTTCTGCGTATGGTGACTCTGAGTTAATAATCAAGCAGGTGAAAGGAGAGTACCAAGCTAAACATCCAAGACTGAGGGCATACAGAAATGCAGTTCTGGACATTTTGAAGACATTCCCAGAGTACACTTTGACAGGAGTGCCCAGGATGCAGAATCTTATTGCTGATTCTCTTGCAACTACTGCAAGTAACCTGAAAATTTCGATGAACTCCAACAACAAATTCGAAATCCATGTCAAACATACGCCTGCTGTTCCGGATAATTTGAGGTATTGGCAAGTATTTTGGGATGATAATGAGATAAATGCATTTTTGCAGGGTGATGGAAAATTCAAGGACACTCTCATAGAAGGTGAGTATGTGGTGGATGATCAAGAAATGGAAACAAACTAGATGGACATATTGCAGCTGAAAGATAACATAATTCCTAGAGGTCTCATACCTCTAGAGGAGCTGTTTGATCAGGACGATGTTGCAAAGAAGCCAAGCTTGGTGCTCACAGAGAAAGGAGTTGAAGATGTGAATCTTGGAACACCTGATCAGCACAAGTTCATGAAATTGTCAAAGACATTGTCCCCTGAAGCGAAGGATAAGTATGTGAAGTTGCTTTCCGAATTTTCTGATGTATTTGCATGGGATTATTCAGATTTGAAAGTGTATGGTAGGAACATAATCCAGCATACTATTCCTATCAAGCCAGATCAAAAGCCATTCAGACAGAAGCTGAGAAGAATCAATCCGAAGCTGCTGCCATCCATTGAAAAAGAGGTAAACATATTATACAAAGCTGGTATCATAGTCCCCATTAGATTTTCTGACTGGATTTCAAATTTGGTCTCGGTACGTAAGAAGACTGGAGAAATAAGGTTGTGCATAGATTTTCAGAACTTGAATAAGGATTCCTTAAAGGATAATTATCCACTTCCGAAAATGGACCATATTCTGCAGAGAGTAGTTGGAGAATCCAGGATGTCATTACTTGATGGATACTCAGGCTACAGCCAAATCTTGGTGCATGAGAAGGACCAAGATAAAACTGCCTTCACAACACCCTGGGGAACCTTCCAGTATGCCAAAATGCCTTTTGGACTGAGGAATGCAGGAGCTACTTTCCAACGTGCAATGGACATCTCCTTTGCAAATGAAAAAGATGTTTTTCTGGTTGTTTATTTGGATGATTTGACAGTGTTTTCAGGATCAGATGATGAGCATTTGTACCATTTGAGAGTTGTTTTTCAGCGATGCAGAAAGTTCAGAATTTCTCTCAATCCCAAGAAGTGCCTCTTCGCCATGGATGAAGGCAAGCTACTGGGACATATCATCTCCAAAGATGGTATTCGCATCGATCCAGCTAGAGTGGAGGCAATCCAGCTCATAGACCTGCCACGAAACAAGAAGGAGATCCAAGCATTCAATGGTAAGATGAACTTCTTACGTCGATTTATACCCAATCTGGCTGAGCATTTGAGGGAAATGACTAATATGTTAAAGAAAGACAGCACTATTAAATGGAGTGAGGAGGCTATCAAATCATTCAATCTGGTAAAGTTTGCTTTGTCCGATGCCCCAGTTTTGATCAGTCTTGACTACACTCAAGACTTTATCATATTTTCGTTTGCATTTGAGCATACTTTAGCGACTGTTTTAATGCAAAAGAGAGACGAGATCGAAAAGCAAATTGCCTTTTTCAGTAGAAATATTAAAGACACTGCTTTGAGGTATAATATCATTGAAAAATAGGCATTGGCCCTTATCAAAGCATTGAAGGATTTCAGGGTCTATATTCTGAATTCACATACTATAGCATATGTCCCAAACACAGCAGTGAAGGAGGTGTTGATGCAAACTGATCCAAAAGGTCGAAGAGGTAAGTGGATAGCAGCCATGTTGGAGTATGATCTGGAGATCAAGCCCAAGAAATTGATCAAAGGCCAAGGCTTGGCGAAATTGATGGCCCAATCAAATTTGCACGACTTAGATATAAACCTTATAACAGCAGTGGCAGAAGAGGAAGATGAAGGTTTGTTGGTTCCAATTGCAGACATTTTTCTACAGTCCCCGTGGTATTCAGATATCGTCTATATCCTTCAGCATTTGTCTCCTCCTACGGGCATGTCCAAAAGCAAAGGTAGATCTCTGAAGCTAAAATATTTAAAATACTACATTTTAGACAGTACTCTGTATTGGAAAGATCCAGGAGGCGTTCTGCTCAATTGTTTGGTTGAAGAAGAAGCGCAGAAGGTAATGCACGAGTTTCATAAAGGCGACTGCGGCGGTCACTTGTTTTGGAAGACTACGACTAACAAGATATTGAGAGCAGGATATTATTGGCCCACATTATTTTCTGATTTATATAATACAGTGATTAAATGTCATGAATGCCAAATCTTCCAAGGGAAGAAGAAATTTCTTCCACTACCTTTGAAACCAGTTTCAGTGAACGCACCCTTTCAGCAGTGGGGGCTCGATTTTATAGGGGAGATTCATCCCGTGTCCTCAGCACAACACTGATGGATCTTGACAGGGACAGATTACTTTACTAAATGGATCTAGGCCATCCCAGCCAGGCAAGCAACAGACGCGGTAATCATTCAATTCTTGGAATCGAATATTCTATCTCATTTTGGCTGCCCCTATAAAATCGTAACAGAAAATGCAGCAGCATTCAGATCCAAGAAAATGATCGACTTTTGTGACAAATACAACATCGCGATGGGCCATTCGACAACTTATTATCCACAAGGAAACGGCCTGGCTGAGTCATCTAACAAATCATTGGTGAATATAATTAAAAAAATGCTGGAGGCAAACAAAAGAAATTGGCACCGAAAGCTCATCAACGCGTTGTGGGCAGACAGAGTTAGCAGTAAAAGATCAATAGGTATGTCACCATTTGAGCTGGTTTATGGTACTGACGCTATCTTTCCTACATCCCTTATAGTCCCAGTTATGAAATTATTGCAAGAAGTTGGCAGCGAGGACAATGACAATCAACAAATAATCAATCAAATGATCCACCTTCAGCAAACAAGAGAGGAAGTGTCACAGAACGTTATTCAGTTTCAGGAGAAAATTAAAAAGATCTATGACAGGAAGACAAAGGCATAAAAGTTTCAGCTGGATGATATAGTGTTGAAATGGGATGCCATAAATGAAGACAAAGGGAAGCATGGTAAGTTTGACAATCTGTGGAAAGGACCATACAGGATCTCAGCTTATAGAGGATAGAACGCCTTCTTGCTTTCAGAAATGGATGGCCAAAATTGTCCTGGAGGAGCAGTAAATGGTAGGATTTTGAAGCACTACCATTGTTGAAAACAAAGGATCAGGATATATGTCATCATCATTGTATATACCATGTTATGTTTATAAGAGTTCAGAGTACACAGTCATTGAAGTTTGGGGCCCGAAGTGAAGGCTATAAAACTTGAATGATATGTGTATGGTTTCGTTTATTTCAGTTTTTCAGTCTTAGTCTTGAGTCAGTGTCAGTATGCATTGTGTCAGTTTTTCAGTATTTTTGATTCCATGCCCAATGGATAAGGCTACTTGGTCTACGGTGTTCTTGGCACCTCCAAGGAGCTACCATCCCCATTGGAGCCAATGTTAGTGTCACTCTAGTCATACTGCCATCAGTGATCAAAATTGCTCTTTTTCATTTGCATATTAGGAGTCCCATAATAATCAATTTCGCCATTCCGTTAGGTCATGGATTCATTGATGGTAGTAATTTGTTACTAGTTTTCCCTCATGAGGTACTTGTTGATTTTCCTTCCTATGATCTTCAGTCATTTGTCACTTTCATTCTCAAAATCATATTAGTAGGTCATAGGATGGGTCTCATTAGTCTCTAAGGTCTCGCCATGGTCAAATTAATGAGTCAAGTGTCAAATAAAGATCAGCGAAGTCATGAGGAAGTCAATAAATACAAATTCATAGCACCAGGAAGATCAAAGATATCATTTGTTTGGTTTGATGCAAGCTTCACCTCAAAACCATGTTTTGAGGTGAATACATGATACTTTGCCTTTCAGCCACAATTCAGAAGTTGTTATCTCCACAAAGTGATGTCTCTTCCTTCAGAAAATTTTTCCGCAGTATGTTTAGTGCCAAATCATCTTCAAAGAAAATCCATCAGAAAGAGCCCGGAAAGAGCTTTCCAACGGTATACTACACTCTCAAAACTGGCTTCTAGATTGAATTTTGTGCTCAAGTGAAGTAAAAGCCCTCTATTCCCTAAGCCCCACCTATTTCCCATGTTTCCCCTTTAACTTTATGTTCAAATCCCTTTAAAAACCCCTTCCCTCCCCCTTCCGATTATAATATCGCATTGTAAATCATTTAATAAAATATGTGATTTTATTACCCAACCACTTTCCCTCCATGCCTTTGGACTATATATTAAAAAACTTCATATTACAAAGTCCCTCCCCTTAAACACTTCTCCGACCAATACCCCACAAAATTTATAACAAAGTTATATCATATATATAAACCCCACCACTTTAGTGCAAAATCGCTAGATCGCAAGTTTAGAGATTCAAGTGTCTTGTTGATGTGGAATTTACGATGTGCGATGTGCGATCATCGCAAAATTCCCGTCGCAAAATCCCCATCGCAAATTCCCATTGCAAAATTCCCGTCGCAAAATTCCCATCGCAAAATTCCCGTCGCAAAATTCCCATCGCAAATTCCCATCGCAAATTCCCATCGCAAAATCCCCGTCGCAAAATCCCCGTCGCAAAATTCCCATCGCAAATTCCCATCGCAAAATTCCCATCGCAAAATCCCTGTCGCAAAATCCCCATCGCAAAATTCCCATCGCAAATTCCCATCTCAAATTCCCATCGCAAAATCCCCATCGCAAATTCCCATCGCAAATTCCAATATTTTATCCCCGGGTCCACCATACAGCACTTACTCCCCATTATAATATAAAGGCCCTTTCCCCTTTGTAAGTCCCAAAATCGCATTTTATTACATTTATTAAAGGACTTCCCATGGTTTAATCCAACCGCATCAAAAGTTTTATTTTGTGTATATTTTCCCGCTCCCCGATCCCGATTGCGATTAAGATGCTGGTCCTGCCTCCTCTCCCTTCCTTCTTATTCACTATTTCCCTTCACGTAAGGAATTATTTCAGTTTATTCCAGTTTACTGCAACGACATCTTATTAAAAGCTAGTTATTCAAAAGGAATAATGGAAAGCAAAGCGACAGCCAGAGGCCGAGACCCAAATTGTAATAGTCACATCTTCAGTTACGTTGTAGAGAAATCTACGTTGCAATTTTTTGCCTTCTCACTGGCCAGATGTAATGCAGCTCTTCCTTTACGAAGAGACTGTTGGATTTGGGCCTTCTATCTTCAGTTGTGATTTCTCCCCTTCCATCGATTTGTATTCCAACAAAATTCGTCTATTTATTGTAAATTCTAATTATTTGCAAGGGGGGAAAGTCTGAGGTCTGAAAACTCAGAAGTAGGGGAATAGTGTGGCAGTGAGCTTTGCGCTCCGTTGTACAGTTTGGCAGGGAATTAAATAAAGTGATGCAACTCTGATTTATGGGATTCATGTGGTATGAGTTTTAGCATATGTTTCTCCTTTATGTTTCATATGTACATTGTTATGTTACACCATTCATTCATTAACATCTCCAGTTGAATGTTTTCAAGTTAGAAAGGTAGAATCCATTTTATATGCTTTGCCTTGGGGAATCATTCATACTCTGTGTATTTTCTTCTATTTGAAAAGGATTCATTTATTATGCCCTTTTCAGCTTCTCAACATTCTTTCCATTTCATCTTATTTAGACTTGATTGCTAAACCTCCTGCCTATCTTGCCCTATGAAATATTCTGTATCCCGATTTAATTCCTCAGTTCATACTGTCCTCTTGTCCCATACATCCCTGAAATTTTAGTAATTCATCAAAACTCTTTTTCCCATTTATATACCTAGCCTAAAATCAGTTCATTACCATTTTATTGAATATCTATTCTGTTAGCACTCAAATCTACCTCAGGCTGAAATGAAGTAAAACTCAAGGCTACATCAAACCACGCTCAGCCTCGTAGCTAGCCCTACGAGGACAGGAGAGGGCTCTCTCCGTCAATCTCGAGAAAATGAGCAATAGGATGCGAGATGACTTACAATAAGAACTGATTTTAGGCTAGTAAAGAGATAGGTATGTTTGGTTTTTTAGTTTTTTGGGTTTTCGCTGGAGAAATGGGAAAACAAGTTTTGGGTCCGGGGATAAGGTCAGACCTTTGCAGAGTTCAAGCTGGGGCGAGGTAGGTGATGATCTTGATGCTTTAAATTAGATGTGTGGATAGATTAGACCGACGAGGAGCTGAAGAGGGCAAAGAAGAACTTGGATCCTCTCCAAACAGCTGAAAACATATAGAACTAACTGAATTCAAAGGCTAAGCACTGTAAACAATGGATTCAACCTTATTTCACTCATTCAACTTAGTTCAGAAGCATAATGAAACGATGGCATACATTAAACATGAAGAAACTTACAGTAAACAGAGGAGAAACATCATCAAGAACAGAACACCACAAGGATCCCAACAAGTGCCGCAAAACCCCTGATCTTTCCTTAGCCAAAATATGAAAAGTATGTACAATAGTATCAAAGTATCCCAAGAGTCCAACCTGTAGAATGCCTCAGAAATTACAATATATAGATCACTCTAACCCCTTTCCCCACCTCTAGGGGTCGAATTCCCTCTTCAGGGATCAATTTCAACCAATTCTAATCATGGAACTACAATCTAGGCAGCTAACCACTTGCCTCTAAAAGAGTGGAAACTGATCCATTACATGATTTTTTACTCATTTGAGAGTGAATCTTCTAGAAGAGATAAAAACAAGCCAAAGTTACATATCAAACATGAATTTACATCACAAAAACCCAAAAATTCTATCCATAAGCAAAACTGGTCCATAATAGGCGAAATACTGAGCTGGCAGCTGAAAATTCAGAAAAATTTCTAGGTGGGTCGCTCTTGAACTGCGTGGGTCGCTCATGTTCCAGGCTGATTTTGAGGTAGCGCCCGGCATCCAAATTGAGCTCATGATAGCTCGTTGGAAAGCCCTGGATGTATACTTTCCAACCCAAGTGGAATTTCTGAATTTGGAGTTGATTTGACCCTCCAAAACCTCATTCTCCCAGAGGTACTTCCTGCTGGTGCAAAAGGTGGCAGCAAGGTGGTTTTCATGGTGTTTTTAAGCTGTTTGACCATCCAGATTTTGTTGAAATGATAAGTTGACTTCAGAGGATGCATAATTAACCATGAAAAATCCAAAAATGTAAAAATCTCCTCCAGCAAGTGTCTCAAAAAAAAGCGAGCGCATGAGCGCGCGACCCACGTAGCTGCAAAACCTGTTTTTAAGACCAAAAATTTGAAAACGAAAAAATTTTCTCCGAATTTGCCCAAATTCGGAGCGGAGGTCCTCCATCATGTGTCTTGCTCAGTCAATGAAGCCTCGGCCAAAATCCGGAGTGGATCAGGCCTTTTCCGCCATTTTAGTGCTCTCCTGGTGCATGCAGCTCCTGTGGTGAAAACACTGTCTCGGTTGTATGTGTTGGTATCTATCATGATCCTGTGAATGTACCTGCGCTGATGAAGAAGGCGAGACCCCTTCCACACCATGTGGAGATAGTACTCGCGTTGCTGATGAAGTCAACGAGACCCCTTCCACCCCGGGTGAAGATAGTACTCGTCGGGATGCTGCAAACAAAGCTCTGTGGCTTCTCTGATATGCTACTACTACTGACGCACTGCTATGCTCCATCTCAGTACATCAACCTCAACGATTGAGTCACTGTCCGACTCCTGCTCATACTCTGACTCTGTCTCTGACATATCTCTGATCAAACCTTTGGCAATGTGTATGCTGATATGAATGCAGTGAAAGCAAGATTAGGACGTATGTTTAACATTCAATCAATATCCCACCGTCAAAACACCATCAAGGAATCAAATCATGGATAAAATCTCTGTTTCAAATGGACTGAAAAGGCACCATCTCTGTTTTGAATGCAAATGAAATTTTGACAAAATAGGAGTAGGCAACCTTCAAAAGTTTGGACACATATAGTCAAAGGAGAGTATGGTATAATCAGTGATAGGTTTGCCTACGAGTTTATGACCATAAAGGTTTCAATAGGTCATTTGAAACAATGCTAACATTGGGCAAACAAAAACATGAGCAAATGCTAACATTGGGCAATGTGACTCATTACACACATGAGAAATGTGACTCAAAGGGTTTAATCATGGGATAACAATAACAATGGTGACAGTGGTATTATGGGTATGAGAGCAGAGTGATTTTAATGTTTTATGAAAGGCTGACCATATCACTGTTTCAGACATCAAACCCATTTTTTACACCATTGATTTTCATTTTAACCCTGAAGACAATAATCTCATAACAGTGGGGTTTTAAATCCTTCATTTGCATATTAGAATCATGTATGATGACACAAATACGTTTGCAAACCCCAAGTGATTGAAGAAAACCTGCTTTGAAGGCAACGGGAGTCAATTCCGAGCCAATCTGGGCGCTCAAGCACAATTTCGGAATGCTGTCTCTGCGTGGGTCGCGCAGGCTCAGTTTGGGTCGCGCAGCCCAGGTGGGTCGCGCAGGTGCAAACCCACTGTGCTAAACCAACTCTGTTTGGGTCGCGCAGCCCAGGTGGGTCGCTCGGCCTCAACTTGGGTCGCGCAGCCCTAAAACCCTGTCCACGCCCTCCAAAAGTCTGAAATCGGCTTTCAATTTTGCAAATACGTTTTGAGAGCAAATGAAATCGGTTCAAATGAACTTGTTTGGCCTTTATACACTTCACAAATATCTTCACCATCATACTTTATTCCAAATCTAACTTCAAACCCACATTACAAATGTTCTTGTAATTTTCACTTTGGCTTTTTCAAATACAAACTTTCTTTGGTTTCTCTGAGGTCGATACTGATGATTTTATTGTCTTTTTGCAGGGATATGGCTGTCTTGGCTAGAGAAAAGACCAGGGGTCTGCTTTTACAATGTCTTCATGGCGGAATAATTAAAATTTATTACAAAATGATAATGACAAATTTCTAGTTCCAAAACAGAGTTTTGGACTAGAAATGTATTTTTTTTTAAAAATGCTGATGATAATAAAAATAGAAATCCTAGTACTGGACTCTCCTCACCTTGCAGGCTTTATGACTAGTGTATAAATGACTCAAAAAACCCTAGACACCAAGACCTAGGACACTTATTGACATTTTAATGACCTCATACATAATGACAATGACTATAAATAAAATATTTTTTTAAGAAAATATTTTTTAAAATAGCGCTGTAGGTATAACATGAGGAAACACAAAATGACACAACCCTTCGTCAGTTCATGGCATGATCCTAGTGATATGCAAAGAAGTGAAACAAGTGAGACACCTAATAATGAAAATGCAAAAGACGAAATGATCACTGACGGAGGGCAGCAAGGGCTGACTCTAACATATTCTACGGAGAGAGCCCTCTCCTATCCTTGTAGGGCTAGCTACAAGGCTGAGCGTGGTTTAGTTGTTACCCTGATTTGCCTTTTTCAGCCTGAGGTTCAGATTGGGTGCTAACAATACCAAGGGGAATTACCATGGTATTAGCCCATAGTATTGAGCGATGTGTTGTCTATTTGATTCCGTCCAAGAATACCATCAACATTTGTGTGGTTTTGGCTCATGGTATTGGTAAAGGCTAAAACTATATAAGGAGAAGAAGAACATAGTGCAAAGGTGTGCATATGTCTGGGTATTGAATGAATACTTCAATTTGAAGTATATCTGCATGGAATGGGTTACAATTTATTGATAGATTTGAATTAATAAAGCACCTATGAATACAATTATGGATCAAGATCTCTAGACCTGAAATGACTATGTATTTTCTAGATCTATTTATGGAATGTTTATATCTATGATCTAGTGAATGTTTGCTGAAGTGAAGGGTAAGATATGAGCTGCTTATTTATTCTAAAGAGTTGTGCCCTCCTGAAATAGTTGTAGATATATATGCAGGTTTGTCTCTGTAAAAGTGTGCATATACGTTGGTTCGTTTCAGAAAAATCATGTATGGAATCTAGGGTTTTGTTAAAGTATGCAGAAGGAAAATTTTGATCTATTTTGTTGTATTATTGTTGTCTGTAAATGATGTCTTTATACAGATCTGGGTTGTTTGAATATTGATTATACTGCTAGTTGATTATGATTAAAGATCAGTGGTTGGTTGGTTGATTGATGATTCAATGAATGAATTGATGGGGTTATAAGTCTTAGTTTGATGTATGTTCTTTGAGCTTAAATGTGTGGAGTGGGCCCAGTCTAAAAATATGATGAAAGGAGGCCTACAAGTTGTGTTGTGTGGAAGCTATTAGATCCAATATGAAAATTGATGAAACGTGGTTCGTAGTGGTGCTGAGGGTCGAAGCCTTTAGTGAGGGGGTCATAGCTCCCTTCCACTGGTAGCTGGTAAATGAGATCAGAGGGTTGGAGCTCCCTTCCAGTAGTAACTGGAGAATGAGTGAAGGTTAGGACCTATTGCAGGTGGGTGCCTGCGTGCTGGTATGAGTCTGTGCCAGTACAATGTTGTCAACAGTTTTCTTTATAATAAATATTGAATACAGAGACGACAATAGCGGTGGTTTTCTCTTGAATTGGGTTTCCACCTTAAATCTTGGTGTTCATATGTGTTGCTTATGTGTGATGATTTATTCTGTTCTTACTGCACATGCTTACTTCTTACTAAACATCTAATGAATGAATGATGCATTGATATAAGTAAAGAATTATCTGCATAATAATATCTCTAGACATATGCAAGTTTACTTAAAGTTATCCACGTGTATATGCTAGTTGGGTTCATTAAAGTCACGTATAGAAATCAGTAAAGGAAAAGGAAAATTTTTAAGTAAGTTATAAATATTAATTCACCCCCCCTTAGTATTTTTCCCAACAATTGCTTATTTATCTGTTGTGGTGATCAAACACCATCATGGTTGCCATCAGGTCCAAAGGGGGATATTGTTGGCAATATGATGCAATATGTTGTCCTTGATGGAAACTTACTTGATGAAGTTGTCCTTGATGGAAACCTACTTGATGAGTTGCCTTTTGATAGCAACCTATTTGTTAAATATGTAAAAAGCGATGTTTCTACAGGTCAGTTCAGATGTGACAGAGAAAGGAATTCCAGTAAGTGCTAGAGAAATAAAACAAGAAATATTTCTCAATGTATACGTAGGTTTGATGAAGGCAGCTTGCCTATGGAGGCAATGTATATGCTACTTTTATATAGGCAACCCGCGTATACATCCAAAATTATTATATACGCAGTTTTTATGAAGCGAAGTCATGTATACACGCAGGTACGAAGAAGCAAAGTCGCATATGCCTTTTGCCCTCTAAAATTATGATACCAAGGGGAATTACCATGGTATTAGCCCACAGTATTGAGCGTTGTATTGTATATTTGATTCCTTCCAAGAATACCATCGGATTTTGTGTGGTTTTGGCTCATGGTATTTGTAAAGGCTAAAACTATATAAGGAAAAGAAGATCATAGTGCATGGGTGTGCATGTGTCTGGGTATTAATGAATACTTCACTCTAAATTATATCTACATGGAATGGGTTACAATTTATTGATAGATATGAAATAATAATGCACCTATGAATACAATGATGGATCAGGATCTCTAGACCTGAAATGACAATGTATTTTCTAGATCTATTTATGAAATGTTTAAGATCTCTGATCTGGAAAACGTTTGTTGAAGTAAAGGGTAAGATCTGAGTTGTTTATTTGTTCTGAAGAGTTGCACACTCCTGTAATGTTTTCAGATCTATACACAGGTTCATATAAAAAAAAACATGTATATACGCATGTTTATTTTAGCAAAAGCGCGTATGGAATCTAGGGTTTTGTAGAAGTATGTTGAAGGAAAATTTTGATCTATTTTGTTGTATTACTGTTGTCTGTTAATGATATCTTTATACAGATCTGGGTTGCTTGAATACTAATTATGTTGCTAGTTGATTATGATTAAAGATCAATGGTAGGTTGGTTGATTGATGATTCAATGAATGAATTGATTGGGTTATAAGTCTCAGTTTGATGTATGTTCTTTGAGCTTAAATGTGTGGAGTGGGTCCAGTTTGAAAATATGATGAAAAGAGGCTTACAAGTTGTGTTGTGTGGAAGCTGTTGGATCCAATATGAACATTGATGAAGCTATTTCAGCAGTGGCACTAAGGATCGAAGCCTCCAGTGAGGGGGTCGTAGCTCCCTTCCAGTGGTAGTTGGTAAACAAGATCAGGGGTTTGGAGCTCCCTTCTAGTAGTATCTAGAGAAAGAGTGAAGGTTGTAGCCTTTTGCAGGTGGGTGCATGTGTGCTGGTATGAGTCTACACCAATACAATATTTTAAGTATTTTTCTTTCTAATAAATATTGGAGACAAAGACGACAACATCGGTGGTTTTCTCCCGAATTGGCTTTCCACCTTAAATCCTGGTGTTCATATGTGTTACTTATGTGTGATGATTTATTTTGTTCTTACTGCACATGCTTATTGCTTACTAAACATCTGATGAATGAATGATGCACTGATCTAAGTAAACAATTACCTGCATAATAAGATCTCTAGACATACACAAGTTTTCTTAAAGACATCCGCGTGTATATGCTAGTTGGGTTCATTAAATTCACGTATAGAAATTAGTAAGGGAAAAGGAAAATTTTTAAGTAAGTTATAAATATTGATTCACCCCCCCTCGTCTCAGTATTTTTCCCAACAATTTTGACATCCCATCATGCAGAAAAATTGATTTTCCCAAGGTCACTCCAGTAGTGCAGCAACTCTCTTGTAGCAACTGTGTTTGTTAGATTTCTCCAAAACCATGACACCTACGTAAAAATTGAAGGAGTATTTTCTTCTTTGACCTAGAATGGACAAAAAAACCTATCATGTTTTTAAAATTCATCACCATTTCATTAGAAACAGAGTTTGAAGAAAAATTGGCTCTATGTGTGGCAAATGATTTGTCCCTTGGAATGATTTCTTGAAAAATTATGGAGACATGATGTTTATGAGATGGAATGGCCTCATACTTTCTGATATGACCTCCCTTATGCCTCCTATGCTCAAATGTCTATGATTCCATAGCAAACCTTAGCTCAATGGGAGAGGAAATTAGGGTTTAGTGTACACAAAATAGGGGATTTGGGAAATTTATAAGAATGAAAGGAAATAAATGGAATAGGGGGCTTATAAATTATTAAGAAAATATTTGGATGTAGGGAGGGATGTTAAGAAGTATGGGAAAGTGTAATTTTAAGGATTGATTGAGGGGAAGGGTTTGTAAGGGGAAAAACACAGGCCTAGTCTCGAAAGGTGTCAAATTGTAGCAATAAGCTAGGGTTTGTGGAAAAATGATTATTTTGAGGGATAGGAGTGATGGGAAGTTTTTAGGAAGGTATATTAAGGATAGGGGAAGGTGTAAGAGAATCATGATACAAGTCTTGTTGATGATTTAACCATGGAAGTCATGAAACCAAGAAAAATTTCCTCAAAACCATAAGAGAGGGAAATGAGCTTTCCAAGCACAAATGAGAGACAAATATGGTAAACACAAAACCACTTACTTGCAAATGATAGTTTGGAGCTTGAAATTGTTGAAGACCTTTGACTATTACTACTCCTTCAAAAGATGAATTTGATGGTGAAATGACCAATTTTCATGATTTTGACCCGATGACCTAATGATGACACAACATGGAAGAATGAGTTGAATGACGACCATGATGACTATGGGACTCTTCCAACAATGAATGACCTGACCATGATGATGTTAGTTGACCATGGAAGTGAAAGGAGTAGTAATTATCTCAATACCCTAATCAGTGAACAAATTTTTGCATGACCTAGTGGAATGATAAAAAAAAATTGAGTGAGACCCTAAAATGATATGAAAAGAGTGTTTTTGATCACTGATAGCATGATGCAAATACTGACAGTAACAACTAGCAGCAAAGCTAGGGAAACTCATAACTTCTTCAGTTTTTTACCATTTTGGGAGAACAAAGAGGTTAGATAGACATTTTTGATAGTTCTGAAGCTAATGGAACATGTTTTGAAGCCATTGGAGCACTGTAAATTGATGTAACTAGCATGCTTTAGCATAATAATATAGGGCCAAGCCATTGGAAGCTGGACCATCTGGGGTGAACTCCTTCATCACTTGTTGTGTTGTGGTTATTTTTATGGTGTATTTGTCTGTTGTTTTCTGCTATTTCAGAGTTTAAATTCATGTTTTTATTTGTATGAGAATTTAACATAAAACCACATTAAAAATCAATATTAACACTTGCAATTTAAGCTACCTCAAGCACATTTACATATAGATCTCATATAGATCATATACCTTCTTTTGATAGCCATCCGCCTCTTGATTAAAATCCTTGTATACATGCATGAAAATGATAATCATAAAATAATGTTTCAAGAGCTCAATCTGGTCCATCCAATTGCCCATATTGGGAGGGGTGAAGTTGTAGTTTCCAAAGACCCCTACAATGATGCCTTTGGAATTTCTATATACAAAGAGCCGCTCCAAGAGATGTATATGAACAAAAAACATTAAGCCACAAAAGGTCATGAGCTTTGCCCTAGTGTTAGTTCCTAATCTCCCATGCCCAACTTCTTCATCGTGGTTTTTATGCAATTAACTTGTGTTCATGAGGTAGGAAAGGTTTCTTGGCATGAAAATTTCCTTTGGATGATTTTTGAAATGTGAATTTTTTTATATAGTTTCTTCTAATAAAGGTCCGTAACAATTTCACTTAGGCACACCAATGACCAACGAATATGTAGAGGTTACCAATGAGTATTTGTTTCATTCAGTGTTGTGAGACCTTTTCTTTTTTCATGATAATGTGTGTTTGTAGATTTTATTGCAAAGTTAGATTCATTTTGTTTTATTAACATCTTTAGAGTAAAAAATGGTGGTACTTTAGCTTTATCTATGGTTATTATTGTTCTATAGTAAATGGAATGAATAAAAGTAATCTACCATTATATTTGTATCTTAATTATGGATTTATCACGTGTTAATAAAGAACAAAATTTTGAGTTGAAAAAACTTCAAATTATGAAAAATTGAGAAAAAAATTAACCTTAAGAGATTTATCCCTCTCGATGCATGATAGGCCAGGTGTTAAAACATAGCTATACTCACATGTAATTTCCTATAGAGTTGAGCTTGATAATATATTTCATTATATAATTTCTTTTGGTAATATGCGCCAACCTTATACTTGTGTCTGACAATATAGGTTTACTATATTGACATCTGTAGATTTATTATATTAAATTTTATTATGTCAAGCTTTTTGGCATTCTGTTTCCTGTGATACAAATCACAATTTATCCCATGTTTTTAGATATCAATATGTAATGTAATTCATTCCCATATTTAACATACTAATATTAATACTTTCACATACTAATATTGATACTTTAACTAATAATGTTTACTCACTGTGAAGTGTATTATCACTAAAATTAATATATTATATCATTTAAACCCAACCTAGATCCATCTTAACCATGGATCTATCAAGCACAGAGAGGAATCAAATTTCTTGAGGTGTAAACCTTTCTTGTAGTTTTGAACTTGGGGAAAGGTTTGCACCTTAAGATATTTGATCCCTCTTAGTGATTGATAGATCTGGGGTTAAGATGGATCTAGGATGGTTTCAGTTGTGTGTGTTCACACAAAATTCGTTAAGCATCATTATTATTGTGAACATTTTAAATATGCTTAATATGTCTAATATTAATCTTAATTATTTTGATCACTTTAAATATGCTAAATATGTCTAACATTAATTTTATCATTTAATTTTAAATTTTCTCAGTTACTCCAGCTTGATGAGATGATGGAGACTATTAATAACTTGAACGATGGAAAATTGATGAAATCAAATTTTTAAATGCAAAGTAAAAATTCAATAGTGTTGAATGATAGAAAACATAAATAATAAGAATGTGGTCAATTACAAATAGTATTCATTATGATCAATCTCAAATTGTTTTCTTCTATTGTTATTATTGTCACACCTATTAGTTTTGCCATCTTTTCATATAGAACATATGAAAAGGGTAGTTGAAAATGTAGACCAATAAAATCTTTAACTCGAGCTATTCTAGTAAATTTCATACCTTTTCTATCTTGCTCTCCAATATTAATAGTATCTTTCTCTAAAGTCGATCATTATGACTTATGGAGTGTTAAACCCCAAGTAAATTTGAATGGTAGTTGTTTTCTATTACCTCGTTTTAATGAAAAATGACTAAGAATGTAGAATGATGGAAAATGGAAATAATAAGAATGTGGTCAATTATAAATATTTTATAGTTTCAAGAAGCAAACATTTCAGGTAAGTGAACATTTTATTTAAGATGGAAATTCCATTATTTTATTTATCAGGTTGAATTAGTGTAACAAAAAAATCAAAGCACATTATCAATAATTTTTGTGTCCTTACATTGAAATCAATTCATCCAGTGCAAGAAATCAAATAGGATTACAAATCAACATATACACTGAAACCAATGCATCTAGCACAAGCAATAAAATAGGATTAGAAATCAACATCTGCGTTGAAATTAATGCATCTAGTTCAAGCAATCAAATAGGATTAGAAATTAAAAAAAAATTAAAATGAAAAAAAATACATCTATTGCAATCAATCAAATAATAATAGGAATAAACATCTACACTAAAATTAATGTATCTATTTTAGTGAAAAACCAAAATATTCATGGCTTTATATATCCAAATTCTTTTACCTTTTGTGAAATCCTTAATTCTGTGTGTGTGTGTGTGTGTTTGTGTGGGTGGGTGGGTGGGTTCCATCTATATCTATATCTCCCTTCATCTCTCCTTCATTGTCTTTCTATCTCACCCCCCAAAAAAACACAGTCTCTCTCTCCATGTCTATCCATCTCTCTCTATCTCTCCTTCCCTCCCTCTCTATGTCTCTCTCTCTTCTTACCTCTCCCCCCCTCCATCTATATCTCCCTTTGTCTCTCCTTCTTTGTATCTCTATATCACCACCCAAATACTCTCTCTCTCTCTCTCTCTCTCTCTCTTGTCACTCCCTCTCTTTCTCTCCACCTTTCTCTCTCTATATCTTTATTCTTATCTCTCTCTTTCCCCCTCTAACTCCATCTCTCCCTCCCTCCTCTCCTTGTCTCTCTCAAGTCCTCTCTCCCACCTCCATCTCTATGTCTCCCTCTCAACGCAATTAATGATATAATGTAAAATGTTTTTTTATGATAGACATTAATTTTGTTGGTTATATATATATATATATATATATCACTTGTCCACCACCATCATATATAAAGTTCATATTGAAATATTTTGTTTATGATTGACATTGAAATATTTTTTTATTGATATTTTTTAAATGTTACTTGTCAACTCCATGTTGAACATGAAAATAATTACACATCTCCTTCATACTAATTCATAGATTTTATATTTAAACATAAACCAACAATTTCTAGTTTCCTTTTAATGTAACTTGTTTAAAATAATAATTTTTTTAATCTAATTTATATTATTACAAAATTCTTTTTATAATAATATCAATGCAAACAATTAGATAATTAATATCAATGGAAACAATTAAATACTTCTTTTGTTTTATAATAATGGTGAAACTCTCACCTCTCAAGAATGTACCTCCATAAGTGAACTCGTTTTTGTATATACTTTATTACAAATTCAATGTTTTCTGCAAATTAACAATGATAAAAAGTATTTTATATAGTTTTTTTTATAGTGATTTAGGTGTGTTGTCAAAATTGTATTAATGTTCAGCTTAATTAAAGCAGCATTATTATTTTTTTCATGTTTTAACGTTTTAATGAAATTCCTTCATGTTCATAAAAACATTTCGCACCATTTTTATGGGCAGAAACTATATTATTATTGAATTGTTCATCTCGAATATTAAACATAAAAAATTCACTATGAAGTATCTTACAGGGCTCAAATTTAACCAGGTTTAAAGTTTATATTGTTAAAATTTTAACTTCATAAGGTTTTTGTTATCATCATACAGATAAAATTTAACTAGGTTTAAAGTTTATATTGTTAAAATTTATAACTTCATATCTATTGGAGTTTGTCAAAATTTGGGTATCTTGGATTTTAGAGAAAATTTTCAAAGGGCCTTTAATGAAAACTCAAATACCGGATGGGCCAAACAATGGAATCATAGGTGGTAAAATATTGCATGGATGAACTCGGTTGATAAGGTTGCAAGGAATTGAAAACTGGAAAAAAATAGAAGGAAAACCTTTTGGCAAAACCTAAATATGGATGCCAACAAAGTAGCCCACGTGGAAGGAAACATGGAGTCCATGTGAGCACTCTCAGACCCTACAGGTAGGTAAGTGCTAATGTTCAAGGTTGATGCATCACGTTGACATGGTACATGGACAAATCATGGATGATGTGGCATGTTGAGGTGTCATTAACAAGCTAGTGTGCTGGTTGTTGAAGATAGGTGGTAACACCATGGACATGAAGTGCAGTGCAATAACTTATTTAGTGTAGATACAAATGATAAAAGAGTCAACTTTTTGAATATAGGGGATAAATGAAAACCTAGATTTGTATGGATATTGATGTTTTGGAATTAATAGATGCATCTTGAAATTTGGAAGTTCATAATTTCTAATAAAAGGGACTTAACACAAATCCCAGATCCATATGTAAATGAGGAATGGTGTTGACATGTCCAATAAGGATGTGGCCTTTCTAGTCAATGTGGGAAGTGATTGCCACATGTAAACAATGTGTAGTTGATGTGGAATTTTGTTAAAGGGACACAAAGGTAAATGATTGCCGCGTGTTTGCTGCGTGACACTAGTATGGATGTTGACGTGACACTTTGAAGGTAAAAACCTTCAAATGGAAATAACCTTATGTCTAGAACTCATATTTAGATGAAATTTATATCATTGGAAAGCTCTTTGAGTGGAATACAATGATGGTCTCAAAAATGAGTTTTAAGGTGGTTGAACGAAGAATATTTTTTATAATCCC
The DNA here is from genome assembly GCA_034641835.2 of Pinus albicaulis. Taxonomy (NCBI): domain Eukaryota; kingdom Viridiplantae; phylum Streptophyta; class Pinopsida; order Pinales; family Pinaceae; genus Pinus; species Pinus albicaulis. The sequence continues at coordinate 988,113,515 of CM076571.1, forward strand.
ACCTCCTTAAATATTACCTAAGGGGTTGGGTATGTTACACTATTGATATGAATTTTTTTTTGTCATAATGGATGATGGTTTGTGATGTGAGTGTGATGGTTTTTTGGCATTTCCACTTTCTTTATGGAAAAAAATATAAAATTATTTCACTAGGAGTATTTTACAATTCTCTTTTCAGGTGTCTTCTTGAAAATTCCGATTACTAAGTCAAACATACTTTACTTATATGCATTTAAAAATTGTTTATACAATATAAATATCTCTCTAGACAAAAAATACCATCCTACATTGGTTGGAATAATTGACCCACACCAACATATAAATTTCGATATACCATGATTCTTATGTCAATAAGGATAATAACAAAAAAGTGGTTCCTCCTACAAACATAACGGTGCATGAATGTAGTGTTTTTTGAAATCTCTTAACCTAATACATTCCTTATTCTAAAATTTGGTGTTTCTTCTAACATTTCCCTATGCTTAAAATATCTCCTTTTCCCATGCCTACCACATATAGAGAACATGTGATGTGTTGAGGTTCCCCTCCCTTTCTTAGTGTTTCATTATCAATTTCTTTACAACTTCATTTGAAATAATAGCTCTTCCTAAACTTGAGTTTTTCAAAAAGTATTTTCCAACTACAAATTCCCTTATCCAAAGTCTTTCAAACATTGATTTCATTTTCTTGATTATTGCATTAGAGCTATGGTTTTTCTTGCTACATCAATTTCCATAGGAAAAACACTTCTATTCTAGACCTAAAAATATATGCACAAAGAAAATTCCTACATATGTTCCATTCAAGCACTAAAAAAAATAGTCACTTGGAGTATAAAAGCGTACAAGTGTGTCAAACCGGCTTATGGATATAGAGTTTTTGAAAACATCGCCATCAGTTTAAACATTGAATAATAGTTTTTTCAATATAAAACCATTATTATTATCTCATTGTGATTTCTCGGGTTGCATAGACATTCCTTATTATATCTCCTATTTTACTTGCTACCTGGCTCCAAATGTACCCACCATGAAATCTTCACAAAAAACTTGTGTGCTGGAATCGTGAACATTGGGAACTTTCAATAATTTAATCTACACATAGGGGAATTGTTGAAAACTTTAGGCATGGGATATTAATGCTCTACATGCTTATGTTAAATCATGTGGCTTTCTTCATTGCATTATCTCATTTTAAATTAACACCATCATAGGTGCATTCATTGAATCATGCAATTAACATTTTTTTTCTTTTCTATTTCTTTTGAGAAGAAAAGAAGCTCGATAATTTTATTATAGAGAAAATACCAATACATATATCAAAATTTTCTAGAAGTAGCAACATTGTGCAATATAGTTCAGAAAATATGATGCTAAAGTAAGCAATAGAAGAAAAGGAAGTTCAACTACATTCTCATAAAAATTATCAATTTGTCAAAAATAACTAAATAGTGATATGAACAAAATGACAGAAAAATCGACTCCAAAATAATAAAAATATCAAAATATAAACCAAAAAATGAGCATCATGAAAATATATGTTTTTGGATCAACCAACAAAATTAACTGAAGGAAATTTCCCCCTCATCTAGCACCGCATCATCCAATCTAAATTTGTAAAATATAATACCATGAGAATTTGATATATTGATTTGGTGCTAAAAAATATGCTAAAAAATGAAAGTTATCAGAATGGTGTGGAAATTGAATGATCATGTAGATCTCTTCATTCTAAATCTGGCGGAACTCGTTTTGCGGAAAACTGACATTGTATGCTCCTAGAAATGAGTTCTGCTTGTTTTCCAAAACAAGCAAATTGGCAAAAAGGTACTGTTGACTGTGTAATTTTTTGGGCTAGTGGCAGGAAACCACGTGGCCTTTTCTAATTGGTCGAAAGTCAATATTTTTAGGCCTACCATGGTTTGACACGTGCCAGGCCCAGTGGTAGTTGACATGTGCGAATTTTATTGGTTGGATGGTGGCCAACCACATGATGCCATGTTGTCCAACCAAAGGCCACTACATGGCAGCATCGGGGCCACCAAAAATTTGGTTGAAGTTTGAATTAACCTTAAGCGGGATATATATTGAGACCCCACAAAAAATAGCACAGATCTTTAATTGGGCGGGCCACCGTGATCTTGTTATACGATGCCACAAAACATTTATTTAAATGTTGTTCGTGAAGGTAATGGGATATGGGGCTTGGGCTTAGCCCCGATCCCCCAACAAAATATGCATACAATCCAAGGTCGGAACCATGGGCGGGGAGGCAAAGCTCGACCAATTTTTTATTTAAAAAAAAATCGACCATCGTTATGTATAGTTCAAAATTCGATTTTTAAGAGTTAATGGAAAAAATAATTGTTCCATAATTTGGGCCGAAAATATGCCAAATTGTTTCTTTGTTAGCACAATTTGGGGCAAATTTGTAGGAATGTGCTATATTTTGGGGAAATTATAGAGCGACTATTAGCAAAGTTAGGGAAACTCATAACTGCTTCAGCCTTTGACCATTTTGGGAGCAAAAAGAGGCTAGACAAGCATTTTTGATAGTTCTGAAGCTAATGGAAGAGGTCATGAAGCCAATGGAGCATTGCAAACTGATGTAACCACCATTGTTTAGCATAATGATATAGGGCCAAGCCATTAGAAGCTATACCAGGAGATGTAGCCCAGGAGGGGTGAACTCCTTCATCACTTGTTGCATTGTGGTTATTTTTATGATGTATTTGTCTATTGTTTTCTGCTATTTCAAATTTTAATTTCATGGTTTTATGTGTATACGAATTTAACATAAAACCACATAAAAAATCAATTTTAACACTTGAAATTTAAACTACCTCAAGCACATTTACATATAGATCTCATAAAGATAAAGTTTGGTATCAAAGCATAGGTTTTCTGGTTGCTATGAGGGTTTAATTGTTTGCAAGTGTATGTGACGCTTACAAGGTTGAAGCTCAAGAGATGAGAAGGAAATTTTGTGGTTTCAAGTCCTTAAGTTAGGTCAAGGACAAGGAGATTTTTTTTTCACAATATCCATCCTAAATTCTAACTCAATTTGTAGTTGAACCTTCAACGAATATGTCACATGAAGGAGAGCTTGAAAATATGTCAAGGGATGAAAAATCCTTCAGGAAATAATTATTTGATATGACAATAATTCTGAAATATCTCTATGAGGAGAGAAGCATAATGATGCAAGGTGAGAGCTCCAATATTCCAGAGGGAGATAGATCTTCAAAAGGAGAGTAAGGATATGATTACAAGCCTCCAAAAGGTAATGGGAATGGTGGAAATCCACCTTTGACACCACCATTCTCACCACCGTCTTCACCATCATCTTGTTCCACAAAAATCCCTTCAAAAACACCTTCACATTTTACAAAATTCCATGGTAAAACTCAATTTTGAAGCTTTACATTAAGTTTTATTTTCCCATGTATGATGGAGAGGTAGATGTTGAAAGATTAGACAATTGGGTAAGTCAACTTGAAGTGTATTGCATGATACAAAGGATCAAGGATGATGATACCAAGATTTAGCTTGCTTCACTAAGATTGGAAAGTGCAACTCTTATTTGGTGGGAAGCCAAAACTCAAGAGGACATGAAGAAACATGGTAAGGTCTTAACCTCTTGGAATGATTTTTTTGCTAACTTAAGGAGACAATTTTATCCATTAGCATACCTACAAAGGCTATAATGGACTAGAAAAACTTTAGGCAAGATAAAGGAAAAAGTGTGCAAAGCTATACTCAATAGTTTAGGAGAAGGGAATTATTTTTGGGTGTAGATTTTACATCTCAAGAAACTTTGTTGAAGTAAATTTGAGGCTTCCATAGTAACCAAAGACATATTATCCTCATGTTTAATCCTTCAAATTTAGATGAAGTTTGTGTTCATTCCGCACATCTAGAGGCAAGAGGGAAACATGTTTCATATGAGACAAGTGAGGATACTATTGAGTCTGAAGATAAATGAAATGGTAAGTTCAAGGGTAAAGGTAATAATAATGCTTCATCAAGATGGAGAAATAAAATCTCACATGAAAACATTGTTCCGAAGATGGGCATGATGAAGATAATTGCTGGAAACTTCCTCCAGAGATGAGACCCAACAAACCTAAAAACAAGGAGAAGAATAAGATATATGCAACAATAACACATGATTTAGGTTCTGATTCCAGAGATGAAACAAATATCATGGCAATGGGTTTGAAAGGTAAGGAAATTGTAAGTACTAGTTCTTCAAGTTGTCTCAATATTACTCAAGATGATGAAACAAGAATTGAACTTTTGCATGTTAGAGTTATTTCAAAGAATACCAAGATTGACACCCTATTTGATAGTGGTTCACAAGAAAATCTTATTTCAGAAGACTTAGTCAAGAATTTTAATTTAGATCCCATTCCTCATCCAAGACCTTATCCTTTAGGTTGTTTATTTAATAATTCAAATTTGCAGCTGACGAGGAAGTGCATACTTAGAATTGCAATCACTGCAAACTTTATTGATGCAGTGGAACTTGGTGTTGTTCTGCTTGATATTTATGGTATCGGTTTGGGAAGCCCATATCTTTATGATAAGAAAGAAATATTTCATCGCCATGATAATAAGTATCACTTGTTCAAGAATGGGATTGAGTACATTGTTAGAGTGCATAGTAAGAATATTAATTCATCTCTTATGCATGCTGGAAAAATGAAGATAATTGTGAATGCTAGTCAAATTTTTTCTTTGTTAATGTTCAAGCATGAAGATGTTGTGAATGAGGCCTTTCAAGGAGATGCATCGAATTAAAATTATGATTTAATTGAGGTTTATATGTTTGCGATAAGATTTTTTAGGATTCTAACATGTTTCCTTCTAAAAGAGGTAAAAAAGATGAGAAAAAATTGCAAGAACATACATCATTTTTTAGCAGTGATGTGAAAAATATGCTAGTGCTAAGGGTGCACAGATCAAATAGCAATCACCAAAGAAAATTGTCAGAGAAGGCATAGGTTCCACAAGTTCTTCTTGGGGGCTTAAAAATGGTACATGGCAATGGAAAACACATTTGGTCAAGAGTCGAGCCGAGTATAAGGCAAGACATGCTAAACATCATCATATCGACAGTGTTCGAGGTGAGAATAATTTCAAGTTGTTCAAGTTTCCTTTGATTAACAATTGAGGAGGGAACATGTTTGTTTCTTCTAGGATAGTTTTTTGTTCTTCAAATTCTGGGAAATTGGAGCAAGATGGTATCTACAACAACAAGGCATGGTTTCCAGAATCAAGGGAAAATATCAGTTTTCATGAAAAGCTCAAATTGTTGAATTCAAGAAAATTCCAGTGGATTGATATTGGAAGGGTAAGCGGGTTGTACCCTCATCCAATTTTTCAGTAATAAAAGATATTTTGGGGTCCAAAAGCTTCCAGTGGTGGGGAGTGATACGGTGCTAAAAAATATGCTCAAAAATGAAAGTTGTCAGAATGGTGTGGAACCTAAACGACTGAAAATATCTCATCGTTCTGAATTCGGTGCAACTCGTTTCACAGAAACCAACACTGTATGCTCCCGAAAAAAAATTCTGTTTGTTTTCCCAAACAGAGAAATTTGGAAAAAAAGGTATTGTTTCTTGTGTAATTTTTGGGCCAATGGCAGGCTACCACGTGGCCTTTTTTGATTGGTCGAAAGTCAATTTTTTTAGGCCTACCACGATTTGACACGTGGTAGGCCTAGTGGAAGCTAACTTATATGAATTTTATTGGTTGGATGGTGGCAAACCACATGCTACCACATGGCCCAACCGAATGCCGCCATGTGGCAACATGTGTGAAAAAAAAAATTGGTTGAAGTATGAATTAACCTACAACGGGATCGATTTTGATACCTCACAACAAACAGCACGGAGCTTTAACCAACAAGACCATTGTGGATCTTGTTATACGATGCCACAACATATATTTAAATGTTGTTGGTGGAGGTAATGGGGTAAGGGGTCAGGGCTTAGCCCCCGCCCCCCAACAAACTATGCATACGACCCAAGGTTGGAACCAGGGGTGCGGAGGCGGAGCCCGAACAATTTCTTATTTAAAAAAAACAAAAATCGATTACCGTTATGTATAGTTCAAAATCCGATTTTTAAGATTTAATGGAAAAATTCGTTGTTCCACAATATGCGCTGAAAATCCGCCAAATTGTCTCTCCTTCAGCATAATTTGGGGTGAATTTTTAGGACGGTGCCGGATTTTGGGGACTATTTTGGGAGCAAAAAGAGGCTAGACATGCATTTTTGACAGTTTTGAAGCTAATGGAACATGTTTTGAAGCCATTGGAGCATTATAAACTGATGTAACTACCATTTTTGAGAATAATGATATAGCGCCAAGCCATTAGAAGTTGGACCAGGAGACGTAGCCCAGGAGGGGTGCACTTCTTCATCGCTTACTATGTTGTGGTTATTTTTATGGTGTACTTTTCTATTGTTTTATGCCATTTTAGAGTTTAAATTCAAGGTTTTATGTATATAGTAATTTAACATAAAACCACATAAGAAATCAATTTTAACACTTGCAATTTAAATTTCCTCAAGAAAATTTACATATAGATCTCATACAGATCAAGATTGGTATCAGACATAGGATTTCGTGTTGTTATGAGGGTTTAATTATTTTCAAGTGTATGTGATGCTTACAAGTTTGAAGCTCAAGGGAGGAGAAGGAAATCTTGTGGTTTCAAGTCCTCAAGTTAGGTCAAGGACAAGGAGAGCAAGTTTTCCACAATATCCACTACAAATTCTAACTCAATTTTCAGCTGAAGCTTCAACAAGTATGCCACGTGAAAGAGAGCTTGACAATATGTCATAGGATTAAAAATCCTTCAGAAAATAATTCTTTTATATGACAATAATGGTGAAATTTCTCTATGAGGAGATTAGCACAAGGATGCAAGATGAGAGCTCCAATATTCCAAAGGGTGATAAGTCTTCAAAATAAGAAGAAGGAGATGGAGAAAAGCCTCCAAAAGGTAATGGGTATGGTGAAAAACCACCTTTGACACCACCATCCTCACCACCATTATCTCACCACCATCCTCACCACCACCTTCACCATCATCTTCTTCCAGAAAAACCCCTTCACAAACACCTCCACATTCTCCAAAATTTCATGGTAAAACTCCATTTTTGAATCTTGAAATTAAGTTTTATTTTCCTATGTATGATGGAGAGGTAGATGTTAAAATATTAGACTATTGGGTACATTAGCTTGAAGTGTATTGCAGGATACGAAGGATCAAGGATGATGACACCAAGATTCAACTTGCTTCACTAAGATTGGAAAGTGCAACTCTTATTTGGTGGGAAGAAAAAATCAAGAGGACATGAAGAAACATGGTAAGGTCTTAACCTCTTGTAATGATTTTTTTTATGCCTTAAGGAGACAATTTTATCCATTAGCATACATGAAAAAGGCTATAATGGACCGACAAAAATTTAGGCAAGGTAAAGGATAAAGTGTGCAAAGCTATACTCAAGAGTTTAGGAGAAGAGAACTAATTTTGGGTGTAGATTTGACATCTCAAGAAACTTTGTTGAAGTACATTGGAGGTTTGCATAGTTACCTAAGACATACTATTCTCATGTTTAATCCTTCAAATTTAGATGAAGTTTGTGTTCATGCCACACATCTAGAGGTAAGAGGGAAACATATTTCAAATGAGACAAGTGATGATACCTTTGAGTTTGAAGAGAAAGGAAAGGGTAAGTTCAAGGGTAAAGGTAAGAATAATGCTTCCATAAATATGGAGAAAGAAAAAATCACATGCAAACAATGTTCCAAATATGGGCATGATGAAGATCATTACTCAAAACTTCATCCAGAGATGAGACCCAACAAGCTTAAAAATAAGGAGAGGGAAAAGATAATTACAACAATAACACATGATTTAGGTTCTAATTCCGTAGATGAAACAAATATCATCGTATTGGGTTTTAAAGGTAAGGAAATTGCAAGTACTATTTCTTCAAGTTGTTTCAATAGTACTCAATATGATGAAACAAGAATTGAATTTTTACATTTTAGAGTTATTTCAAAGCATACCAATATTGACACCCTATTTGATTGTGGTTCACAAGCAGATATTATTTCATAAGACTTAATCAAGAAGTTGAATTTAGAGACCATTCCTCATCCAAGACCTTAACCTTTAGGTTGGATATACAAGAATGCGAATTTTCAGGTGACGATGATGTGCATACTTAGATTTGCGATCACTGCAAACTTTATTGATAAAGTGGAACTTGATGACATTGTTCCGCTTGATATTTCTAGTATTGTTTTGGGAAGCCCATATATTTATGATAGGAAACCAATATTTAATATCCATGAGAATAAGTATCAATTCTTCAATAATGGGATTGAGTACATTGTTAGAGTGCATAGTAAGAAGATGAATTCATCTCTTATGCATGCTGGACAAATGAACAGAATTGTGAATGCTAGTCAAAAAATTTCTTTATTAATGTTAAAGCATGAAGATGTTCTGAATGAGGCCTTTCAAGGAGATGCATTGAATGAAAATTATTATTTCATTGAGGTTACTATGGTTTTGATAAGATATTATAGGAGTCTAACATGTTGCCTTCTAAAAGAGGTAAACATGATGAGAAATAATTGCAACAACATACATCATGTTTTGAGTAGTGATGTGAACAATATGATAGTGATAAAGGGTTCAAATATTAAAGAGAAAGTGGCAAATAAAATTGAAAAAGAAGGCATAGGTTCCACAATTTCTTCTTGGGGGTTTCAAAATGGTACATGGCAATGGCAACCACACTTGGTGAAGAGTCAAGCCAAGTACAAGGCAAGACAAGCTAAACATCATCATGTCGACAATGTTCTAGGTGAGAATAATTTCAAGTTGTTTAATTTTCCTTTGATTAACGATTGAGGAGGGAACATGTTTGTTTCTTCAAGGAAAGTTTGTTTTTCATCAAATTATGGGAAATTGCAACAAGATGGTATCTACAACAACAAGACAGGGTCTCTAGAATCAAGGGAAAAGATCAGTTTTTATGAAAGCTGAAATTGTTGAATTTAAGAAAATTATAGTGGATTGAGACTGGAAGGGTGAGGGGGTCGTACCCTCATACAAATGTTTAGTAATAAAAGAGATTTTTGGGTCCAAAATCTTCCAGTGGGAGGGAGTGATCTGGTGCTCAAAAATGAAAGCTGTTGGAATGGTGTGGAACCTGAAGAAATGTGTAGATCTCATAGTTCTGAATTTGACGCAACTCATTTCATAGAAAATCGACACCATATGCTCTTGTAAACAAGTTAGGTTTGTTTTCCCAAATAAGAAAATTTGGCAGAAAGGTATTGTTGATTGTGTAATTTTTGGGCTAGTGGCAAGCAGCGACATGGCCTTTTTAATTGATCAAAAGTAAAATTCTTTTAGGCATACCACGGTATGACATGTGGTTGGCCCAGTGGTAGCTGACTTATGTGAATTTTATTTATTGGATGGTGGACAACCACATGCTACCACATGGCCTAATTGGAGGCTGCCACGTGGTGGCACGGGGGCCACCAAAATTTTGGTTTAAGTCTAAATTAACCTCTAGTGGGATTGATACCAAGACCTCAAAACAAACAACACGGAGCTTTAACTAACCTGGCCACCCTGGATCTTGTTATACAGTGCCACAAAACATATATTTAAATGTTGTTGGTGGAGGTAATGGGGTAAGGGACTAGGGCTTAGCCCCGTCCCCCCCAACAAACTATGCATATGACCCAAGGTCAAAACCATGGGCCACCGTTATGTATAGTTAAAAATTCAATTTTTAAGAGTTAATGGAAAAATAAACCGTTGCACAATTGCAAAAAAAATCTGCCAAATTGTCGCTCAGTTAGCGCAATTTGGGATGAATTTGTAGGACGGGGCCGAATTTTGGGGAAATTGTAGAGCGACTACCAGAAAATCTAGGGAAACTCATAACTTCTTCTATTTTTGAACATTTTGGGAGCATAAAGAGGCTAGAAATGCATTTTTGACAGTTATGAAGCTAATGGAACAAGTTTTGAAGCCATTGGAACACTGCAAACTAATGTAACCACCATTTTTTAGCATAATGATATAGGTCCAAGCCATTAGATGTTGGACCAGGAGACGTATCCCAGGAGGGGTGTACTCCTTCTTCACTTGCTGTGTTGTGATTATTTTTATGGTGTATTTTTATGTTGTTTTCTGCTATTTTGGAGTTTAAATTCATGGCTTTATGCATATAAGTATTTAACATAAAACCACATAAAAACGCAATTTTAACACTTGCAATTTAAACTATCTCAAGCACATTTACATATATATCTCATACATATCATGTTTGGTATCAGAGCATAGGTTTTCTTGTTGTTGTGAGGGTTTAATTGTGTGCAAGTGTATGTAATTCTTACAAGGTTGAAGTTGATCAAGATAGGAGAAGGAAATATTGTGGTTACAAGTCCTCAAGTTAGGTCAAGGACAATGAAAGCAAGTTTGCCACAATCTCCACCAGAAATTCTACCTCAATTTGTAGTTGAAGCTCCAGTAAGTATGTCACATGAAGGAGAGCCTGAAAATATGTCATACGATGAAAAATACTTCAAGAAATCATTCTTTGATATGACAAGAATGATGAAAGTTATCTATGAGGAGAGAAGCACAATGATTCAAGGTGAGAGCTCCAATATTCCAAAGGGAGATAATTCTTAAAAAGGAGAAGAAGGAGATGGATAAAAGCCTCCAAAAGGTAATGGGAATGACGAAAAACCACCTTTGACACCACCATTCTCCTCATGACCATCCTCAACACCATATTCACCATCATCTTCTTCCACAACAAGCCCTTCACAAACACCTCCACATTCTCCAGAAGGTCACGGTAAAACTCCAATTTTGAAGCTTAACATTAAGTTTAATTAGCTTATGTATGATGGAGAGGTAGATGCTGAAATATTAGAAAATTGGGTACATCAGCTTGAAGTGTATTGTAGGGTACAAAGGATCAAGGATGATGACACCAAGATTCATCTTGCTTCACTAAGATTGGAAAGTGCAGCTCTTATTTGGTGGGAAGCCAAAACTCAAGAGGACATGAGGAAACATGGTATGGTTGCTCTTATTTGGTGGGAAGCCAAAACTCAAGAGGACATGAGGAAAAATGGTAAGGTATTAACCTCTTGGAATTATTTTGTTGTTGCCTTAAGGAGACAATTTTAACCATTAGCATACATGAAAAAGGATGTAATGGATTGGAAAAACTTTAGGCAAGGTAAAGGAAAAAGTGTGCAAAGCTATACTTAAGAGTTTAGGAGAAGAGCACTAATTTTGGGTGTAGATTTGACATCTCAAGAAATTTTGTTGATGTACATTGGAGGTTTTCATAGTTACCTAGGATATACTATTCTCATGTTTAATCCTTGAAATTTATATGAATTTTTTGTTTCAGCCACACATATAGAGGCAAGATGGAAACATGTTTCAGATGAGACAAGTGAGAATACCTTTGAGTCTGAAGAGAAAGGAAAGAGTAAGTTCAAGGGTAAAGGTAAGAAGAATTATTCCATCAAGATGGAGAAAGAAAAAATCACATGAAAACATTGTTCCAAAGATAAGCATGATGAAGATCATTGCTTGAAACTTCATCAAGAGATGAGACCCAACAATCTTAAAAAAAAGGAGAAGGAGAAGACATCTGCAACAATAACACATGATTTAGGTTCTAATTCCGGAGATGAAGCGAACATCATATCAATGGGTTTGAAAGGTACGAAATTGCAAGTAATAGTTCTTCAAGTTGTCTCAATAGTACTCAAGTTGATGAAACAAGAATTGAACTTTTCCATATTAGAGTTATTTCAAAGGATGCCAAGATTGACACTCTATTTGATAGTGGTTCACAAGAAAATATTATTTCAGAAGACTTAGTCAAGTAGCTTAATTTAGAGACCATTCCTCATCCAATACCTTATCCTTTAGTTTGGATATGTAAGAATGCAAATTTGCTGGTGATGAGGAAGTGCATACCTAGATTTGAAATCACTGTAAACTTTCTTGATGAAGTGTAACTTGATGTTGTTCCGCTTGATATTTCTGGTATTATTTTGGGAAGCCCATATCTTTATGATAGGAAATAAATATTTCATCGACATGAGAATAAGTATCACTTGTTCAAGAATGAGATTGATTACATTGTTAGGGCGCATTATAAGAATATGAATTCATCTCTTATGCATGTTGGAAAAATGAAGAGAATTGTGAATACTAGTGTTGACTGATAAAAGGTGCCTTTTAAAACTCATAATTATCCCACATTAATCATCAATCCGAGTAATTCCTCTTATTTCAAGAGTGCACACAGTATGTGGATGCTATTAATTCAGAGAGTAATGTTTCCTAAATTATAGTACAAATCTTGACACAATAATAAATGGAAGCATCTACTAAACTCCAATTGCAATTATTAAAGGAAATATCATAGCTCAACCCTCCACTGAAATCAAAACATACAAAAATTCAAACAATAGCATCATCAGCTAAGAGCATAGTAACAATAACTTGCCTCCACTTAGTTGATTCAATCTAAACTATACTAAATCTTATAAAGAAATCAAGATAAGAATGATATTACTTTTGAGAGTCTAATAGCAATAATCAAACTTTTTCAGATGATTAAATCAATACAATAAACTTCCTAGATGATTTGTGCTGTAATGAACCAAACTTAAATCAAATGAAAATAATGTAAATTATAAACAGAACATATATCATCGCGATAAAAGAAAGTAGTGAACAAATAAGGAAATAAACTCACGGGAACAATGAACTATCAATCCAACCAAAATCTAACAGAATAAAAAATATAATACAAGGAAGCAGTTAACTTCACTAGGGGCTGGGCCCTTAGCCACCAACAAGCACTGTTGAATTACTTCAGATAATGCAAGAGAACAACAACTTCAACTATATATTAATCATCAAACTCGAGGAACATTACAGTATAATCACGTTCTTCAACAATAGAGTTTGTAATTAAGCTTACAACTTGAAAAATAACCGAGGTTTGTCTTCTTTCCACAATCGCTTTCTTTTATAATCAAAAGTGGTAAAGAGTAAATAGTAAATGCGATCCCTCAGGATCTCCCGATCCTGAGGGATTCACAACTAATTTCTAACTTAAGACAGTTCTCCTATTCCGCGTTGATTCTTCTGATTTACTCTCATCCTTGTCCACAACCGATGTGTTCATTACTTTTCTTGTCGGATTCTGCTGCTCCAACGTCAGGGAACAACAATCATTCCTTTTGTCACTTTCCTACATAAAGAAAGGTAAGATTTAGTTAAATCGTAACTACAAACAATTCCTTCATTTCTTACCATAATTCCTCAATATATTAACGCATTAAGAAATTAACAAGATAAGAATCAAGGAAAACGATAGCAAACTTACTAGTAAATACATACCCATTTCGTAACTCAACATACTCTCCTGCTTACCCTGTTTCATGTCCTCATGAAAAGCAATAATTCTGATGGAGTGCAGTTAATGAGTAAGTTGGAGAGGGGGCATCAAAAATTGGTCTGAAACCATGATGTTGAGCTAAGAGTGCAAAAGTGGGCCCTTCCTTACCTTCAGGCAATTCATAGATAGCCCTGTAACCTTTAGGAGGATACCAAATCATGGGGCTATGAAACCGACATCCTAACCAATAGGGTCCTTCTCTTAAAATGAGGTTGCTATATGTGATAAAACAAGCTGCATCTGCTTTAAAATTTTGGTAATTAAATGGTTCCCTGTCCTGTACACTACAATTAGAGACCGTCCACCTAAGCTTGGACATGGCCAGAGAGCTTTCTCGAATGGATTGAAAATATGATACTCCATTTTGTACAACCTCTCTATGAATAGGCCCTAAAGTTTTAATCACCTCTTCCCTTTTCATCAGACTCTTGTGGTTGGCAAGCATTTGCAAAGGGTGCTTGGGCTCACCTCTTACCCAGAGATCCAATCTATGCTCTTGTCTTTGGAAGGCGTTATGCGCTTTGAACCATTTAAGTTGATTAACCGAAAACGAGATAAAGGCCTGGAATTGGACGTCTCCCAAAAAATGGTTAGGGTTATTTTCCACCTCATCTGCTAATACAAAATTGTGCAGGTAAAATTCACATAGCAACATTTGAACCTTTACACCATGCTGTTTGCAAAAAATTATAAAATCTTCAACTGTTTTTAATTCAATTGGTTTTCCAGCTCTTACAGCTTTAATTTTCAACAACAAGTATCGCTCTAACAAAAACAAGGTGTAGTTAGTGGTGGAAGCCCTACATGCCAAGAAGTCTGTATATAACGAGCAGATGGTATCTGTCCGAGCTATGACCCTATCTAATTTGAGCTTGATTCTCTTTATTTTCTCTTCTTCTTTTCTGTATCTATCGAAGGTCTCACTCTCTGTCACATTCATTTCCTAAAGCTGCCTCTGTAATGCTTGATATATTTGGTGGGGAACAGTTTCTTTTTCAAGTCATTCTAACGTGAGCCGAGCATGTGCTAATTATTTTTGAAGATTCAGAATAATGGGGTCATCGTGTGTCATGATGTCTTTAGCTTGTATGCTTGTCTGAGTCTCTTCATCATGGGAGGTCTAAGCCTCTGTTTGAGTAGTCGTGCTGTGAGAGGGTACATCCTCTGTCTGAGTAGCTATATCTATGAAAATTTCATGATGTTCTTCCTTAATGATGACTGGTTGAATGGGTATGGGCTCGGTTTGAGTCCCTATAGCCCTCCCTTCATGTGATTATGTTTTCACGGCTGCGTTTGCTGTCTCTAGGGTTTTGTTCGAGACCTTCCCTGTTGTAATTTCCTTTATTTTTCTTCTAAGACTTTTTACTGTTTTGCGCAGCTTCTGTCATTCTTTCCTAAGCTTTTTCAGTTTGGCTCTATACTCTTTTGGAGGAGCGACTATTCTGTTGGCAGTCTCGTTAATAGTTTCTGCCTCTAAAGAGGCTAGTTGCTCATCCCGGCTCTGTTCTAAGGGGACTGTGTCTCCTAATTGAATATCGGCTTCCCGAAGCATCTCTATCTTTACTTCTTCTCCTTGGCCTATGTTTTTTGTACTTAGGTTTTCCTGCCTATTTTCTACTGGAAGCGTGTCACCGAATTGGTGCACTGCTTCCCAAATGGCCTCTACATTGATTTCTTCTTCATGGATTGCATATTTTGAGGGAGATAGACTTCTAGTATCACTAGCATTTTCAGGAGATTGGGTTGCTCCTAAGTTAGGATTGAGTGGTATTTTAGGCTACATGTAATCGTTCATGTTAGTAGGACCTGGGCCAATTCGAAATCATGCAACAAATCACCTTGAGGACTCATACTTGGTATTGATTCATTTCTTTGTTCATCTCCAGAATGCCCTGCTTCTTCCTCATGGTTTGATTCAGAGTTATCATGTCCTTCTGACTCTGGCTACAAGTTTTGTTCATTTACTGGTCTAGGTAATTTTATAGGTTGACTGGTACTATCTTGAGGATTTTTGGCCACTCCTAGTCTTGACCTCAACCTTGTGGATTGTCTTCTCTTTTGAGGTATGTTTCTTGGAAGGGTATTCCTCTTTCTTTTTTGAATCAGGTTAAGTGCAGACAGGTCTGAACCGCCCTTGAGAGCTACTATTAGGTCATCCCAGCTTGATTGCGGCTAGGCAAGGTTATAGCTAACTATCAGCCTAATCAGACAGTGGTGGCTTACTACAAATTCTCTGTGTTGGGACTGTCTTAACCTTTTGGCGGTGTCATGCAATAAAGAGTTCACATATGCAGGTAAATTAACATAGCACTTTTTTTTTAGAACTACTAAGAGTTTAAGTTGACATGGCCTTACCACGTCTTTTTGCCCGTCGCATGTAATGTAGTTTTGGAAGATTCTTGCTAGCTCTCCCCATGGCTCTCCGAGAGAAGATGGCTGAACGCCTTTACCCTTTTTAACTAGCTCCTATCCTTCGTCTCTAAAAGTCTCGATTGCATCCTGCAACTTCAACTGCTTATCAAACCACACAGGTCCTTTTTCCGGTAACCCAGATACCTCTGCTATCACCACGTCTAATACCGTAATTTTCCCACCCCTTACCATAGATTTTCCATTCTGTAAATTTCGTAAGAACTCGATGGAAATTTCCTTGTTGGGTGATTGAAATCTCGTAAAGTATGTTATCCACCCGGCTTGAGCTAAAATTTCCCTAGCTGCATCAGAAACAGCTAGTATTAGCGGTTCTCTGTGTACTGCTCTTCCTCCCATAGCGCTGGAATTCTGCAAATGATAAGTGTAGTAGGAAAAACACAGCGACGAACAGAGTTGAGTGATGGAAAAAAATTTAAATATAAATGTCGTTATTGAGGGTTGTTATCATACCACATGCTCTGCGATCATGGAATGTCATATCATTCTACAAAATCCAATGAGAAAATGATAGCGCATTCATAAGTAGACTGGAGGTCCTGCCTCCCTTTGAATTGATAGGTTGCCTACGACCAAATAAATGAAAGGGTAAGGCATTGGCAGCAAAGTATAGGGGTAATGGATTGGCAAGGTATGCTTATTAATGAGAGGACCACAAAGAATATGGGAGTGGTGAAATCAAGGCTTGTATCGAGAATTATGAATAAATGATAGGTTGTTGTGATGTGATATGATAAAGAAAAAGGGACAACATGTGCAAGAAATAAAACTTTAGTGCCATTATTCCACTTAAACTGTTGTGATTGATTTAAAAAAAAATATTCATGCATAAAGGTTCAAGGTATGTTAGGACCATGATCTCTCCATAAAAATTTTATAAGAAGAGGGTATTATAATAATTATTGATGTAAAATAAAGCTTCAATACCATTAGTAGAGCTTTTGCTGCCCGCAAGCGTCCATAGCCTCGACAGAGTTTCCTTTTAACCCTTGGAAACCATGGTCCTCGATGTATAATTGGGGAAGTGTCTTATGATGTCCATAATAGAGACCAATGTGTTGGCTTGGTGACTATATGAACACATTTCCATTCACTGGGAAGTAACGAAAGTGGTCAAGCTGGCTCGTGATGGGACCTCCTATTTCCAAAGATTTTTATTGCATCCATTGGATCATATCCCTGGTGTGGTGGCCATAGTGGGAATGCCACTTCGTTGCTTCCTTATGATCATGGTAGGCTAGCTCATGATGAGACCCCCTATCCTTCGTCTGAAAAAATCATAAAATTTTTAGTGAATATATATATATATATATATATATATATATATATATCTATTTACTTTCTTTTTTCTTTTTAGTCCCCATTTTATACATAGAGGGTGGCTCATCACTCCTTAAGAGTAGGGATGGCGGAAGAAGTTTGACATATCAATATATAAAAAATATATACCCATAATATTATTGATAATATATAGAGAGAGTTATACAGGCAAGGGAGAACCAACATGGTATAGATAATCAATTAGTTTGATTTATAGTGGAAATAAGGATAGTAAAGTGAGATAGATTACTGTGTCCTTTTCCTTTTTTCTTTTTGTGTATCATCACAAAGCAATCTTGTTAAATATGATAATATTCACGGTATTTGTCTGTTCCACTAGACCTCCATACTTATTGTC
Source organism: Pinus albicaulis (assembly GCA_034641835.2). NCBI lineage: Eukaryota > Viridiplantae > Streptophyta > Pinopsida > Pinales > Pinaceae > Pinus > Pinus albicaulis. The sequence continues at coordinate 988,131,175 of CM076571.1, forward strand.
TTTAAATATATCTTGTACCTTTCATGCCATTAAGAAAATTATAAAGAGTGAAACTGGGGTGGTCTAGGTATGATTATGCAAGTAAGAGAAAGAGGATGTTCTCAAGAAAATTCAAAAAGTGTTATTCTTTGAAAGGAATAAAAAAAGAAAAACCCACACAAAAAGTGTTGTTCCTTAAAAGGAATAGCAGTTGTTCCCTATAGGGAACAACAAAAGAAAATACACAAAAATGTGTGTTGTTCCTTATAGGGAATAGCAAAATAAAATGGACGCAAAAAATTTTGTTCCTTATAGGAAACATCAGATGTTCCCTGTAAGGAACAACAAAGCAATCTACACACAAAAATTGGTGTTCCCTGTAGGGAACAGGAAGAAAAATACACGGCAAAACTATTGTTCCATAGAGGGAACAACAGTTGTTCCCTGTAGGGAATGGTAAAACAGAATTCACACGAAAATTATTGTTCCATGTAGGGAACAACAAAGCGAAATACACACAAAAATTGATGTTCCCTATAGGGAACAACAAGGAAAAATGCACACAGAAATTTTTGTTCCCTATAGGGAACAACAAAGGAAAAATAGAAAAAAGAAAAAATTAAAGTACAATCTATTATCAAGAAAATCCAATCAAACAGAAAGGCAAATTTATGTACAGGTTTCAAGAAAAAGTGCATTTCTTCACTAGACTGGCACTGTGGAAGGGTTTCCCTCCTCAACAAGAATTTGTATAGTGGAATATTCTTGTATCTGTTGGTAAAAGGATTCCCTTGTAAGTATTTTGTGATAGAGGTGTACTCGATGTCTGTTTGCTTTAAAAGAGTGGCTAGACCCATCAATGGTGGCTACTGTAAGGGTGCCATTATCATGCACCTATTGTATCTCATAGGGGCCTAACCATCTGGTCTAGAGTTTGCCCGAGAAATCCTGGAACCTAGAATCATACAAAAGTGCCCAATCACCTTCATGGAAGATCTTCTTCTTGATGAGGGCATCATGCCATTTCTCTCTTTTTTGTTGGATTAGTGAAATATGTTGTAGATCTGATAGCCAAATTTCATCCAATTCATTGATTTGACGTAGCCTATTGATCTGTGCTTCATTCAAGTCCAAGCCTACTTCTTGAGCTATCCTCAGTGTCTGAATTTCAAATTCTATTGGGAAGATAGGTTCTTTGCCAAACACTAGTTGATATGGGGAGTATCCTGTGGTATTTCTCCATGTCATATGGTATGCCCATAGGGCTTTCGGCAATCGGGTAGCCTAGTCACGTCTATGAGATGTGACTATCTTTTTTAGTATTGCCTCGATTACTTTATTGGTACTTTATACCTGGCCGTTTTCCTGCGGGTGGTATGGAGATGTGATTCTGTGCATGATATGATGATTTTTTAATGTTGCAGCAATATTATGGCCTAAAAATTGTGGCCCTCCATCTGTTATTACTTCTCTAGGCAAGCCATACTGCAAAAAAGTTTGGAAAAGAAAGTGGATTACTGAGTCCTTTGTTGCCCTTGGTAATGCTTTCGCCTCCACCCATTTTGTCACATATTCTGTTGCAACCAGTATATATGTATTTTTATTAGATGATGGGTTTATTGGGCCAATGAAATATAATGCCCATAATTCAAATGGTTTAATGACTAACTGTGGATGCAGGGGCATCTCGTTAGACTGTCCAGGGTGGCCCATTCTTTGGAAGCTATTGCATGCTTGGAAAAACTTCTTAGCATCTTTAAAAATGGTGGGCCAATAATAGCCAATCTGTAAGACCTTATGTCCATTCTTGTGGTCTGAAAAATTTCCACCACAAGGCCCATCATGGCAATCTTTTAAGATGTCTAAGATTTCATCTTCCATGACACACCTTCAAATATGCATTGTTAGCCCCCTATAAATTTCTTGACAGGAAAGCAAGGGGCTAATTTGTTTTATGAGCCTTCAAGGAATGCATTTCTCCTGAAAGCACATCATCCTTGAAGCCTTTTCATGCCCTCTGCCCTTTGATTATTTTCCTCTACTGTTCCTAAGTCAATAAGCCTCACTGATTGTGAAAAATTGTGCTTAAAAGAGGCCTTCATTTACCCCTTGTATTTCTGCATAATTCCCCCATTTTAACCTTTTTCCCTTTTATCAAAGTTCCCCTTTTTTACCCCCAAATCCCCCCTTAACCTTCTAAGTCACCTGCATTCCCCTCCTAAAACCCTCGAATACCCTTGGGTGGGCCAAATAGCCCCTCCTTCCCTTTATCGTTATCCCTCTTGGCCTTAAATTTCATTTAAAATGGGCCAAAAAACCATATTCTCCATATATGTGGGTTTAGCACCTTTCGGCCCTAGCCCGCAAACTTTTCTCCCCACGTGACCCAGCGCTATGACCTGGTGCTAACCCGAAAGCACTTATCGCAAAGGCGTATCGGGCGCAGTATTAACAGTCGATCTTTACCAATCCGACGGCATTCGCAAACCTCCATCGTGCCCGTGGCCCACTCCGTCCACTTCTCTGATCGCATCCCAACCATCGATCTAATCCGCAGATCGATGATCCATATTTCACCCGGCCAGTGGTCCCCGCAGCCATGCCCTGTTTAAAAACCGTCAGTTTCCATCGCACCGTCTTTGGGAGGTGGGCAGTATTTTTTCGTTTCGGAGTGATTCCACTCACTGCCTGACATGTGGCTCCACGCACTGTTTCAAAACCACCCCCCATTGTGTGTTAAAGTTTGGCGTTTGAACCGGCGTGATATGTACGTATGTCGTCCGATCTAGAGCTACCCATCCAATGGTCATCGCGTCACGAAGTTACACAAGGGATAATCCAAGGCAAATAGACCCCAGGCCCACCATCCATCACCATCCAACGCGTTCTCAACCGTCGATCTCCTCCTGAGATCGTATGGTCCAGATTAGATTGCATGCCCCGCCATTGATCGGGTCCTGCCACGTCACCATTCCACGTGTCTTCATCGTTTTTTAGTCTGCCCCCTTTATATTGCATTCAAAAGCCAAACTGTCAAATTTTTGCATTTCCGCCAACTTTCTCCAGACCATTTTCCCACTGTTCACTGTGTTTTTCGCCATCGCCCTGCACTATTCCACCATCTCGCCAAGCTGCACGACCATTTTTCATCGTCCCCGCTGCATTCACCATCCCCATGCATAGTTTTCTTAATATGTTTGTGTGTTTTGCAAGGTTACAGGCAGACGGAAAGCCAACATGGTCCACAGTCTCTGTTACAGCGACATAGAACACAGGGAAGACCATGTGCGGAGGTAAAAAATCATGAAGAAAGGCCTGAGGAGGCGTTATGACAGGGCTCACATTAAAAGAAAAAGGTTTAAACTCTGAAAAACCTCCCCAGATCCATTAAAGCGTAGATTTCACTAACAGAGACAGCAATGGAGCAGCAAAAGAGTATCAGTGGGAGAACAGAGCGTTTAAGGCCTGTAATTGAAGATTTTGAGCCTTAATCAATGTATTTAAAGGCAGAGGACCAGATCAAAGACCCCGTGGATCACTTATAAGGTCCTATGCACAGAAAATCATATCATCAGGGTGTTCACATCAGCAAAATGTTCATTCCACAAAAAAGATGAAGTGCCCATCCCGTCTACATGTTATTTCATGTCCCTGTGGAATTTCCAGCCCTAACAACAGTCCTATGTTATCAAAAGCATTTTTTACACAGTATGGAAGACCCTAGCATCATTATTATACGTTTTGTTTAATTCACCAGAGTGCTACAACAAGTACATCAGAGACATACCTGGAGTAAATGGAAGCCTGATGAAGGCCACTTTTTCATCCAAAGAGTACCAGAGATGAATGCCCAGAATTTAAAACAGGATGAGGCCTTAGCCCTCTTCCTCTTTTGAGTTTTAATGCTGCATTTAGTTTTCCATCTACCCTCTCTACTCCTCGGGAGCTATAAATTTCATGAAGAAACATTATTGTGGTTTTTGATCGGTTATCAGAGAATTGCAAGCTCTTTATTTTGAGATATAGTCTCTGTGTAAAATTGTAAGATAGGCTGAGGAAGATGTTTTCAGTCTGAATATTCAAGCTATTGGCAATGTTGTACATGACTGGTGTTTCTCTTTAATATGACAAGCACATTTCTTTGGATCCTGATTTAAAGAAGCGGTGATGTTTTTCTATCTCTGTATTTGTTAACTTGCAAAACATTTCATTTCATTTCTACTGGCTTGCATCAGAAATATGGCATAGGATATACCCTTGTTAGGTACCCTATATTTCTTCTCTCCTTGACTTCAATTTTTTCTGTTGTATGTGTTATCTGAGGATTGTTTTCAGTTAATTTAACCAGTGTAGTGGTATGATATATTGCTAACTGATGTATAAATTAATGAAATCTGTCTTTAGATGTTCTTCTTAGGATTTAATAAAATGAATTGGGAACACTGGGAGGTCTAGAACTCTGTCTCTATCTCACTAGGATCCTTTTCAATTAATTAAACCTTTCTAAGTTCCCTTAAGCTGGATGCCGAAGCATTGAGAGTTCAAAGTCTCTCTCTGATCTCAGGTTTTCAACTTTATGTTCTGAATCTTTAATGTTTCTTGTCTGAAGAGTTAACCTTTTAGGCTTTGGATCACAGGCTGTTCAATGGCATGTCTTGTCCCTGGATCTTATTTCTAAAAGGCCACCTTGGAGGTTTCCTTGCTTTCACCTTCTCTCCTATCTTTCCATGCCACACTATCATCTTTAAGATCCAATGCTTTAGATGACTAGCCCAACTGAAAGCATGCTTATTGAATAGCAAGTAATCCCTTTCCTGACTCCATTTCCCAATGGTCTTGAATGTTCTCTGAAATTTCTCTCCTTTTTCTTGAATCCCCTTTGCTCAAATTTGTCTCATACTAAACTCTTCTTTCCTGATTCCCAACAACCAACCAAAAATCAAACAAACAAACCTTGTGCCTATAACTAGCCTAATATCTTAACTTTGAGCTTCAAAGACATGAACCATTTTTGATATAGAGAGATCCCTCTCTGGATCCAGGAGGGATAGATCCTGAGGTTTGAAAGTGGTTATGATGTTGTCTCATCTTTTGGTCTTGTCAGCCTAGCCAAAATCCAAATCTTCTGAGATTACCATCAAGAAAAGGCCTAAAAAATCTTTTAAAGCAACTATTGAAAGTAACAAATCAGCAGCTGAGAGTTCTGGGAAGAATAAAGAAAAAGACAACCAAAACATTGATAAGAAAACTCAACCAACTAGCAGCACTAGCACTGCAGTTAGTGCTCCTGATAAGATAGTTCCTAAGCATGTACATAGTGAGAATCACCCCACTGATTCAGCCACTAAGGCAGTGGCCAACAAAACATAGTTGAACATTCCAAAGAGTCATTCCACTTTCAATTTGGAGAGTGAGATTGCAAAAATTAAAATCTCTATCCCACTCTCTGAGCTGGCCACTCAGGATGTATATAAGGCCAAATTTTGAAAGCATTAAATCTAGGTGAGAACAGTGACACAGTCAATTTGAGTGATGATCAACCAGCCCTCTTGTTTGGTCCAAGATAGAAGGGAAGTTTCAAGAAGGGGTAGTACCTCCTTTTTATATCAGTCTCAATATCCATGATAAGATCCTCCACAATGCAATGCATGACTCTGGGCCTTCACACAACCTGATGCCTAAGATAGCTATGGAAAGGTTAGGCCTAGAGATAACCCGTACCTATAAAGACCTATATTCATTTGACTCTAGCATAGTAAAGTGTCTTGGCCTGATCAAAGATTTATGTGTAAGCCTAACCCAGATTCCAACTAAATGCATGTTCATGGATGTTGTAGTGGCAGATGTGCCACCTAAGTATGGCATGTTGTTGTCAAGATCATGGGGAGCCAAGCTGCAGGGTACAATGTAGATGGATGGGGCATATGCCACAATCCCTGTCTTTAGCCAACTTAGAAGACTGTATAGAGAGGCAAAAATGAAATTCCTGGTTAGTAGCCCCGAAAAGCCTGAAAATTCACCTTTATACCCTGTACACATAGATCTTGACTCCTTCATCCTGTGCAATGATGGATTTTTGGAGGAGCCATGATTAAAAAACAGGGATACAAACAATGAAATAGGGCCCAAAGACTTTAACATAATGGCTACTCTAGACTCAGAAGAAAACGATGTTTAAACCTATGGGAAGTACACTAAAAACAAAACTCAGAGTGAGCCAGAAATACGATTTAGTAAACTGATCAGTCACCCTTCACAAGCTCATACACCACACCAAGAAGAAAACAATGATAAACACGAACACGACCCCTTGTGGGAAATGAATTTCGATGGGTCATGCACCAAGAGAACTGTAGGAGTAGGAGTGTGGGTGCATAATACAGAGAGTGACTACGCAGAGAGCCATGCATGTAACCTGCATTTCAAATGTACAAACAATATCGCAGAGTATGAGGCTCTGATTCTAGGCTTAAATATGTTGAAAATATTAGGAGCCCGTAGGATAACTGTGCATGGAGACTCTGAGATGATCATTAAGCGGGTCAATGGTGAATACACAGTGAAACATCCTAGGCTGAGAGCATACAGGAATGACGCTATGGATCTATTGAAAAACTTTGTAGAATACGACCTGGTGTTTGTCCCTAAGAGTCAGAATGCAATTGCAAATGGATTAGCCTGCATGGCCAGTTCATATCACAAACCTCCTAGTGACCAAAAAATAATCATTCAGACCAAATTCAGACCTACAATGCCAGATAACAAAAAATACTGGCAGGTTTTTGAAGGAGATAAGCAGATTGAAGATTTCCTGATAGGCAGGAACGAGTTTGAGTTTTCTGATTCAGACTCGAAATCTAATGATAGCTGCCTAAGTGAAGAGTCCTTAGATGAGGAAAAACCACCCTGTAACATAGAAATAAACACTTTAAATGAAAATATTGGAAATCCAAATGAAAAATGTGAAAACACAGATAGTGAGGAAGTAGGGGTGCTGCAGACCAAAGATAAGAACATACCTCGAGGTCTAGCACCTTTAGAAGACCTTTTCGATTTCGATGATGTAGAAAAAAATCCCACTATAGAACATGCAGACTCTGATGTCGAGGAATTCAACATAGGCACTGAAGATAAACCCAAGATGATCAAATTGGCTAAGTCCCTGCCTGCAAACATGAAAAATAAATACATTGACCTATTCAAGGAATTCATTGATGTGTTTACCTGGAACTATGAGGACCTAAAGGCCTATGAAACGAACATCATACAGCACAAAAAACCTTTGAAAGAAAATCAGAAGCCCTTCAGACAAAAGCTTCGCAGAATAAACCCAAAATAATTGCCTGCAGTTGAAAAAGAGATTAAAAGGATGTATGAGGCAGGCATAATAGTTCTTGTGAGGTTCTCTGATTGGGTCTCAAACCTAGTGGCTACGAGAAATAAAACAGGGGAGATCAGGCTGTGTATTGATTTTAGGAATCTTAACAGAGCCTCTCTCAAAGACAATTACCCTTTGCCAAAAATGGAACACATTCTTCAGAAGGTAGTAGGCTCGAAAAGGATCTCCCTGTTAGATGGTTTTTCAGTTTACAACCAAGTTTTAGTACTCCAAAAGATCAACTCAAAACAGCTTTTACCACTCCATGGGGCACCTTTATGTATGTAAAAATGCCCTTTGGACTGATGAATTCTGGTGCAACCTTCCAAAGAGAAATGGACATAGCCTTTTCAGATGAAATAGGGCACTTCATTTTCATCTATCTGGATGACATAAAAGTCTATTCCAAGACTGAAGAAGAACACCTAGAACATCTGAGAAGAGTGTTTGAAAAATGTAGAAGGTTCGGTCTGTCATTGAATCCTAAAAATACTGTATTTGGGCTGCAAGAAGGTAAGCTTCTTGGCCACATCATATCTGAGAAGGGTATTAGGATAGACCCACAAAGAGTTGAGGGAATACTACAAATCACACACCTAAGAAACATCAAAGAGTTATAGGCCTTCATTGGGAAAATCAACTTCCTCAGGAGGTTTATTCCCAACTTAGCTGAACACCTTAGGAATATGACTAACATGTTAAGGAAAGGTGTAGGAGTTAAATGGACTGTTGGGGCTAAGAAATATTTTGAATCAGTTAAACTTGCACTCACCCAGGCTCCTGTCCTAATCAGCCCAGATTTCTCAAAAGATTTCCTGATTTTTTCATTTTCCTCCGAGCATACAGTAGCTGCAATTCTGATGCAGAAAAATCCAGAGGGAATGGAACAGCCCATTTCTTTCTTCAGAAAAGCACTGAGAGATGCACCCTTGAAATACAACATAATGGAAAAACATGCCTATGCTTTGGTTAAGGCCTTGAAAGACTTTAGGGTGTACATACTGCATTCCCACACCATAGCCTATGTGCCAAATATAGTGGTTAAATACATCTTATCCCAAGACCCATATGGAAAGAGGGGTAAATTGATTTTTATGATCTTAGAATATGACCTTGAGATAAAACCCACAAAGCTGATCAAAGGTTGGGACTTAGCTCAGTTAATGGCTGAATAAAATTTACAAGCCCTTAAAATTAACATGGTAGATGCCTTGGATGAGCAGCAGGGATTACCTGATCCCACTGTTGAGGAAAAGTTTCAGAGCTCCCCTTGGTATTCTGACATTCTGTATGTTCTTACACACCTCAATGCCCCTCCTGAACTATCAAAGACCAAGGCCAGATTCCTCAAACTAAAAGCCAGAAGCTATTGCATATTGGATGAATGCTTATACTGGAAAAGTACAAATGGCCTATTGCTTAAATGTTTGCCTGAGTCTGAAGAAGAAAGGATTAAACAAAATTTCCATGCAGGAGAGTGTGGAGGTCACCTGAACTGGAAAGCCACCGCTAAAAAAATACTCAGAGTTGGCTACTATTGGCCCACACTCTTCAATGACATCCATAAGATGATAATTGCCTGCCAAAAATGCTAGATTTTTGAAGACAAAAGAAAGCTCCTCCCCTTACCTCTACAACCCATCACTGTTGAAGGTCCCTTTATGCAATGGGGCCTAGATTTCATAGGAGAAATTCACCCTGCTTCTTCTGCACAACAAAAATGGATCTTAACAGCCACAGACTACTTCACTAAGTGGATAGAGGCTATACCTACTAGGAATGCCACAGATTCAATCATCATTAGGTTCCTAGAAGGCCATATCCTCTCTCGGTTTGGTTGCCCAAGAAAAATAATAATTGATAATGCTGCTTATTTTAGATCCAAGAAAATGGTTGATTTTTGTCACAGGTACCAAATAGCACTCGGTCATTCAATTTCCTATTACCCACAAGGTAATGGATTGCTGAATCATCAAACAAGAGCCTGGTGACCATCATCAAAAAGCTGCTGGAAGAAAAAAAAAAGTCATGGCATAACAAGTTAGTGCATGCCCTGTGGGCTGACAGACTTACGACAAAGAAATCCATTGGCATGTCACCATATTAACTTTTCTATGGAACAGAAGCAGTGATTCCTACCAGCCTTGGACTACCAGTGATTAGACTTATCCAAGGAATCCAAACAAAAGAAGATAGCATGGTGAGAAGGATAAACCAAACAATTCATCTCCAGCAAACAAGGGAGGATGTCTATAACAGAGCTTTGAAGGTTCAGGAAAACATAAAGAAGTTGTTTGACAAGAGAACCAAAGCTTCTGATTTCAAAATCGGAGATAAAGTTCTGAAGTGGGACTCAAGGAGAGAGGACAAAGGAAATCACGGTAAGTTTGACAATTTTTGGCAAGGTCCACACATCATCCAGGCCACTGTGGGTCATAATGCCTTTTTTCTAAGAGAATTTGATGGTACAGAGCTATTTGGGGGTCTTGTCAATGGAAGGATGCTCAAACACTACTTATGTTGATTTCCAATTTCTGGTTTCCATTTCCATTGTAAATACCATTGTTGTGTTATGTTTTCAAGAAACAAGGGAAAATGTTCCAAAAAACATAGAGAAAGGAGAGGTTCAGACATGCTCAAAACATGAACCTCAGAAATGCAAAGGATTGGCTCTAATATGATCAAAACCTGAACCAAAGAAGTAAAACAGTTGGTTCTAACATGTTCAAAATCTGAACCAACAACTAAGGAAGAATATCATCTCTAACCAGCCCAAAACCAGAGATGAATGAAGAAGAGAAAGTGACTCTAACAAGCTCAAAACTTGAGTCACAAAAGAAAGAAGGATATTTCAAAATTTCAGATCTCAAGCCTTCGAGATTTTGTTTTCAATTTTCTGCAAATTTTTGTCCATGTGAAATTGTTTTTATGCCTTGGATCCACAGCAAACTAGACTGTCTAATCCTAGTTTGATTGTTTTCAAATTTCTGTTGTAGAATGTAGAGAAGAAATCTGCTGGATAGTCTAATCCCAACAGATATTAGATTAGGTAGAGAAACATACGAGGCCAACAGTTTAATCTGGTCTCATGGAGTAATAAGGGTAGAAATAGAATAGGTTTATTTCCTTGTTTGTTAAAAAATAAAAATGATGTAAAGGGTCTGCTAGTTCAAATGCACCCTGGAAGAGAAAATGGTAGGATTGTAGGAATGGATAGGTAGATTGTTTGGGAGAGTTTTTTTGCTAAATTGATGTCTTCACAATTGTGGAAGCTGAAAATCAAAGAAGAAAGGTGGTTCAAGCAGCAGGCATCTGGCCTACACCAAAGATCATTTTCTGAATTCTTGACTCCTTCAAGAAGAAGCCATCCCCATGTAGAGCCACTGTTAGCCCCCTATAAATTTCTCGACAAGCAAGAAAGGGGCTTATTTGTTTTATGAGCCTTCAAGGAATTCATTTCTCCTGAAAACAAATCATCCTTGAAGCCTTTTCATGCCCTCTACCCTTTGATTATTTTCCTCTACTGTTCCTAAGTCAACAAGCCTCACTGATTGTGAAAAATCGTGCTCAAAAGAGGCCTTCATTTGCCCCTTGTATTTTTGCAGAATTCCCCCATTTTAACCTTTTTCCCTTTTGTCAAAGTTCCCCTTTTTTACCCCCAAATCCCCCCTTAACCTTCTAAGTCACCTGAATTTCCCTCCTAAAAGCCTCGAATACCCTTGGGTGGGCCAAATAGCCCCTCCTTCCCTCTATCGTTATCCCTCTTGGCCATAAATTTCATTGAAAATGGGCCAAAAAACCATATTCTCCATATATGTGGGTTTAGCACCTTTCGGCCCTAACCTGCAAACTTTTCTCCTCACGTGACCCAGCACTATGACCTGGTGCTAAACCGAAAGCACTTATCACAAAGGCATATCGGGCGCAGTATTAACCGTCGATCTTTACCGATCCAACGGCATTCGCAAACCTCCATCACACCCGTGGCCCACTCCATCCACCGCTCCGATCGCATCCCAACCATCAATCTGATCCGTAGATCGATGATCCGTATTTCACCCACCCAGTGGTCCCCGCAGCTGCCTGTTTAAAAATCGACGGTTTCCATCGCACCGCCTTTGGGAGGTGGGCGGTATTTTTTGTTTCGGAGCGATTCCACTCACTGCTCGACATGTGGCTCCATGCACTGTTTAAAAACCACCCCACATCGCGTGTTAAAGCTCGGCATTTGACATGGCGCGATATGTACGTATGCCGTCTGATCTAGATCTGCCCATGCAATGGTCATTGCGTCACGAAGTTACAAGGGGGATAATCCAAGGCAAATAGACCCTGGGCCCACCATCCATCGCCCTCCAACGCGTTCTCGACCGTCGATCTCCTCCTGAGATCGAATGGTCCAGATTAGATTGCATGCCCCGCCATTGATCGGGTCCTGCCACATCACCATTCCACGTGTCTTCATCACTTTTTCGTTCGTCCCCTTTATATTGCATTCAAAAGCCAAACTGTCAAATTTTTGCATTTCCGCCAAATTTCTCCAGACCATTTTCCCACTGTTCGTTGTGTTTTTCACCATCGCCCTGCACTGTTCCACCATCTCGCCAAACTGCACGGCCATTTTTCATCGTCCTCGCTGCATTCACCATCCCCATGCATAGTTTTCTTAATATGTTTGTGTGTTTTACAGGGTTACAGGTAGACGGAAAGCCGCCATGGTCCACATTCTATGTTACAGCGACAGAGAACACAGGGAAGACCATGTGTGGAGGTCGAAAATCATGAAAAAATACCCGAGGAGGCGTTATGATAGGGCTCACATTAAAAGAACATGGTTTAAACTCTGAAAAACCTCCCTAGAGCCATTAAAGCACAGATTTCACTAACAGAGACAGGAATGGAGCAGCAAAACAGTATCAATGGGAAAACAGAGCGTTTAAGGCCTGTAATTGAAGATTTTGAGCCCGAATCCATGTATTTAAAGGCAGAGGACCAGATTGAAGACCCCGTGGATCACTCAGAAGGTCCTATGCATAGAAAATCATATCATCAGGGTGTTCACATCAACAGAATGTTTATTCCACAAAAAGGACGAAGTGCCCATCCCGTCTGCATGCTATTTCGTGTCCCTGTGGAATTTCCAGCCCTGACAACAGTCCTATGCTATCAGAAGCATTTGTTACACAGTATGGTAGACCCTAGCATCATTATTCTACCTTTTGTTTAATTCACCAGAGTGCTACAGCAAGTACATCAGAGACATACCTGGAGTAAATGGAAGCCTGACGAAGGCCACTCTTTCATCCAAAGAGTACCAGAGATGAATGCCCAGAATTTAAAATAGAATGAGGCCTCAGCCCTCTTCCTCTTCTGAGTTTTAATGCTACATTTAGTTTTCCATCTACCTTCTCTGCTCCTCGGGAGCTATTAATTTCATGAAGAAACATTGTTGTGGTTGTTGATCGGTTATCAGAGAATAGCAAGATGTTTCTTTTGAGATATAGTTTCTGTGTAAAATTGTAAGATAGGCTGAGGAAGATGTTTTCAGTCTGAATATTCAAGCTATTGGCAATGTTGTACATGACTGGTGTTTCTCTTTAATATGACAAGCACATTTCTTTGGATCCTGATTTAAAGCAGCGGTGATGTTTTTCTATCTCTGTATTTGTTAACTTGCAGAACATTTCAATTCATTTCTACTGGCTTGCATCAGAAATCTGGCATAGGATTTACCCTTGTTAGGTACCCTATGTTTCTTCTCTCCTTTCCTTCAATGTTTTCTGGTGTATGTGTTATCTGAGGATTGTTTTCAGTTAATTTAACCAGTGTAGTGGTCTGATATATTGCTAACTGATGTATGAATTAATGAAATATGTCTTTAGATGTTCTTGTTAGGATTTAATAGAATGAATTGTGAACATTGGGAGGTCTAGAACTCTATCTCTATCTCACTAGGATCCTTTTCAATAAATTAAACCTTTCTAAGTTCCCTTAAGCTGGATGCCGAGGCATTGAGAGTTCAAAGTCTCTCTCTGATCTCAGGTTTTCAACTTTATGTTCTGAATATTTAATGTTTCTTGTCTGAAAGGTTAACCTTTTAGGCTTTGGATCACAGGTTGTTCAATGGCATGTCCTATCCCTCGATCTGATTTCTGAAAGGCCACCTTGGAGGTTTCCTTGCTTTCACCTTCTCTCCTGTCTTTCCATGCCACACTATCATCTTTAAGATCCAATGCTTTAGATGACTAGCCCAACTGAAAGCCTGCATATTGAATAGCAAGTAAACCCTTTCCTGACTCCATTACCCAATGGTCTTGAATGTTCTATGAACTTTCTCTCCCTTGTCTTGAATCCCCTTTGCTTAGATTTGTCTCATATTGAACCCTTCTTTCCTGATTCCCAACAACCAACCAAAAATCAATTAAACAAACCCTGTGCCTATAACTAGCCTAATATCTTAACTTTGAGCTTCAAAGACATGAACCATTGTTGATATAGAGAGATCCCTCTCTGGACCCAGGAGGGCTAGATCCTGAGGTCTGAAAGTGGTTCTGATGTTGTCTCATCTTTTGGTCTTGCCAACCTGGCCAAAACATGAGAACACCAACATGCATATCGGTTCCTGTATGAAAGAGATATCCTTTGATCTAGGAGAGCCGAGTGCTATGCTGTACTATTAGTTTTCTTTCATTGGGCATTAGGTGCTTGGGTAATTTTCCCACTGCTAGGTAGTTTGCGACATCCGCGTACCACGGTGTTTTCACGGTTACAACAAATAAGTGCTCATCAGGGAATTGGCCTTCTACTATTGCTGAGTCGTCTGTCTTTGGCACACGTGAGAGGAATTGTTCTACCAAATTGTCCTTTCCTAGTTGATCTTTGATTGCTATGTCAAATTTCTGCAAAAGGATCAACCATCGTATCACTCTTCCATTTGTAACAATTTTATTAGCTAAACATTTAATAGCAGAGTGATCAGTATACAAAACCATAGGGTATCCTGTTATATAGTGTCTGAATTTGTTAATAGCATAAATAATAGCTAAAAACTCCTTCTCTGTTACTATGTAATTCAATTCTGCAAGGGCTAAGTTTTTGCTAATGTAATATATATCGTAGGGTTTCTTTTCTTCTTCCTGTACAAGAACTGCCCCAGTGGTTGTGTCTAATGCATCTGATGAGATCTAGATTGGTATATCCCAGTTTAGTCCTCGTAGAACTGGTGCTATTGATAGTAGCTGTTTTAGATCTATAAAGGCAATGTGACATTTGTCAGCCCATATGAAATCATTGTTTCCTGTTAAGGCATATAATGTTGCAGCAATTTGAAAAATTCTTGATAAATATATGATAATATCCAGTAAATCCCAAAAAAATATGTACCTCTGTTTGAGTGTAGGGAGTAGCTAGTAAGAGAATTACCTGTATTTTTTCCGGATCTATCTAAATTCCATCTGCTGAGATATAATGACCCAAGATCAGGCCCTCTGTCATCATCATATGGCATTTTTCGTGACTTAAACATAGGCTGGTAGCAATAAACCATTCCAGGACTTTTTCCAATGTCTATAATGCTTGCTCAAAGTCATCTCCATAGGGTGTGAAATCATCCATGTATACTTCTAATCCTTCATTTATCAAGTCCGCGAAAATACTGAGTATGGCTCATTGGAATGTGGCAGGTGTGTTACACAATCGAAAAGGTAATGCCCTATAGGCGAATGTTCCCCACAAACAGGTAAAGGTAGTCTTATCCTAGTCTTCAAGGGCAATTTGGATTTGGTTATAGCCACTGAAGCCATCGAGGAAAGAGAAAAATTTCTTCCCTGCCAGTGTATCTAGGACCTGATCAATAAATGGAAGGGGAAAGTGATATTTTTGTGTTGCCTTGTTGAGTTCTCTATAGTCAACGCATATTCACCATTTCCAATTCTTTTTGGGAACCACAACTAATGGAGAAACCCATTTACTCTCAGATATAGGATAAATAAAATTGACATCTAACAGTTTTTGAAGTTATTATTTAACAATGTCTTTTAGGTGAGGATTTAATCTACGCCGAGGTTTTCAAATGGTTTTTGCATCCTTTTTAGTGTAGATGTGATGCATGCATAGCTAAGGGTCAATCCCCTTCATATATGAGTAGTCCCAAGCAAAAGCTTCTTTATTTTTCCTAAGAATTTGAGTAAGTTTTTGTTGTTGGTCATCACTCAGATTACTGTTAATGTTCAAGATTTTCCCTAGCTCAATTTCGATAGGTTTGCTATTATAAAAAGTGGTTGTTGGTATTGTTTGGTCATTAATTTCTCTCAGAGGATCTTCTTCAATTTCATTGTCAAGGACTGATTCAATCATGTATCATTTCAGACTTGATACTGTGGCAGGATGATTGATAAAAGTATTAATAATATTGTCTTCAGTTTGGTTTTTGAATTCAAGGGCATCTCCCATAGTTAATGGTGACCGAATATCTTCTGTGAAGTATGTTGCAGGTTGTTTCCTGGTTTTCATAATAGTCAAGCTCGGATGAGTAGGGGGTATAAAGCTAAATTTTTCACGTCATTCCCCCTAGTTATAGTTATACTGCTTGTCCGACAGCTGATATAAGCATCGACAATTTCTAGCCAAGGCCTTCCTAGTATTAAAGGATGTCCATCAAGTCAGCTTCTAGGATTTATGATCAAGAAATATGCTGGGTATTCCCAAGAATATACAAACATCATTACATCTTGTAATTTCCCTTCAGGTTTGACAACCGATTAGTCAGCCAATTCCAGCAAGGTCGTGGTTGGATCCAAGGCTGTAATGCCAAGTTTTTGACAGGTTTTTGTTGTGATAATATTAATGGCTGCTCCTAAATCGACTAATGCATTGGGGAAGGAAAATTCATTTATTTGTACCATGACTATAGGGTTTCCTGGGTCCTCATATTTTATCGGTGTCTCTCTGCTTGATAATAAATCAGACAAAGTTCCAACTACGTGGACAGTTGGGGTTGTTTTTATTTTCCTCTTGGGCTTTTTCGTACACAACTCTTTAATAGTTTTTGCATAAATTGGAATGTCCTGAATAGCCTGGAGGAGAGGTATTTTTACGAAAATATTTTTTAATTCTCCCAGAAGATCGAAATCGGGATATTCTATTGAGCAGGGTATAATCAATCTCTCTGGGAATGGTGGAGAAGAGGTAATAGTTTGATCGTGGCTTTTCTGTTTAACCGTATTCTCCACTTGAGGTGTTTGTTATACAGGTAACGGATCTTCTAATTGTATATTTTTATCCCTTTCTGATTCAACTATCCGTCCATACCTTAATTCGAGTTCATTACACTCCCTCAACTCAGTTTCTGGCTTCGGTCCTTCCTGTACGGATTGGACTGGCCTATTTTTGGGATTCAAGTTGGGCTGGGTTGGGAGCTGTGGTCATAAATTGGGTTGAGGGTTCTATTGCAATGTGTAAGATGTTGGTAAAGTTGGTTGAGGGAGAGAGATTGTTCCCATAGGCTAGTTTGTATCTCTTTGCCAATTTGATTGCCAGTTCTGATTTTGTGAAGTGGAAGAGGACCATTGGGAAGAATAAGGGTCGTTCTGCCAGAATGGTGGTGGGTAAGGGAAATTTTTCCAGCTATTGTTATTGGATTCGACTAATTGGGCCATGGTGGCATAAAAAATGCTTGAGGTGGAAAAAAAGGTGGCTGATTCTGCCATGCTGCCCCTGAATATTGCTGAGAATTATATTGCGAGGAAGGAAAAAATGAAGATGGATCGGTAGGCATACCTGTCTGACGTGCTTGCCATTGGCAACGCTGGTTCAACATATATGTTGTTTCTACTTCTTCTTCCGCTTCCTTGAAGACTTCTTTTAAACCTGGGAGTGATGGGAAGCTTTCCTTGGCGTGCTCTTTAGTGCATACGGCGCATGTTCGTATCACATCTAGAGGGAATTATTTATGACTGTGCTTTTGTCTGCAACTGGGGTAGAAATTAGCCAAGTTATGTTCTGTTATAGCCTGCTTTTTCTTCGCTTGCATGACATCCAATTGTGTTGTCAGGTTCCCCAAGATATCCATCTTGAAATCCTATAACAGATTGTTGATTTCACTTCGTGTAATGCTTTCTCCTGAAGCTTTACTATCTCTAAGGTTTGCATCACTTCCGACTGGTTTCAGCCTTGAACTGCCCCTGGAACACTTGATGCACAAATTTACAATATCGTTATAATTTTCTTGATAAATATCACCTTTACCCATTATATTTAGTGTCTCTACCCATTGGTCTTTCATACCTCTAATCAGTGTGGTTTTTAAAACATTATCAGGCAAATTTGTATAAGGAGATCTTTTCATATTGTATTGGAAACGTTCTACATATTCTTCTAAAGTCTCGCTAGGCTTGGCTACCATTTGAAAGATTTCATCTTTCAGTTCTCTAGTTTGGCAATAATCTTGGTATTTTTTTAGGAAATATGTTTTCATTTGGTCCCAATCATTGATGGTGCCTCCACCAAGTCCCATGAACCAACGCAGAGTTGCTCCCTTCAAAGTAGAGGGGAATAGCTTCAGTTTTTGTGGGTCGGTAGTGTAATCATAACCCCTACATAAGACATCAAATTCGAAAAGGAATGCATTAGGATCTTCTGAAGTTAGCCCCTAAAAGGTAGGAATGTTCTGTAATGGGATATCCTTCATGGGAGCATTGACGGCTATGTTAACGATAGGGTATTGCAATGTAGAAGTTTGAGTTTGCTGGTTATAAGCTATTTGGCCAAAAATATGCCAATATCCTTTAGGGATCTCCAGAGCTGGATATTTTTTCCTAGGATGCCTATCGGAGGCTGGAAAATTTTTAAAAGCACTACCTTGATCTGGAAGACTGGGTATCCTTTGCCCAGTCACTATTTCAGGAGATCTAGGTTCTGGTAATTTGCTTTCAGGCGTACCTGTTTCTCCTTCTCCTTCACGGAGGTTGCAAGAATTTACTTCTTGTGGAGGGCAGGATTGTACGTTCTCATTACCTTGAAAACTCTACTCAGCCCTTTCGGTTTGACCATGAATCTCAGCGTTAATTACAGATGGTGATTCTGAAATTTGAAGGAAGTCAAAAGAATGTTTGGAAGCAATAGTTCGGGGTCCTACTGATGACTGAGACTCAAATTTCATTAAGATTTCATCAATAAAATTTGATCGTCCAAGGGTCTCCGGTCCCTTAGATTTTTCAGGTTTAGGAGGAAGAATTTTGTACTTGTCAGGTTTCTTAGTCATTCATGCAAAAAAAAAAAAATCAAATGTTTATTTCTACCTTAATTTCCTAACAATTCTACTGGAAAGAGGACAAGGGAGTAGGACTTTTACTTGCTCTGTACGCATGTTCTTACCTTTTGTTTTTAATACCCAATTCTCTCTCAACATACAATTATCAGATATATATCACTCTTTGTAAATGGCTACACTCTCCCCGGCAACAGCACCAAAATGTTGACTGATAAAAGTTGCCTTTTAAAACTCCTAATTATCCCACATTAATCATCAATCCAGGTAAGTCCTCTTATTTCAAGAGTGTACACAGTATGTGGCTGCTATTAATTCAGAGAGTAATGTTTCCTAAATTGTAGTAGAGATATTGACACAATAATAAATGGAAGCATCCAATAAACTCCAATTTCAATTATTAAAGGAAATATCATAGCTCAATCCTCTATTGAAATCAAACCATACAACAATTCAAACAATAGCATCATCAGCTGAGAGCACAGTAACAATAACTCACCTCTACTTAGATGATTCAATCTAAACTATACTAAATCTTATAAAGCAATCAAGATAAGAATGATATTACTTCTGAGAGTCTAATAGCAATAATCAAACTCTTGCAAATGATTAAATCAATAAAATACACTGCCTAGATGATTTGTGTTGTAATGAACCAAACTTAAATCAAATTAAAACGATGTAAATAATAAACAAAACATATATCATCGCGATACAATAAAGTAGTGAACAACTAAGGAAATAAACTCACGAAAACAATGAACTATCAATCCAACCAAAATCTAACAGAACCAGAAATATAACACAAGGAAGAAGTTAACTTCACCAAGGGTTGGGCCCTTAGCCACCAGTGAGCACTAGTGAATTACTTCAGATAATGCGAGAGAACAACAACTTCAACTATATATTAATCATCGAACTCGAGGAACATTACAGTATAATCACATTCTTCAACAATGTAGTATGTAATTAAGCTTACAACTTGAAAAATAACCAAGGTTTTTCTTCTTCCTACAATCGCTTTCTTTTATAATAAAAAAGGGTAAAGAGTAAATAGTAAGTGTGATCCTTCAGGATCTCCTGATCCTGAGGGATTCGCAACTGATTTCTAACATAAGACAGTTCTCCTATTCTGTGCTGATTCTTCTGATTTACTCTCAGCCTTGTCTGCAACTGATGCGTTCATTACTTTTCTTGTCGGATTCTGCTGCTCCAACATCAGGGAACAAAAATAATTCCTTTTGTCTCTTTCCTGCATAAAGAAAGGTAAGGGTTAGTTAAATCGCAACTGCAAACAATTCCTTCATTTCTTACCATAATTCCTCAATATATTAACGCATTAAGATATGAACAAGATAAGAATCAAGGAAAACGATAGCAAACTTAATAGTAAATACATACACATTTCATAACTCAATAACTAGTCAAAAAATTTCTTTGTTAATGTTCAAGCATGAATATGTTGCGAATGAGGCCTTTCAAGGAGATGAATCGAATGAAAATTCTGATTCCATTGAGTTTCTAATGGTTGTGATAATATTTTTCAGGTGTCTAACATGTTGCCTTCTAAAATAGGTAAACAAGATGATAAAAAAATTCAACAACATACATCATTATTGAGCAGTGATGTGAACAACATGCTAGTGCTAAAGGGTGCAAAGATCAAAGAGAAAGTGCGAAAGAAAATTGACAAATAAGGCATAGGTTCTATAATTTCTTCTTGGGGGTTTCAAAATGGTACATGACAATGGCAAACAAACTTGGTCAAGTGTTGAGCCAACTACAAGGCAAGACAAGCTAAACATCGTTAGTTGAGAAGAATTAGTGGCCACCTGCCACCAATTCTGCCAACAATACATGGACGACAACTCTCCTGTGAGAGGAATTTTTGGTTGTTTAAGTTTCCTTTGATTAACAATCGAGGAGGGAATATGTTTGTTTCTTCAAGGACAATTTTTTTTCTTCAAATTTTGGGAAATTGCATCAAGATGGTATGTACAACAACAAGATAGGGTCTCGACCAGAATCAAGGGAAAATATCAGTTTTTATAAAAAGCTCAAATTGTTGAATTCAAGAAAATTCCAGTGGATTGAGAATGGAAGGGTGAGGGGGTTGTACCCTCATACAAATGTTTAGTAATAAAATATATTTTGGGGTCTAAAAGCTTCCAGTGGGGGGGGTGATATAGTGCTCAAAAATATGCTTAACATGGTGTACAACCTCAATGACTGCGTAGATCTCGTTGTTTTGAATTTGGAGCAACTTATTTTGCAAAAAACCGACATTGTATGCTACTAGAAACAAGTTCTGTTCGTTTCCCAAATATGCAAATTTGGAAAAAACATTAGGGGAACTTTGAGGTCTAAAATGGGCCTCCTAAGAAAAATTTACAACCAAAATAAACTTTATAAGAACTAATAGGATTCAAGATGATGATGTCAACCATGGGGGATGATTCACCATTTTTTAAGTAAAAGGGTAAAAAGATTAAAAAATAATAAAATAATAAAACTACTTTTTCAACTCATATTTTCAACTTATCTCCCAAAGTTTTGACTCAAATTTTGAGAAAGTGTACTCGTTGGATGCAAAATTTAATTCCTCATCCAAGGAATACCCATCTTTCATACGTTTGATGAACCCTGCTACATGAAAAATGAGAAATATATGAAAAAACATGATTGCAATCATGTTTTTCATGTATTTCTCATTTTTCGTGTAGTAGGATCTATTGAAATTATGCAACATGGGTACTCCTTGGATGAGGAATACGATTTTGCATCAAATGAGAACTCCCACTCAAAATTTGAGTAAAAACTTTGGGAGATAAGTTGAAAATACAAGTTGAAAAAATAGTTTTTTCTTTTTTCCCTCTAAAATTCGATGATGTAATCAAATCTTATTTTATTATTTCCACTATTATTTTATAATTTCCTTAGGAGGCCTATTTTAGACCTCAAAATTCCCCTAATGGGTATTATTTGTTGTGTAATATTTTGGCCAGTGGAAAGCTGCCATGTGGCCTTTTCTGATTGGTCGAAAGTAAAAATATTTTAGGCCTACCACAGTTTGATTTGTGGTAGGCCCAGTGATAGATGACTTGTGAAAATTTTATTGGTTGGATGGTGGCCAACCACATACTACCACATGGCCCAACCAGAGGCCTCCGTGTGGTAGCACAGGGTCCACCAAAAATTTGGTTGAAGTCTGAATTAACCTTTGGTGGGATCGATGCTGAGACCTCACAACAAACAGTGCAAAAATTTAACCGATTGAACCACCATGGATCTTGTTATATGATGCCACAAAACATATATTTAAATTTTGTTGGCAAAGGTAATGCAGTAAGGGGTTAGGGCTTAGCCTTGACCCCCCAACGAACTATGCATATGACCCAAGACCGGAACCATGGGCACGGAGGTGGAGCCTACCCAATTTTTATTCAAAAAAAAAAATTATACCACCATTATGTATAATTCAAAATTCGGTTTTTAAGAGTTAATGGAAAAATTAACCATTCCACAATTTGTGCCAAAAGTCTGCCAAATTTGCACTCTGTTAGTGCAATTTGGGGCGAATTTGTAGGACAGTGCCAAATTTTGGGGAAATTATAGAGTGACTAACATAAAATCTAGGGAAACTCATAAGTTCTTCAGTTTTTGATCATTTTGGGAGCAGAAAGAGGCTAGACAGACATTTTTTACAAATATGAAGCTAATGGAACATGTTTTGAAGCCATTGGAGCACTGTAAACTGGTGTAACCACGATTTTTAGCATAATGATATAGGGTTAAGCCATTGGAAGCTGGACCAGGTGGGGTGAAATCCTTCATCATTTGTTGTGTTGTGCTTATTTTTATGGTGTATTTGTCTATTGTTTTATGCTATTTTAGAGTTTAAATTCATGGTTTTATGTGTATAATACTTTAACATAAAACCACATAAAAACTCAAATTTAACACTTGGAATTTAAGCTACCTCAAGCACATTTACATATAGATCTCATACAGATCATATACCTTCCTTTGATAACCATCCACCTCTTGATTAAAATCCCAGTATACATGCATGAAATGGATAGCCATAAAAAATTGTTTTAAGAGCTCAATCTGGTCCATCCAATTGTCGAGATTGGGAGGCGCGGAGTTGTAGTTTCCAGAGACCCCTTCAATGATGCCTTTGGAATCATCATATACAAAGAGTCGCTCCAAGAGATGTCTATGAACAAAAAAATTTAAGCCCTAGAAGGCCATGAGCTTCACCCTAGTGTTAGTGCCTAACCTTCATTGCCCAACTTCTTCATCGTGGTTGTTATGCAATTAAATTATGTTCATGAGGTACGCAAGGTTCCTTGGCATGAAAATTTACTTTTGATGATTTTTGAAATGTGAATTGTTTATATGGTTTCTTCTAATAAAGGTTCGTAACAATCTCACTTAGGTACACCAATGACCAATGAATATGTAGAGGTTACCAACGAGTATTCGTTTCATTCAGTGTTGTGAGACCTTTTCTTTTTTCATGATAATGGGTGTTTGTAGATTTTATTACAAAGTTGGATTCGTGTTGTTTGCTTAACACCTTTAGAGTAAAATATTGTGGTACTTTAGCTTTATCTATGGTTATTATTGTTCTATAGTAAATGGAATGAATAAAATTAGTCTACCATTATAGTTTTATATTAATTATGGATTTATCATGTATTAATAAAGATAAAAAATTTTGAGTGGAAAAAACTTCAAATTATGAAAATTTGAGAAAAAAATTGCACCTTAAGAGATTTATCCCTCTCGATGCATGATAGGTTAGGTGTTAAAATGGAGTTATAGGGTGAAAATGTGAAGTTGGGTTACACTTTTTTCCCTTTTTTGAGAAAACAAATATCATTTTTATAAGTTATTAAACTTTCTACAAGCCAAACAATTTTTGTGTTTATAATTTCATTTTACAATAAAAATAAAACTTGTTAAATTTAATTAGCTTTCTATTACTTATTTTTTGGAATTTTTTTATTCACATTTGATATGTCAACTTAAATTTTTTTTGATGTGTGTTATTTAACAATCAAAGGATTCTTAAAAAGTCTTGTTGAGATGTGTTGGTGTATTCTTTGAAAACTTTGTGCTTTTGAGAAAAAAAAATGTGTTACAACAATCTAGACAGAGTCTACTTTGGTATCGTTATATTTACGAAACCAACTAATTTTTTATTTTTTTTGCCCATTTAGACTAATCCTAATCTTCCCATTTTTTCTCCTCCCATCCCACCCATAGGTTTCAAACCGGTGACCTTGCAGAACGGAGTGCCTTAAGAGTGCACCCCATCACCGACTGCTCTACACCACGTGGGCCTACAAAACCAACTAATACATATCATAATTACTAGAATTTTTTGAACTTAACCAACATGAAAAAACTACATATTTTGAATATGTTTTGGCCCGCGTCAAGTTTCTCAACATATTAGTTATAAAATAAAAATCTAAAAACTACCCATTACAAAAGACGGACCAATGTAATACACCATAAATTTGTCAATTTTTTTAAAGTGTATTTGGGAGATACATAATTTTGATTTCATTGAATCATAATGACCTTCAGAAAATTTTTGCACCCATTTTATTAAAAAATTAATTAAAATTTGTAAATATCTATGAAATTCCATAAAAGTTACATTTCATGAAAGTAGATTGAATTCTGCAAATGCTAGTCTTGGTTCTGAAAATTAATTCATAAAATTTAATAGAGTTTAACCATTCCAAAGTTGAAGAAATGTGTTCAAATTCAAGCTGCAGTGTAGCTGCAGACGTTTTAGTTCGACCGAACTTTTCGTACAAGTTCGGTCGAACATTTGCTCGCAAATCCCGTCAGCTGTAAAAAAAAAAAAAAAAATCGATGAAGACCCTAAAAAAAAAAAAATTCACAACTATATAAATAGCCTAAAATGAAAACATTATTTTCACACATTTCTTCATTTGGGCTAAATTTGCAAAGGAATTTTTTTGGGTCAAATTTAGAAAGGAAGTTTTTTGGGCTGAATTTGCAAAGCTTTTTTGGGCTTAATTTTCAAAGGAAATATTTTGGAGGTATTTTTTAAAGTGACATTTTTTTAAAACGTTTTGGGTTGAAGTAAATGTTTTATAATGATTTTTTAAAGTGAGTTTTTGTCTAAATTTTAAAGTGAATTTTTTTTGTAGGACTTGGAAAGAAATATTTTGAGCTTCATTTTTAAAACACATTTTTTGGCGGAATTTTTAAAGTAATTGTTTTGGGTTGAAGTATGTCTTTTGTGAAAAAATTTTAAATTGAGTTTTTTTGAAATTAAATCCTTTGTGACGCTTTTTTGAATTGAGTTTTTGTCTAAATCTTGTTAGTGAGTTTTTTTTGCACGATTTTGAACGAAATTATTTGAGCTTCATACTGAATTATCATAGAAAATCAAAGAAATTGCAAGAGAAAATATGATCGAAAAAGAGACCATGAGGCTCGTAGAGAACAAGGGAGAGAATATCACAAAAAAAAGAGAGAAGAATGCTCAAATATTGAAAGGGAAAATCAACCTCGACTGGAAGTTGAAGCAAGTGTGTAAATGTAAATATTATAAATGATATTTAAAATTTAACTAGTGTATTGTGAAACTTAATTTTATTTGATAAACTAATTTGAAAAATATTTTGCAATGTGAAAATAGAGATATATTCCTTATAACATTTATGATGAGATAGCAAATTTTGAAAGAGAAAGTGAAAGAGATATTGAACCAATGATTGATGATGTTGAAAATGTTGAAAGAAATTCAAGTGAAGAAATTGAATCACTGGGTATGTATATATATGTTGAATTTGTATTACTGAAATTATACATATTTATTAATTTAATTATTTATTGAATATGTAAACTCATTGTGTACATTTAATTCTAATATGTACAGATGAAATAAATATCGATGATGAGATGTTAGAAAATGTTCACACTGACACATATTGAGATAAAAAAGCTTACCATGTTATATGATATCTTGTTAAGCGCATTATTGTTATGTTCTTCAAAGATGAAAATGTAGGAGTTCAAGCCCAAATTTTGAGAAGTCTCTTAATATCAAAGAAATTGAAGGAACCTATGACTTTATTGGGTATTCAGAAATCAACAAAAGATAAAAAAATGAAGGAAAATGTGATACAAAATATAAATAGTGCTCTAAAGTCAACGAGAAGATCTAGAAATAAAAGTGATTTAGATGCACGTAGATCAATAAAAATGACAGTGGTTTTTTCAAGTACTAAATATAATTGTTTGGTAAAATCTGTGGCACAAGCATTAGGGACCTCATGAAAAACTTTGCACAAACATTAGAAATTTCAATTTCAAATAGATGTAAATGATGAACTCGCTTGTTGGATAGTTATTTGTAGGCAACCATACAAAGATAGACTTGGAGAAGATGTTAAAAAAATAATATATTAATATTGGATGAAAAATTCTGTGTTTCACCAAAAACAAGGGATGTGATGTGACGAAGAATAGCACGAAATCAGTACGAAGAACATGCAAAACATATCTTCGGCACCATTCGATAGAGTTTTTCAAAAATTTCATAGAAGAGAATCATGAAATTAATGTCTCAATCAGTGTTTTGGTGCAACAAAAACCATGGTATGTTAAACCTATCATTATACACAACACTTTTTGTTGTCGTTATGATGTGGAATTTTAGTTATATTATGACACATTCCTTAATTTTGGTAAAACATTTTGGAAAGATTCACCTCCTTCTTCCACTATCCATGATTTCATATCTCAAATTCTATGCGCAAGAGAAAGCCATGAATTATTTTACCAAAAGAAATGTGTTGGTGGTAAAAAATGCGATGATTGTGGAAATTTGACTTTATTTCATAACAAATATCTTATTGATATAAATGATCAATCATTGTTAAACATAAAAGTGAGATGGAAGAGATAGGAATATATTCACACATGTATTGGTTCAAGTAGTACTACAAGTGCTAAAATAATTGATTTACGAGAAGAATAAATTTTTGTGATAGATTTTTTGAGAAAGTTTGAGGCATAAATTTATAAATACACCAAGCATTCCCATAGGGCTCGATGGTAGGACTTGCAATTAAAAAAATCTTGTGAAGTTTTTCTTCCAGGGACCATTTTGTTAATAGTTGATTTTGCACTGAATACTATCATTCTGACCAAGTCTCCATGCTTGTCCATATTCTATATAGACACACTGAACAAAATGCTAACTACATAGAAAGCACTAGTGAAAATTGACATATTATTAAATAATATCACTTTTATATCAATGACGATCGTACACATGATACATAATTTGTACAACATTTTTTTGATAATATTTATGACTCATTGAAAATTCGTGAAATAAAATTCAATGAACATTGGATATGGTCATATGGATGCGCAGGTCAATTCAAATCTTCACAATCATTCTTTTGGTTGTGTCATTTTCATATGAAAACTCGCATTAAACATTGTTGACATTTCTTTGAGATTGGTCATGGAAAAGAAGAACATGATGGTGCAGGGGCATGTATAAAAAAATCACTTTGAAGGTATTAAATGGACCACTCTGTACACTGACTTGTCTCAACTGAACAAGTTTTTCAATGGTGCATCGTTGCACTAAGCTATGAGACTAACTTTTGTCATGTTTGCATAGATGACACAAAATCCAATGATGTTTGTGAAAACAAAATGTATGTAAAAGATTGGCAACATACAAAAATAAATACAAAGGGTAAAATGTTTGTTACAAACTTTGAATAAATGCAATCAGAGGAGCCTATAGTATCATTTGAAGGTGATCAAGTTTTTGATCTTGCTAGAGAAAGTAATATTTCAATTGCTTTTAAATTATAGAGATCTAGAAATAGATAATAAAATCAAGTACGCGTGTTAATTTTAAAGTTAATTTCTCATGTTAATTAGGATCTAAATTTATGTAAGTTTGTTTTATGGTGCAGGAGATTTTTTTGTTGTAGTTGCACCTACTAATAACGTAGAAAATGTGAAGTATTATTTTATGCGTTGCACTGAACAAAAGATGAAATTATTGGAAAACTTTGATGATAAAGAGTTTATATATGACAAAGAGTCTATTATACTGAAATGTTATTTTTTCCAACAAACTCTTAAAATTCAGGATTTTCATAAGTTGTCAATAGTCACTTGGTGTGTGCAGCACGCATAAAGTTGATAGAAGTTCAATCAAATAAAAAATTGAAAATTAAGAAATGAAAAATGTAAAAAGTTGATCATGAATGGATCATTGAAGATGGAATTCCATTAGAATTTTTTTGATTGAACTTCCCAACAATTTCTTCTCCTTGTATTAATCTTTTAGAACTTACAGAACTCAACTAGAAATTGTTAGCATTTTTTTTGTGAATTCTTAAGTTTTACATTATTATAATGTGTATATTTTATGTTATGTACAAGTGTTTTCACATGTACAATTTTTTGGAGCATGCACACAAGAAGTAATTTATACACATGTACACATATATGTAGATTCTCTGGTATTAAACGATGATGCAGGAATTTTGCTAGCAAGCAGATCCCGCATATACGAACACAACTGCTCACTAAATTCTGAAAATGCTCAAAATTTCTGTAATAAAATCATGAAAAACATTCAACTCAATTTAAAATAAAGGCGAAAAGAGCCATACAAATCAACTCCCTTAACTATATTAAAATTCTGTGGCCAGATATTACATTGGGCGGCCTCTAGGCTCTTGGCCCTTTAACCACTCCTCACTCACTCCGCTCTTAACTATCTCAGCTCTTCAACTATTCAAGTGTGTTCTCCTCACAAAAAACACTCATATTTATACATAAATAATGAATTTAATTCACTCCAAAAATCTCTCCACCTAATCCTCAACTAAATCTAATTTAAATTCATTTTAGGTGTGGACTCAACAAAGTTCCGTGCATAGAATTCCTACTCCCTAATTTTGCTACCTAATTCTATTTTCTCTCATATCCTTTTA
Source organism: Pinus albicaulis (assembly GCA_034641835.2). Lineage (NCBI taxonomy): Eukaryota > Viridiplantae > Streptophyta > Pinopsida > Pinales > Pinaceae > Pinus > Pinus albicaulis. Next base: position 988,159,826 of record CM076571.1, read on the forward strand.
ATTAATAAAAGAATATTTACAAAATCGTCACTTTTATAATTTATCTCCTATTTTATTTAAAAATAACAAATTAATTAATAAAACAATTTAAAATGTCACAACCCCCTTTATTACATATTTAAAAATGAAAATTGGCCTTGATGCTCCTGCATCAGACTCCCAAGGTTGAAATTAATCATGATCGCCTGATCATGTGTTTGGATCTGTGTATGCCTGGATCCCATATCTTGTGCTGCAACTTCCCACTTGTCGTTGTTTCTAGCTGTTGTTCTTCTCCAGGTCTCCATACTTTATGCTGCATTGCCCCACTGGCTATGCTTTCACAATCTTTTGTTGTCTTTCTCTTGCTGCTTCTTCTTTGTTTTACTGTTGCTGGCCTCTTCCGGGATACTTTCATCATCATCTGCCTCATCAGTTCAATTTCTCTGTCTAATAGATTTTCTCCAGCATCTGCAATAAAACCTGTACTCACAAAAAAATTGTTAGAATAAAAAACATAAGGCTTCAGTGCCCCTTCCGCTGCTGCTGGAAACATTTCAGTATGCTGCTCTGAAATTCCCTTGTCCATCAGCACATCAGTATGCTGATTTAAATCCTCTGTGAGACTATCAGTTAATGCCTCCTCCACATCATCTGTTTGAAAAATGTTTCCCTGTTTTGTGTCTTTCAGTAACTCTTCCTGAACATAGATCCTCTGCTTTTCCAACTCTCTCCTCTGAAGATCTAACTTCTGATATAACTGAACAATCTCAACTGGAGTAGAACTTGGAAATTTTACACAACTTTCCATAACTTCACTTGCTGTTGACCAATCATTAGATGGTCCTTCTTCCCCCACTTCAATATTCTGCTGAATATTTCCATAAGATCCCTCTGTCTTCATTCCTTCTTGAGATATTGCTATCTCAACATCATTCTGAACAAATTTCAGATTCAACTCTTCTTCTTTAACAAACTTCAAAGTTTGTCCAACACCCTGTGATATGCCTGCCATCACACACAAATCATTAATCTTAAAAACATAAGACCTTGTGGTCTCACTGGATGCTTCAATCGACGTCTCTCTTTGCTATTGTGAATCCTTCATTTGATTCAATTCTTCTGTAGATTTCCCTTCAGTCTCATCACTACTTCCATTCTCCCTCTGAAAATATTCCTAAATTTTCCTGGTTCCAACATCATTACATTGTAAAAAAAATTCAGCAATCCCATTAAACAAATACACTTGTTTACCTCCTTGGAATTTTCCTTCAGCATTCCCACTTTGTTCCTGCTCCATAACAGCTTTGACTTGCTGTCTTACCCCAAACAAGAAGTCATTTGTGATTTCTTCCTGTTGTAACCAACCAACACATTCCTTCTCTGAAATGAATTCTCTACCAGACTTTACCTCAAGAATTTCATTCTCCTTTGTGACAGTTCCATTAGACTACTCACCGCCTTTCGCACATCCTGCAAACATACATAAACTGTGAGAAAAATTGCAAGGCTTCATAGCCTCACCTGCTTCTTTTACGAACACATCTTCAGATGCTTCTGAACTATCCCCATAGTTCATGAGATCTTCCTCATTGATCTCGTCACCCAGAATTTTGCCATGTTCCGGGCCACAAATGGAAACATCCATTTTCAACTCAGCCTCTCTGAGTTCTTCACAACTCAACATCTACTCGAGCTTCCTCAACTCCTCCATCAACTGTATGTTTACCTGCTTTTCCCTTCTTGCGTGTAGCTTCTTCCACTTCACCTTCTTTCTCATGGTCCAACCATGTGTCTTGTTCCTCATATTTTCCTACAAAAACTTCATTAAAAATTCAAGGTGAATTGTTATCTCAGCCTTCTCCCACTCGTACTCTTCATCAGATCTCCGAAAATGACTATCAACATTCATCTTCCCCTCCTTTGTGAACTGCATCTGTTCACATGTGGACTTCATTTAAGCCACTTCCCCGCAATTCTTCGCACTTGTCATTAATCAAAATGAAATTTCTCCTCCTGCGCTTGTCTTCTCTTTGTCCTGGGACCAATCCATGGAAACCTTTTTGCTACAATCTGCTGAAAACAACACCTTAACATGCATGTGTTAATTGATAGTAACCCAAAGGGATGCAAACTCACATTCACACTCTCAGATACCACTTGATAGCGGGCATACCCTGCTAACCCACAATCTCCACTTATAGATGCATATAAAAATGCATTTCAAATTAATGCCCCAATAAAATTTGAAATCTCGCAAACCCGCCAAACCCACAACACACACTTTCTTCAATTTTCCAAATAAGAATGTACCTCAATTTTCACAATCTGGGCAATCTCAATTTAACATGCGGAAGCTATCTTTTAACCCAAACAATCAGCCCAAAAATTTAAAATCTCATGCTGAAGCTTCATTACTTAACAATGATTATAAAAGAATTGAAATACCCATCTTATGATTTTAAATCAACTATTGAAAAGGCCAATTAAGCCCAAAATAATGGATTTCAGCTCTCACCCTCATGGGAGTTCTATTAACCCTTATTAAAACTTCATATAAGCCCAATATAGCACTCACCAACTTTAAAGTTTATTTGACCCAAGTTACAAACTTGGTTTTCAAGGCAACTCACTTAATTTCACCCTTAGACCTTGTCACAATTCAATATAATAATGATCTTTGCAAATATTATATTCGTTTAGGCCCACAGCTATCATACCTTATCAACAAAGAAAACAACGCTCAACATACCAGTGTTAAAAAGCCAGTAGCTTTCAATATGCAAATACCCTTAGATTTTCACCTTCAATCTGTTCAAGGTTCCATGCGCCTTCATCATCGTTCCCTTGAAACTTCCTTTGCGCTATCAAATTAAGTCTTCAACCAGATTCATGGAGTCCAATTTTCTGCAATTGAACTAAGCTTCGATTACTGCTTCCAATGGATTCAATTCCGTCCTTACTATTCACGGATTCTAATTCTGCTTTCACATAATCACTGCGTCTAATTAAGCCATCGTTGTCTTTTTATTCAATCGATTGTTTTAACACCATTGCAATCTCTTCCAACACTATTTCTCAACTTCAAAGCCACGCTTCAAAGTCGCTTCACATTTTATTGCAAAATTTTTCCATGCTCTGTTCATGGTTCACTTCTGATTTTTCTTCCTGTCACCCTCACGGTTTCAACACAATTCTTTAGCACTATTCTTAGATCCAAATCGACCATCACATCAAACAACCAACATTCATATCAACCATCACGGCAAAAAATCGATGTTCTAACATTCATATCGATTATCACAGCAAAGAACCCAAACTTCAATCGATTATCACAACAAGAATTGATGGACCATCATAGCAAAGAATCAGCGGCTGCAACTTTCATATCGATTTCTCTTTTCAACAACGATTCTACTCAGCTTATAATCAAACAACAGTTGTCACAGACTTGAATAGGTATTACCTGTAGATACGCTGCCCTTTGACAAGAGAGGTTACCACTTAATGTCGATATGCAATTTCTAGACGTGTTCATGTCATTCGGCAGTCAATACGAACTGTAATCCAAATTACACTTACAAAATTTCATACAAACCATACCATTTGCAATTCGACTCTTATATAACATAAAATCAATGTGTCACAGCGTTCTACTCCTGCATACATTTCCAGATCCACGCAATTCAAAGGTCAAAGGCTGTCAACATACTCTCCAGCTTCAGGAAATCATTCCACTACTTCAACGCTAATCTACCTCTTGCTGAACGTTGCAAAATCAACTTATCAATCACCGCTTCAATAACCCAACTCCAGCTCCATTCAACGCATATCTGCTACTCCACAAACACTGTCACAATTTTTCTCTGCGCCAGCATTCAAACAAGACAGAGCCTCCGATCTGAATACATAACACGCTCACTCCCTGATCGGATCAGCAACAACATTCATCAATGGGCCTTTGACCATATAATTAATCGATTTCTATAAATTAATCAACATTCTGTCGCACAACTTGCCACATTTCCTCATGCTTTTGCTGCGATTTCACTAAGGCTCATAGCCCTACGCTTTTTAAGTTTGAACGTTGTTTGTTACAGCTCCAATCGCATAATTTGATTGCTGTGGTCAATTGCACCAAACACAAAAATTTGCAATCATTGTTTCTCTATGAAACATGCATGTTTATACCACCTGCAAACGCAAATCCGACCTGCACATTCATTCCAACCTGCGGCATATGTTAATGCATCCAACATCATACCACTTCATGCTTGCGTGGCTTCTCAAAGAATTCCAATTAAGGATGACATTTCCCCTTTCAAAAATATCCCAATTTGACTTCAAAATCGAATTCTGTTTTGCTGCAATATATTAAAATGACACAGAGTATATATAACCAGCGATTCAAAAAGAATCGAATTCTTCAAATTCAATGCCGACTCGAACAAAATCTTACTTATAGATCCAAATATACATTAAATAACATACAACACACACACATTTCATATAGTTACAGACTCAAAGTGCCACAGACTTTTACACAACTCAATTAACTCTTGCTTCGGCTCTAATACCAAAAATGATGCAGGAATTCTACTAGAAAGCAGATCCCGCATATACGAACACAACTGCTCACTAAATTCTAAAAATGCTCAAAATTTCTGTAATAAAATCATGAAAAACATTCAGCTCAATTTAAAATAAAGGCGAAAAGAGCCATACAAATCAACTCCCTTAACTATATTAAAATTCTGTGGCCAGATATTACATTGGGCAGCCTCTTGGCTCCTTGCCCTTTAAACCACTCCTCACTCACTCCACTCTTAAATATCTCAGCTCTTCAACTATTCAAGTGTGTTCTCCTCACAAAAACCACTCATATTTATACATAAATAATGAATTTAATTCACTCCAAAAATCTCTCCACCTAATCCTCAACTAAATCTAATTCATTTTAGGTGTGGACTCAACAAAGTCCCGTACATAGAATTCCTACTCCCTAATTTTGCTACCTAATTCTATTTTCTCTCATATCCTTTTAATTAATAAAATAATATTTACAAAATCCTCACTTTTATAATTTATCTCCTATTTTATTTAAAAATAACAAATTAATTAATAAAACAATTTAAAATGTCACACCCCCTTTATTACATATTTAAAAATGAAAAATGGCCTTGATGCTCCTGCATCAAACGATTTCATACATTCTCTAGTATGAGCTAGTTAATTTTATGTCATTATTGCAAAACATATGTATCTAGCATATTTGATATATGAAAATTTTAAGTTATGATTTTTTTTTCGACATCTAAAGAAAATTATAATATTCATTCTTGAATGAAAAATGTTTGGTGCGTGTTTTGTAATTTCTAGTTTACTATCAACTAACATCCATAGTAGCATTTCTATGTACATTGATGAAAAATGTTGTGTGCTGGATATTTTTTAATGTAATTTTAGAATTTTATGATTGTTTGACACATCTATGAACACTTAGAATTTTATGATTATTTTTAGATGTACATCTATATGTATTGTATATTAAAACATTATAAGAATGATTTCAAATGCAAAATGTATGAATTAAATGCAAATTTGCTTTCTTTTCTACATATTCATGAACTTAAATATATATGTATTTAACCCAAGTAATATGTAAAACCATATATAATTGTTTTAAATGACACATGATCATGTGCAAAATGTAAACCTAAATATCACTTTTAATATATGTATGTCCTAATTATATAAAATTCATACATGTTCAAATGCATTTAACATGTGCCACATGTGTTTTGTAATTTTCAATTTCAATCTAGATTCATTTTAAATAACAAATGAAAAAACAATTTGAGCTTTAAAAACAAAACATTTAATCTAAGATTGAATCTAAGTTAACATTATAACACCAAGTCATCATGTATTCAAAATGTAATGTAACTAAATGCATTTATGTACTTCAACCATTGTTACATATTCATGAACGTAAATATGTATTTAACCATCTATAATTTTTTTAAATGACACATGATCATGTGCAAAATGTACACCTAAATATCACTTTTAATATATGCATGTCTTAATTATATAACATTCGTACATGTCGAACACATTTAACATGTACCACAGGTGTTTTGTAATGTAACTAAATGCATTTCTGTACTTCAATCATGTATTCAAAATGTAATGTAACTAAATGCATTTATGTACTTCAATCATTTTTATATATTCATGAACTTAAATATGTAAAACCATAGATATGATTGTTTTAAATGACACATGATCATGCAAAATGTACCTAGAAATATCACCTTTAATATACATTTACACCTAACTATATAACATTAATAAATGTTCAAATGCATTTAACATGTATCACATGTGTTTTGTAATTGAAATTTCAATCTCAGTTAATTTTAAATAAAAAATGACAAAACAACTTGAGCTTTAAAAACCAAACATTTAATCTAAGATTAAATCTAAGTTAACATTATAACAAGTCATCATATATTCCAAATGTAATGTAACTAAATAAATTTATGTACTTCAATCATTGTTATATATTCATGAATTAAATATGTAAAACCATAGATATGATTGTTTTAAATGACACATGATCATGCAAAATGTACCTAGATGTCACCTTTAATAGGCATCCTAATTATATAACATTCATACATGTTCAAATGCATACCATGTACCACATGTGTTTTGAAATTTGAAATTTCAATCTAGATTCATTTTAAATAAAAAACAAGAAAACAACTTGAGTTTTAAAAACAAAACATATAATCTAAGATCATCTAAGTTAGTTCATTATAACAACATGTGATCATGTATGGAAAATGTAACAACTAAATGCAAATGTACTTCAATCATTGTTGCATATTCATGAAGTTAAATATGTAAAACCATCTATGATTGTTTTAAATGTCAAATGATCATGCAAAATGTACCTAAATATCACCTTTACTAGACATCCTAGTTATATACCATTCACACATGTTTAAATGCATAACATCTACCACATGTGTTTTGTAATTTGCAATTTCAATCTAGATTCATTTTAAATAACAAGTAACAAAACAACAAGTTTTAAAAACAAAACACAAGCTAAGATCATCTAATTTAACATTATATAACAACATGTGATCACATGTCAAATGTAACAACTATCCAAAATTTAAAATTATTCAATAAAAGTAAATGTAGTTCAACTATCCAAAATGTAAAATATGTTCAAAATTTATATCATGATCAATAAAAGTAAATATAACAATGCATAGTGTTACAAGTATCAAGTTATATAGAAAAGTAAAAATGACACATGTTTAGGCTATAAAAATACTAGATCAAATAAAATGTTGCACGTGCATCAATCAAATAGAGAATTTGGCTGCAATGTATTTTCCAGCAGCCTCCTGAGCCTCTTATGCTATCATCTGAAGAATGGGGAACCTACACAACGTAAACATTAAAATCTAATGTTTTAAAATTGAATGAGAATGTAGAATTTCATAAGAAAAACAAAAATAAAAAAATAAAAAATTTTCATGTAATACCTCATGTACTTTTCACTCCATTGTCTCGTGTTGGCCCTAATTGCACGTATATATATACATTTACGCATGTATAAGAAATGTATATATTACATGTATTAAAATTAAAATTGAATGAGAATGTAGAAATTTAATAAAACAAACTAAATGAAAACAAATTGAAATTTTCATGCAATACCTCATGTAGTTCCCCCTCCATTGTCTCGTGTTGGCCATGCATCCTCCACGATAAGCCGTACAATATATATATATATATATATATATATATATATATATATATATATATATATATATATATATATATTCGGAGAATCCAAAATGGTTATTGACTGGGCCACTCAAAGATTTCAAATTCATTCTCCTCATCTACAAGCCCTCCTCCGAAACATTTGGCATTTATCTCAAGGCTATCATTTTCTCTCATTCAAACATGTGTACCGAGAATTAAATTCAGAAGAATATGGTCTATCAAATTCGGCTCTCACCCTCCCTCTAGGCACACTGAAAATTATGGATACTTCTGCTAACTTGGAAGAAATCCATCTGGTTTAAAATATACAGAAGAGATCATCTAGTCTTTTAGTTGTTAAAACTCTAGAAAACCGTGAAAATTCAATGGGAGAAGCAGTTTATACGGAAGGGACAAATCACACTCAAATATACAATCCCTTTTACTACAAGGTTTTAGTCTTTTTGAATGACATGATTAACATGTTTGTTCGGGGAGTACAACAGTTCATTGCCAATGATCTTTCACAGCGAAGATTTGGAAGCCATTCTACATCAAGGCGGGAGTTAAAATTTTTAAGAAAAAAAGGAAACAGAAAGATTTTTTGGTTGTAAATCAGTAGGGGTAATTGTTAAATACCCATAAGCGCTGTATGAAAAAACTCTTAAAAAGAGTACAAATATCTCAAGGAGCACTGTAATAACCCCATTAAGGGGCCAGTCTATTATTTTATCATAAAATAAATATTTTTTTCCATGGAAAAAAATAAAAATAAAAAATATATATTTCAAATAAAAATGCATAAACTAATGCAATAATATTAAAAAAAAAGTTAAACCACTTCTTGTTCAATTTTTTTGGATGTTCCTATCTCCATCATACATTCCATCGCTAGAGTCCTTGGAGAATGGAAATCATCTCCACAAACCTAAAATTCAAAAATTTTAAAACTGTAAAATAACTCAACATCTAGATCTCATTTTTTAATGAAACTTTCACTTCAATTTATAACTTGAAACATAAGTGAAAATTGAATATTTGTGACGGTGGATTTGGCACATCTCCTATCAAGGAAGAAGAGGGTGGCTCCATTGCGAAAACGCCAGACATAATCAGAATATGTTAACATTTAATTATATACATGTGTGTACACAATTATTTCTTTTAAAAATATGTCATCATGATACCGATATAATAATATAATAATAATTGTACATCAACATCATGAACACTTTAAAACACTGAAATTTCCGAACATATCATCTTAATTTCGAGTACCTGAACCTTCGACCATGATATTATCAAAATTTTCGTTCATCAAGCATGTTAACTGCAAATGGTGAACATATGATACATTTTTGTTATATTAACATATACAAATAAACATGTATATGAAAATTACAAATTACATTAAAATATTCACCCTAACCATTTACACATATTGATCCCATGCCCTCTTCCTCATAAATAATTAAGTCCTGCCAACCATTGCGACAATGCTTTGCATATGTTCTAAGTTCTTCAATACTCATGTTTTTTATCTCATCATCTGTACTATTCACAAAATTAGCATGTGCATTTTCTCGTGCTCTTTTTCGATTCAGACCAATATCAATTCCATGAAGTCTAGTCTAAACATTTTCTATGATGGAATCCCTTTCTTTTGGACTAATTTGAGAAGTGGTATTCATCTCTGACCGCAAAGTTTTGACACGAAGAGGTCGGCTTACCAATGGTGGCTCGGGGTGAGGCAACTCAGCATCATGCTTTGCGCCCCTACGGTCAGATAATTAACCTTTCCCAGGACCAAAACATTCAAAAGGAAGGTCATTATAATTGGGTTGCATTCCCAAACAGAATTATGTATAAAATAACTTTTTAAAATAAACGGGAACCTCATCATTCTATGGTATTCTTCCATAGGTTGCAAGGTGTTTATCATACAAATGGCAAGATATATTAGGGTGCTTGAAATATTTCACCTTGAGTAGATCTTTCTTTTCATCCCTTCTTTGAAATTAAACATAGATTTTTCCATTTCTTGTGTAACTTTGTTTTTAACATCGTCCCATGTATCGAAACCTATTATTGTTTCATTTATTTTCCTCATCACTTCTACAAAATTATCAGTGGTTGGCCCAAGATTTTTGTAAACATCTACAAGTGTGCTTAAAGAGTGTGTAAATATTTCTAAGCTTTCTCGACTCTCAGCAGAGAGTTTCAAACATAGAAGATATTTCTTCAATTTTGAATCACTATGTTCATACCTTTGTAATTTGCATTGTTGGATGCTTTTTTCCCAAGTTAAATCGAGAATTTTAGAAGGATAAGTCGTGGTTGGTGTGAAACCTTCTTCTTGAATAACGTGGTCTGGCCTATGTATTTTTCAAGAAACATTTTCACCCTCTGCACCAATATAAAAATTATGTATAAATAAAAAAAACATGTGAACAAATTTGTACAAATTTGATTTTTAACCATAAAAAATTATATAAATAATTTAACAAATTAATAATTGAATGAAAATAATATTTAGATTGACGGCCACCTCAAGATGGTTGAGTAACATCATGCCCACCCTAAGATGGTTGAGAACTAACATGACTACCCATTGATTGGCCATTGCCCATTGGTTGAAAACCAACATGACCACCCATCGATTGGCCATCGAGGGAATGCGTACCACCCTCACACGATTGGCCACCAGGGGAATGTGTACCACCACCTATTGATTGACCAATAGGGGAATGTGTACCACCACCACCTTCACATGACGAGAGGGAAGCTTTATAAAAAAATATGAATTTATAATCAATTCAAAAATACATACATATGATTGATTAGATTGTGTGAACCATACCACGACTGCGTGAACCATGGACAGACTCCATTGATTGAGTAGATATTATTTTCCTCCGAACTTCTAAAAAATGAAATTTATTAAAAATTAATTTAACTCACAAAGTTGATAAAAAATCAATTCCATATGTATACATGTATGTACATGGGAATAAAATTATATATTCAATAAAAAAGCAATTCCACATGTATACATGTATGTATGGGGATAATATTATATATTCAAATGTCATTTAAAAACATGCACATATAATATAAATACCATGAACATCCCCCAATCCATGATTCCCCTCTCTCGTAGAGGCATGAGATTCTATTGATGTTCGCCTCGAATAATCACATGCCAAATGATCATCTTCCATGATATATATATATCTACAATGGACATTTACAATTATTTTTAAAATTTCTATTTAAAAAAAAAATCAAAAGAATTCAAAAAATTGATGTAATTTAGTACACAAATGTTGAGCACAAACACAAATTATGTAAAACGCAAAACTTTCAAAGCACAAATTGATGTGTAAGACTCACTTTAAACAAAATTTTGTTGAATTCCTGCACATTTTAAATTTATAAAACATTAAGTTCACCAAGTTGTGCTTACATGGTGGGAGCACATTTGGTATATAATTGAAAAAACACATGTTCATTACAAATGACACATTTATAAGTAAAAAACACACACATGAAATATATGTTACAATGTCCATCAATAAATTTTGAAGGAGAGGGTCTCAACACTAATTCATCTTTGAGAGATGAATCTTGAATTGGAATTGCCGCATACAATACTAATTCATATTTGACATATGAATCTTGAATTGGCATTGCCCCAAACAATAGATCACTAACCATCTTATTAACATTTGCACAATGTCTTATACTAAAATATTGAAATTGTCTAACAATATTGTTTGTTTTTCCATGCAGTTGTTTCAGCCTCTCATTATTAACTTGGTACACGCCTTTCATCTGGTTGCACACAAGTTCAGAATTGGTGAAAACTGCAATTCCATTTGATCCATACTCCCTAGTTGTTTCCAAGTCTTTTATCAATGCAATATAATATGCTTCATTGTTTGTTGTTCTTCCAGGTATATTCATTTTCCTTTGGAGGACTTTGTTAGTCACAATATTGCATAGCACATATGTAATCACTGCTCTCCTTGGATTGGGATAGCAAGAAACATCTATGCATAATGTCCATTTTTAAACCATGTTTAGTGGGCTTTTTTATCCCTGAAAGAAAAAAAAAAACAAATTCAAAAAAAAAATTAAATGAACATTTATTGCAAATTCCTTAATGTTTATGGGAGAAATGACATGTACATGGCTTCCAAAAACACTAGGACCATAATAAAATATTAAATGAACATTTATTGCAAATGCCTTAAATTTTATGGGATAAATGACACATACATGGTTTCAAAAAACAGTAGCAAATGCCTTAAAGTTTATGAGATAAATTACATGTAAATGGTTTCCAAAAACACTATAAAATGGCTTAAAGTTTATGGGAGAAACTACATGTACATGGTAAAGTTTATCGGAGAAATGACATATACATGGTTTCCAAAAACACATGCAAATGCCTTAAATTTTATCGGAGAAATGGCATGGACATTGTACATGGCTAATTTTATGGGTGAAATGACATGTACATGGTTTCAAAAAACACTAGGACCGCAATAAAATATTAAATGAACATTTATTGCAAATTCTTTAAAATTTATGGATTAAATGACATGTACATGGTTTCCAAAAACACTAGCAAATGTCGTAAAGTTTATGGGATAAATTACATGTACATCCAGTTAAATTTTATGGAAGAAATGACATGTACATGGTTTCCAAAAACATTAGAAAATGCCTTAAATTTTATGGGAGAAATGACATGTACATGGTTAAGTTTATGGGAGAAATGACATGTACATGGTTTACAAAAATACTAGAAAATGCCTTAAAGTTTCTGGGAGAAATGACATGTACATGGTTAAGTTAATTTTATGGGAGAAATGACATGTACATGGTTTCAAAAACACTATCAAATGCCTTAAATTTTATGGGAGAAATGACATGTACATGGTTTCCAAAAACACTAGCAAATGTCGTAAATTTTATGGGATAAATTACATGTACATCCAGTTAAATTTTATGGAAGAAATGACATGTACATGGTTTCCAAAAACATTATCAAATGCCTTAAATTTTATGGGAGAAATGACATGTACATGGTTAAGTTTATGGGAGAAATGACATGTACATGGTTTACAAAAATACTAGAAAATGCCTTAAAGTTTCTGGGAGAAATGACATGTACATGGTTAAGTTAAGTTTATGGGAGAAATGACATGTACATGGTTTCAAAAACACTATCAAATGCCTTAAATTTTATGGGAAAAATGACATGTACATGGTTTCCAAAAACACTAGCAAATGTCTAAAATTCTATGGGAGAAATGACATGTACATGGTTTCCAAAAACACTAGCAAATGCCTTAAATTTTATGGGAGAAATGACATGTACATGGATATGTTTTTGGGAGAAATTACATGTACATGGTTTCCAAAAACACTAGAAAACGCCTTAAATTTTATAGGAGAAATGACATTTACCTGGTTAAGTTTATGGGAAAAATGACATGTACATGGTTAAGTTTATGGGAGAAATAACTTGTACATGGTTTCCAATAACCCTAGCAAATGCCTTAAAGTTTATGGGAGAAATGACATGTACATGGTTAAGTTTATAGGAGAAATGACATGTACATGGTTTCCACAAACACTAGAAAATGCCTTAAAGTTTATGGGAGAAATGATATGTACATGGTTTGTACAAATACTAGCAAATGCCTTAAAGTTTATGGGAGAAATGAAATGTACATGCTTAAATTTTATGGGAGAAATGACATCTACATGGTTTCCAAAAGCACTAGAAAATGCATTAAATTTTATGGGGGAAATGACACATGTACATGGTTAAGTTTATATCAAAAATGACATGTACATGGTTTCCAAAAACACTAGAAAATTTCTTAAATTTTATGGGAGAAATGACATGTACATGGTTTCCAAAAACACTAGCAAATGCTTTAAATTTTATGGAAGAAATGACATGTACATGGTTTCCAAAAACACTAGCAAATGCCTTAAAGTTTATGGGAGAAATGACATGTACATGGTTTCCAAAAACACTAGCATTTTCCTTAAATTTTATGGGAAAAATGACATGTACATGGTTAAAGTTTATGGGAGAAATGACATGTACATGGTTAAGTTTATGGGAGAAAATACATGTACATGGTTTCCAAAAACATTAGCAAATGCCTTAAAGTTTATGGGAGAAATGACATGTACATGGTTAAGTTTTTTGGAGAAATGACATGTAGACGGTTTCCAAAAACACTAAGACCATCCCTGCAAATTTATCTATATAATATTTATAAAGGTGATAGACGTGATTTTGAAAGAAACCTTGCGTTTAGCTATAAGTTTTATAAAGGTGATAGACATGTGATTTTTAAAGCATCCTTGTTGTTAAATGAGTAACAACACATCCTATCCATTATGGTTGGTTTGGTGATAGTGGACCCCTATGAGGTGATAGACACATTTAGCTAAAAGTTTTATAAAGGTGATAGACATGTGATTTTGAAAGAATCATTCTTGTTAAAAAGGACATGGCTAAATGAGTAACAACACATCCTAGCCATTATGGTTGGTTAGGTGATAGTGGACAACAGATAGGTGATAGATGATAGTAACAACACATCCTAGCATAGAATTACTATAATTCAGAGAGCAGATGCTAGAATGTTGATATTAAATAAAGTTTACTTAGATAAACTCAGTTTTCACATTCTCCTTTAATCAATTTTTTTTTCATACTCTAACAAATTGATATACGAGCATAGAAGTTTACTATAATTTAGAAAACAAATGCTAGAATGTTGATATTAAATAAAGTTTACTTAGATAAATTTGGTTTTCACATTCTCCTTTAATCAATTTTTTTTTCATACTCTAACAAATTAATATATCGGCATAGAGTTACTATAATTCAGAAAAAAGATGCTAGAATGTTGATATTAAATATAGTTTTACAAATTAATATACTAGCATAGAGTTACTATAATTCAGAAAAAAGATGCTAGAATGTTGATATTAATTAAAGTTTACTTAGATAAAATGGGTTTTTAGATTCTCCTTTAATCAAATTTTTGTCATACTCTAAAAAATTAATATACCAACATAGAGTAACTATAATTCAGAAAACAGATGCTAGAATTTTGATATTAAATAAAGTTTACTTAGATAAATTCAGTTTTCACATTCTCCTTTAATCATTTTTTTGTCATATTCTAACAAATTAATATACCAGCGTAGAGTTACTATAATTCATAAAACAAATACTAGAATGTTGATATTAAATAAAGTTTACTTTTATTTAGATAAATTTGGTTTTCCCATTCTCCTTTAATCAAATTTTTGTCATACTCTAAAAAATTAATATACCAGCATAGAGTTACTATAATTCAGAAAACAAATGCATATAGTTACTATAATTCATAAAATAGATGCTAGAATGTTGATATTAAGGAAGAAAGAATCAATATTTTCTTCTAGAATGACGTAGTAGTGAGTACAATGGGATATTAGTTTTTACCAGGCTTCTAATGTTGTTGGTTTTATACTGGTAGCCTCTAGGTTTAATTTGAGGAATGGCCAAAATGTTAATTTGAGGACAGGCCCAAAGCTTCAAATAATTAATATATATAGAGACATCCAGTTACTATAATTGGGAAAATAGATGTCAAAATTTTGGACACTGAATATTGAGAGAGAAATAAACAATATCTTCTGATAGAATGATCTAATGGTTGATACAGTGCGATGTTATCCTCTACCAAAATTCAAATTTTCTTGGTATTATATTAGCCATCTCTAGATTTAATTTGAAAAATTCAGAATGATGTTTAGGCTCACAAATGCCCCATTGGATTAATTGGGCTAATGTTGGACATAATCCTTTAATATTTTTTTCCACGCTATAAAAAAAAATTGTAAATAATTAGGAGAATACAAAGATGAAATGGCTCTTGGATAATGAGATGAATAGTCACTTAATTGTATACATCTTATTTACCATTAATAGAAAAAAATCAAATTCCAGTAGAAGAAAAAGCAAAATTTCTCAAAGAAGCTAGAAATATAGTATCCAGAGACTTGGTGCAAGAAACAATAAATCTAAATAAATTGAATATACAATTTAACAAACTAGAAAACCAATTGAAAAATGAAAGAACTACATATAGTACTCATAAAGTATTAGTTAGTGATCTAAAGTATAAATTAATTGTTAAATGTCTCAAGATTCAAAGGATAAAACTATAATTTCATCTCTGCTTAAAGAAAAGGATAAAGAAATCAAAATGCTTAAATAAAAAATCAAGTTTCCTATCGGAGAAAAATGTTAAATTGGATAATTCATTCATAAATTCAATGAAGAGAAAGAATTTTCTTTGTTCGCAAGCTTAGCCTCTAAAGAATTAATTATTGATTTAGAAATAATGAAAGAAGGATTAGATGCAGAGCACATAAATCTAAATAAATTGAATATACAGTTTAACAAACTATAAAATCAATTGAAAACTGAAATAACTACATATAGTACTCATAGAATATTAATTAGTGATTTAAAGTATAAATTAATTATTAAATGTCCCAAGATTCAAAGGATAAAACTATAATTTCATCTCTCCTTAAAGAAAAGGATAAAGAAATAAAAATGCTTAGATAAAAAATCAAGTTTCCTATGAGAGAAATGTTAAATTGGACAATTCATTCATAAATTCGATGAAGAGATAGAATCTGTTTTGTTAGAAAGATTTGCCTCTAAAGCATTAATTATTGATTTAGAAATAATCAAAGAAGGAATAGATGTAGAGCATATTTAGAATTTTAGAGCATAATTAGAAATAATTAAAAAAGAATTAAAATTTGTTGAAATAAATGTCAAATGGAAGACCTCATAGATGGTAAATCTAGAATCACAAACTTAAAAAATAAATGAATTGTACAATAAAATTCCCATTCAAGCTTGGCTTTGAAAGATAAAATCATAGCAAAGGCTAATCATTGATTAAGCTTGAAGAGATTAAGAAGAAACTTGATCTTAAAACCTTTGCAAAGAAATATTTGGCTGGAGTTGAACACTACATTGGGAACGAATTATGGTGGCTACACAAAAAATCAAATGCCATTTCAATGTGTGTCAGGACCAATATGTACCAAAGCTAGCAGAAACCATTTCAAGAAAACTCCAAAAACGATGCATGTATGAGCTTATATTGTTCAATAGTAGGGAAGTGTCCTTTTTGCCACACTAATACATTCTCAGAGTAATTGTAGCAATATGCTATAAAGTTGCAAAAAGGCAGGGAGCATATTAATGTATTCTATTTGGTATTCCATTGGCCAGTCATTTTAGCCCATGAAGGGTTCCAACCATGCATTCTTTCCACTTAATTAACAAGGTTGCACACGATACATCATTTAAATTAATTTTTTTTTATGTGCATTATTATGTTTTTATTTGCGTTGGCTCTAGACCTATACTTTTCCATTAATGGTGCTCCCTACAGAATGGAAATGATCCCAACAAATAGATTCAGTTTCTTTAAAAATAGTTTATTTTCCATTTTCATTTTAAACTATTTTTTCATCATTGTGGTTGGCTTTTATATTTTTAGTGAAATTAATTACATGCAATAGAGAGCCTAACGAGTGATTCAAGTTGTTGACATAATCTTTTTAATCGCGAGGTAGTAAACGGGGAATTTTTCATTTTTTCCATGGATGCATCTAGAAACTAAAAGGACCTCAAGATATTTGATACCACTCGACAGACATGGTAACATAAGAGATATGGAAACTATTATTACAAGTAATACATGTGTTGTAATGAACAGCATCGTTTATCACTTACTATAATTAATGGCATTACTACTAACGGATATGAGTATTAAGCCCATAAGTGTCTATAGATCATATTTGTGTTCATAAAGGTTAGATATGTCTACGATTACCATTAACAAGTTTTAACATGTACAAAAGGTGATATAATTTATATGTATAGGGTAAACTACTTACACCTAAGCTCTAAGTTGAGTTGCTTACAACCTGTATCAATATGAAGTAATATGCAAATACTGATGATTACACTCTTCATGCTATAACTAGTAATCAATACTAAGAAAATTACTAGAACATATCAACAAACACACTAAGTTTAATATGACTTAGTACTACCACTTTCATCATAGTATCCATGTATCATAAGTTGCTTGATTTCCATTTCTTGTAAGATACCACTTGACAGACATGGTAACGCAAGATATATGGAAACTATGATTACTAGTAATACAATTTCTATAATGAACAACACCATTTATCACTTACTCTGATTAATGGCATTACCACTGATTGATTTGAGTATTAAGCCCATAAGTATCTATAGATCATCTTTGTGTTCATAAAGGTTAGATATGTCTATGATTACCATTAGTAAGCTGTAACATGTACAAAAGGTGATATAAGTGATATGTATAGGGTAAACTACTTACACCTAAGCTCTAAGCGGAGCTGCTTACAACTTGTATCAATACGAAGTAATATGTAAATATCGATGATTACACTCTTCATGCTATAACTAGTAATCAATACTAAGAATATGACTGGAATGATAGAGATCAATGAATAAATTAACTTGAATATGACTTAGTACTACCACTTTCATCATAGTATCCATGTATCATAAGATTCTTGATTTCCATTGCTTGTAATTTGTGTTTTACTTAAGCTGGGAATCACACTGGTCTCATAGTAATCTTCTACTATTCAGACTATATTCGCATCTCAAATATGGAGAAACAATCTTCCAGATTTCCCTTATTAGTGACTATTTATATCATGGTAATTAGACTCCATCATAACTAAAGTAATTGAATACAAAGCTTGTACATACTTATACTAAGGATGCAATGATAAAGGTCATGGGTTTACTGCATAGTTACCAATTTAGGGATAGGTGGTCCGACAGACGATACAAAAAACTATGGATAATCAACTCCAACTATTAATGGTGCTTAAATTGTTGCTTCATGGACAAGATCTATGAGATCTACTTGTGCTTCTTCAACGACTGCTTCATCTACACGTAGAACTGAAACTACTTAATCTGGATAATGGTCATCTGTATCTATGCTATGCTATGTATCTACTGTTACTACTACGTGGTATATATGCTTACATACATGATTGTGTTGACAAAGAGAGGAAAATATATCATTTCTGTGTCTGTGATCTATGAAATGTGATAAATCTGTTATGAGATATGACCGGAACATATATAATAATCTAACGGAAAACTACCACAACAAGCAATGGAAACCGGCTTAATACTCCTAATAGGACCTGTAATTCACATGTATTGGAAACAATGTTATTTTTATCCAGATTCATCATGGAATATGAGTATTAGATACCTATAGTATTTGCATAATATAGTAAGCACATAACAATCTCATAAGTTATGCGTGTCTAATTGGTTCGAATCCATAGATAACAAGAAAGCATGGTATTCAAGCTTTAAGCTGATTAATATTATGAACAAGTCATAGTGTTTACATTATACTTATACCTATCTTATTAGTACAAACCAATAGGCTATGAACATGATACCAGTAAGTTGAACATGTATTGGCATCTTGGTTCCATATCTTGGATGGGTTACCACACCATCTTTGATTACTGAATTTACAACCTCGATAAACCACTTTAAACTGGCTTGATTGGAATTATTTATCAGGCATCAAACTCTAAACTATGATGGAATATAGGATGGAAATATTGCATTTCAATTGCGATGGTAAAACATAGGTTTTTAATGATGACATATATAATTGTTTGACGGAAAACTACCGCAACATATATAATTTAATGACAGAATCTCCCTCTCCCTTATGATCGAGTACATACGTGATTGTGTTGATGGGACTGGTGAATATGCTGCTTAGGTGCAAAATAGTTGAACCACCTCATAATTATGGGTTGGTTGTCTAAATCAAGATATATAATCATTTACTCAACTCAAGTACCTGATGGTTCGAGTGAAATACTCACAAAACCTGACGGTAAGAGTTCAAGGTTATAGACTTGCAGGAATTAAGGTCCACTAGGCAAGAAAATACACATCCAGACAAATTTTAAGTAAATTTAGATTCATATTATAAGTAAATTTGGCAAATTATAAGTAAATTTGGAAAATTAGAAGTAAATTATAAGTAAATTTGGAAAATTTGGTAATTTTACTTGTAGGATTTAATGTCCACTAGGCCAGGAGATACACATCCGGACAAATTTAAGTAAATTCATATTCAAATTATAAGTAAATTTGGCAAATTTTAAAATTTAAAACCATATCGATTTAAGGGGAATAGGTTGTGTGCGTACCTGCAACCAAGAAAGTAGACGAATAAGCTGCGGACGAACAAGCTGAACGAACAAGTTGAACGAGCACACCGCTGCCACAAGGAGACACAAAGTAGAGCAGACGCTAAAACCTGTAGACACTTCAAAAAACACGGATTAGAAATTATGAAAAAAAACATAAACACACCACCACACAAAGTGAAAAACGCAACTCCAAGTGGTCCGCAAGAAAAAAAATCATGAAAAACACACCTCAAAGCAGTCCACAATCGAAAAACAAGCCTCTCAACGCTCTCCAACTGTCACTGCCAATCAAAAAAACATACAAACACAATCAGTCGAAAACCTGTTGCGACCTTTAGGCCGCTCTATTTATAAAAATGAAGTTCGGCCGAACTTTTTTAAAAGTTCAACTAAATTAAAAGTTTGGTCGAACTTTTAATTCCAGTTTTTCTGCCTTCGGCCAAAAATCCGCTTATCATTTTCGTCAACGTAAACAACATAATAAGTTCGATTAACGACATAAAAATTTTGGCCGAATTAATTTCAAAAGTTCAGCCAAGCTTGTGGGAGATTGAAATTTTCGAATGCATTTCTCATGAAAGTGTAACCCAGCTTCACATTTTTACCCTATACTCACATGTAATTTCTTATAGAGTTGAGTTTGATAATATATTTCATTATATATTTATTTTGGTAATATCTACCAACCATATACTTGTGTCTGAAAATATATGTTTACTATATTGACATCTGTAGATTTATTATATTCATTTTCTTTTCTTTTATTATCTCAAGCTTTTTGGCATTGTGTTTCCTGTGATTCAAATCACAATTTATCCCATGTTTTTAGATATCAATATGTAATGTAATTCATTCCCATCTTTAACATAATAATATTAATACTTTCACATACCAATATTCATTATGATCAATCTCAAACTATTTTCTTCTATTGTTCTTATTGTCACACCTGTTAGTTTTGCCATCTTTTCATATTGATCATATGAAAAGTGTAGTTGAAATCGTAGACCAATAAAATATTTAACTCGAGCTATTCTAGTAAATGCCATACCTTGTCTATCTTGCTCTCCAATATTAATAGTAGCTTTCCCCAAAGTACATCATTATGACTTATGGAGTGTTAAACCCCAAGTAAATTTCAATGGTATTTGTTTTCTATTACCTCATTTGAATGCAAAATGATTAAGAATTTTGAATGGTGGAAAATGGAAATAATAAGAATGTAGTCAATTATAAATAGTTTATAGTTTTAAGAAGCAAACATTTTAGGTAAGTGAACATTTTATTTAAGATGAAAATTCCAGTATTTTATTTATCAGGTTGAATTAGTGTAACAAAAAAATCAAAGCACATTATCAATAATTTATGTGTCCTTACACTAAATTCAATGCACACTATTAACCTAATTAGTTTAAAATTAATGAACATCATACATTTAGCTACATCAAATCAGAAATCAACACCTACACTAAATCAATTCATCTAGTGCAACCAATCCAATAGGATTACAAATCAACATCTACACTGAAATCAATACATCTAATGCAAGCAATAAAATAGGATTAGAAATCAACATCTACGTTGAAATCAATACATCTAGTTCAATAAAACATATAGGACTAGAAATCAAAAACTAAAATGAAATTAATGCATCCAGTGCAATCAATAAAATAAAAAAAAGGAATCAACATCTACACTAAAATCAATGCATCTATTTAAGTGAAAACCAAAATATTCATGGCTTTCTATATCCAACTGCTTTTACCTGTTTTTAAATCCTTACTTTTATGTGTTTGTGTGTGTGTGTGTGTGTGTGTCATCTATATCTATGTCTTCCTCCATCTCTCCTTCTTTGTCTCTCTCTCTCACCCCCCAAAAAAATACACTCTCTCTCCATGTCTATCTATCTCTCTCTATCTCTACTTCCCTCCCTCTCTATTTCTCTCTCTCTTCTTCCCTCTCCCCCCCCTCCATATATATATCTCCCTTTGTATCTCTATATCACCACCCAAATACTCTCTCTCTCTCTCTCTCTCTCTCTCTCTCTCTCTCTCTCTCTCCACCTTTATCTCTCTATGTCTTTCTTCTTCTCTCTCTCTCTCTCCACCTTTATCTCTCTATGTCTTTCTTCTTCTCTCTCTCTCTCTCACCCCCCCTCCAACTCCATCTCTCCCTCCCTCCTCTCCTTTTCTCTCTGAAGTCCTCTCTCCCAATTCCATATCTACATCTCCCTCTCAACGCAATTAATGTTATGGTGTAAAATATTGTATTTATGATAGACATTAATTTTTTTGGTTATATATATATATACTTGTCCACCACCATCATATATAAAGTTGATATTGAAATATTTTCTTTATGATTGACATTGAAATATTTTTTTAATTGATATTTTTTAAATGTTACTTGTCAACTCCATGTTGAACATGAAAATAATTACACATCGCCTTCATACTAAGTCATAGAAAATATCTCTAAACATAAACTAACAATTTCTAGATTCCTTTTAATTTAAATTACTCGTTTAAAATAAATATAAAATATAATATAATTTATATTATGACATAATTCTTTATAATAATGTCAATTAAAAAAATTAGATAATTAATATCAATGCCAAGAACTAAATACTTTTGTTTGTTTTATAAGAATGGTGAATCTCTCACCTCTCAAGAATGTATCTCCATAAGTGAACTCATTTTTGTACACACTCTATTACAACTTCAATGTTTTCTACAAATTAATAATGATACAAAGGATTTTATATAGTTTGCTTAAAGTGATTTAGGTGTGTTGTGAACATTGTATTGATGTTCAACTTAATTAAAGTATCATCATTATTTTTTCCAGTTTTAATTTCTTAATGAAATTCCTTCATGTTCATAATAAAATTTCAGACCATTTTTATGGGTGACAACTAGATTATTATTGAAGTGTTCATCTCGAATATTGAACATAAAAATGCACTATGATGTATCTTACAGGGCTTAAATTTAACCAGGTTTAAATTTTATATTGTTAAAATTTATAACTTCATAAGGTTTTCATTATCATCATATGGATAAAATTTAACCATGTTTAAAGTTTATATTGTTAAAATTTATAACTTCATAAGGTTTTCGTTATCGTCATATGGATATGAATGTGTAATAAGGTTGAATATTTTTGAACAATGTAAGAGCATACTTATGTAGTTTTCTAGATGTACCTAATGAATATCATTTTTTATAAACCCAAAAGACATTGAGTGAATTCTTTTAAATAAATATTGTATGAGTTAATAATATAAATTTAAATTGAGTAAAATAATAAAATGTATTTTATTTATATTATCTCGTTATCTATTATAATAATAATAAGAAAATGTAAACATTAAATAAAGTAACATATCAATATAGTAGTTATTTACTTTTTTCTATTAAAATATATACATTGTATATTTTAGGTTTATTAGCATGTTATATGGAAAATAAAACTAAAGCATAATAGTGGAGATTTTTTCTATATAAATATTTTAAATTGGATAACAAATTCAAAAGGATAAAAAAAAGTCAAATGATTAAATATTTTATTAACTAAACTAGCTCTATCATCATATATGGCTATAGCTAGGATGCAATTGACAAATATATCCAAAAGGAATTTAAGTACAAACATCTATTTTGACGAAGCATCGACCTAGACGATGTCAAGTACATCACATTCCTCATAAGAGGTGGAGAACTCGAGGTCTACCAACTTCCTTGTAAGAATCAATACTTTTTCAATTAGCTTCCTAGTATGCTTTTGAATTTTTTCAATGCACAATAGGATTTCATGTTGATTTTCCAAGAGTTCTACTAAGACTTTCCCCATGGTTGTCTTTAGTGGCCAATAAATGTCCACGGTCTGCATGTATCTTTCTTCTTTGGTCCTAGTATTCCTAATGTCTCATACCCATCCACCCGACTCTTCTTCTACATCTATATAAATTATGAATCATTGTTTAATTCTATTATCCCTTTCTTCGTCTACAGTTTCCCTGTGAATTTGTTGAGGGATGGACTTGACATATCATTTTGGGTTGACCTCTTCACCCAAAGCTAGGCCCCTAAGCTAGAGGGAATTTGTTGGCTTTGGTCCCCCCTTAGACCACCAAAACAAGTCGAACAAACCATGGTTGATAAGGTATTGGTTGAGAGCATCGAGAGGGAAAGAGTGGAGATACTGAAGAAAATTGAACTAGAGGGAAGCTTATTATAGGCACTGGAGAATGATATGAGGAAAAAAATATCGATGGAGGAGAAAGAGAGTGAAAAGCCTCTACCTTGAAGACACTAGAAAAGGCTCCCAAGTGATCGTCAACAATAGAGAAAAGTTTATAGGGAAATGAAAAAATAATACTTGAACGCAAACTGGAAGATAAGGGTGGGTCTACAAAGGGAAGGCTAATTCCCTAAAAAATCCCAAAAACAAGAATACACCTTTGGAGCAACAAAGATAAAACTACCAGAGAGAGGAGAAACTAGTAGTAGAAAAAGCCAATAAAAGATTGTGAATCTAACCCTAACCTGAGACTAAAGCCATGAACCTAAGACCTAAAAATTAGAGGGATTACGTGAGATGGCCACCTCATAGATATCTTCAATGACCCAAAATAAGTCAATTGCCTCAATTTTCTTCCTTTTGACCACTTTTTGGTTCTTCTCGCTTTTCCAAGCAGAGGAAGCCTGCTTCTGGGGGTGCTTCTAGCCGAGGAAATCAAATTTTCTAAGAAAAGTATGAAGTTCTAGATGACAAAGAATCCTTTTGTCTTGAACCAACAATGAAAAATATGTAAATAATCCCAATTAACTAGAATATGAGGGGATTTGTTACTGAATTTCTCTGGAAAGTTTCAATTTCATGTTATAACTCTTGTCATTACTATGAATTTAGTCCAAACAAGCACAATATCTCTGAGATGATGAGGCCAAGTTGAGTCCCCAAACACCTTGAACCACAAATCTATTAGCTATATCCAAGGGTAATACTCTTTTCATGCATGAGGAGGAATGGAATTCCCAAGCCAAGTGTATACGAGTATCGACCTCCATCATTTCCCATGTCCATCACCTCCCATTACGTATCATGATTAATCATAAAGTCACCCACAGTGGGGAAGTAACAAATAAATATTAAATATAAAGATAATATTATATTTTATAGTATATTATTAGATCTTTTTTGAAAAAAAAATTAAAAGAAATTGAAGAAAAATTTTTCTTATTTTAAAAATGCTTCAAATCCCCAGTTTAAGGAGATGAGGATAATGATATCATATGTACTTCTAATAATATTCACAATTATAATTTGATTCATAAAATTTTAATTGAAATAATTAAATTAATTAAGTAGGAGATTTATTATGAATTTAATCACATATTGAATTGATCATCTAAATAATTGATTTTAAAATGTTATATTCATTGTTTATTTAATCAACCACACTCTTGGATTTTAAAGATGAAATAGGTTTTAAAAATATTATAAAAATAATCATCATATAGTTAATAATTTAAGATACATTATAAAGTGCTATATAATCTCAAATATACATTTATTATACACCTTATATTTTAGGGGTGAAATAGTGATTTCTGAATGTGACTTTAAGTTGTCTGAGATTCAGTGTTTGGTTGTAAAATATATGTGGACAAGTGACAGTCATGCCACTAGTTCTTAACCATTAATCCCAATTAGAGTTTACTGTATTATGATACTCTCATGATACCCTTTATTAGAATATGACTAATTGTTGAAGGATTTTTAAGTTGGATGGGTTATCTCAAGGGAATATGCTCAGTATATGTTTAGTCTTAATGTTTATCAACAACTGTAGCCTGTTATAGAGTTTGCTAGGTTGCATTTAATTTTAATAATAAATTTAAAAAATTAGAATTGTGCCAAGTGACTCCCCACCCACCAACATGGTTAATCAGGTAGATGTGTGCATTGGTAAGGCATTCTTAGTGTTGCAATACTTTTTTTGTTATATTTATGGAACCTTAGGCTATATCAACCACATTAATATTTTTAATGTGGTTGTACTAGTTACAAAGTAAGCAAGATAATTACAAATACAGAAAAGCCTTGGAACATAATTCAAATAATAAAATAATACTTAAAATCAGTTGCCTTAAACTTTTTTTTTTGGGATAGATTAGAGAGGTGGAATTACCATTGGATTTCAAATGGGTGATCACTATCTATTCAAAACTCTTTAAATCATTTAAAAAAAAGAAAATTATGATATTAATAAAAATTCATGTAAATTTCAAATTTATAAAATATTTAAAAATATAAATATAAAATTTAATATTTTCCAATAATATTAATTAGCCTTTTTAAATATATATATATATATATCTAAATTTTCCATACACTTTAAACATTTTATGCAAATGACATGTATAGATTACTATTATAAATATACATTTATAATATTTTCCAATATTACATGTATAAATATAAATTTTAATATTTTCCAATAATATTAATTAGACTTTATATATATATAACTAAATTTTCCATAAACTTTAAATATTTTATGTAAATGACATGTATAGATTACTATTATGTAATTTAAACATTTTACATAAAACCTGTATTATTGTTTTATAAACTTTGCACACTTTAAATAAATGTCATGTTATTACTGTATAAATTACTATTATATAATTTAAACATTTTACATAATACTCATATTATTCATTTATAAATTTTACAAGTTATTACTATATAATTTGCTAAATAAAATTGTAAATGATTTTATTTATAAAACTAATTTATTTATTTTCAACCTTTCACTTAATCTCAGAAAATAAAAATAAAAAGTACCGGATGTTACATTAGGAACTACCCAAAACATACCCCTATCCGTTAGGAACTACAACGTCTTAAACAAATTACCTTTAAAAAAGGAAAGGAGGAAGAGTGTTATGCTCGTTGAATCAGTATACTTGATCTGGTTCATCTCGTTTACTCACTTGTCGTTCCTTTTTCTTAGCACAGGTTGGCTCCATGCCATGAACAAAGTTTCTCTTGAATTTATTATTATAGATTCTTGCGTCTCTATTTGCAATAAAATGCCAAAATGTATCGAATTTGGAGTTTGGAGGTGGAATGGATATGATGCTATAAAATAATCAAATGATCGGCCTGCTAAGCTGTTAAACATCTAGGCTGGCCTAGTACATTTTGATGTGTAATTACTTTGACGTCAATGAGATCATTAAACAACCATCTGATTTTGATTTTCGTTTTGGAATGTAGGGCGTACTCACTCACTCTGATTCTACGGAAGTCAAGTCTTGGGAAAAAGTCAGGGATCAGTAAGCCAAGCATAAACACGTTCTTGTTGTATTCAATATCTGCTGTTTGATTAGTAAGCCAAGCAAATTCCAGCACTCCTAAATTAAAATTTTTCCAGGGTAACCCATAACTCTATCTGCTAGATGCCCTTTGGAATACGAATTTTTGTGATTTTGTTTCTGGTACTTTTGGGTGCAGGAACATGACCGCTTCGAGATGGAGAATAGGTGCATTGTTCCCAAGCTAGACGTGGTAGCAAAAGGTAAGTAGGTTTCTTGAAAACTTTTTTTAGTATGAAAAAAATGTTGTTTTTGTAAAAAAAAACAGTTCAAAATTAACCCAAAAACAACATTGCCATTACAAAACACCATGAAAAGACATGGCAAGCTCAACCCAAATCAGGGATTTTGATCTAGTAACCCTACCTTTTACAAAAAAAGTAAACGAAAATGTTCTACAATCCATAACAGGTGCCTAGTCAAACAATTTTTACAGAACTCTAGAACAGAACCTGAGAGAGTAAAAAGCATATAACCCTTTTAACAAAAAGCATAAAAAACAAAACCCTCAGGAGAAAGACGCTGGAAGCCACTTAGACACGCCTGTCGGAGCCAAGATCACCCGAACATCCTTCCAAATAAACAGTGGAAAACTCTCGAAACAGTCCAGAATGAGTATAATAGAAACAATAGCAGAGAAGCTTCTCAAACGACTGAAACAAATAGGAGAAACTAAGCAAATAAGATCGATCCCTTCGCCCTTCTGCCCCTTCATCGAAAAATTCATAATTTATTTCTCCAAATCTACCTTTAAGCTCCTTCTTCGACAAATAGTCAGCTTGAGAATTCCTTTCCCTGTAAATGTCCCTGAAAGAGACCGAAGAGAAATTCTTTCTCTGGGTTTCAATACGATTTAGCCAAGAAGATAAACCAAAATGGTTTATAGTGGCCAGATTGAGCATGTGATCTATCAGCACTTTTGAATCCCTAAAAATAGATATCCTGTCATATCTCAGATGGTTTGCAAACCACATTAGACCCCAGAGAGCAATCACCTTCGCCCTAGTGTTAATCCCGAAGCCTCCAAACCAATAAAGCTTCTAGTGACAAGTCGGGGATATACGTAACCAGGCACCACACCCACAAACTTGATTTTGAGCAGCCCCATCGAAATACCCCACTGGATAATTTATTTCATGGGGGTAGTTTCTTATGGAAAAATCCTTTGGCTCCTTTCCGGGAGTCTTCAGTTTATCCAAACCCTTTACTAGCTAGTTGCAGATCATCACCGGGTCACTGACTTTGTCTTCGAATATTCTCCTATTCTGGCATCCCCAAATGTACCAATGGAACAAAATTTCCAGGTTTGTAAATAACCTTCCTCTCTCTCTCCATTGCATAATACAGATCTTTGCATTCTCAAATTAAGGAATGAACCAATTTTGCTTCAAACCAATCAATTCTAAAATCCTCCTGGCATAATTACACTTGTAAAAAATATGGCAGTTTTCATCATTATCCTCCCCGCAAAGTAGGAAAATCCCAGGACCAATGAAGTCTCTTTTCTAGAGGTTTTCCCAAGTTATATTCCTGTCTCTCCACACCAACCAGAAGAATATGGAGTGTTTTTTTTGTACCCTTGCACCCCAAAGACCCTTTAGCCAACAAGGATAGCTCCTGTTTTCCTTTTCCTTCATCATATCTCTGTATAGAGCCTTAATTTCAATCTGATTCCTTTTGGTCTACCCCCCCCCATATTATCTTGTCACCCTGCCTGCGCTTTTGCCACCCTCTGCTTCTAAGATGGTCACAATAGCTCTCCCATTCCTCCGCCACATTAGATGATAGACCCAGATAGCTATTAGATAACCATTCCGGACTCTCCTCTCTCTAGCAAATAATTTGGCTCGGCATTTTTCTATGGGTTTCTTGAAAACTTGTATTTCTTAGACTAAGTAAGAATTTTTTTGTTTGCTAAGATGTGTGTATGGGAAATGACATGCCCTGCAATGGCGACACCCAATCAAAAAGCACTGCAAGCCAATGACAAAAATAGGAAGGCCTTAGGAGACATTGGCAATTTGGTGGGAGCTCGGAACACCAAATGAAATATCAACAAAGATGTCGTGATGGATTATGTTGTTTCATGTTATTCATTATCCTTTACATGTATATAGTGAATCAATCTTTTGCTGCTGCTTTTTGTTTCTTTCCATTTTGTTGTTCTATTTGGTGACCTCTGCTTCTAATGTCATGTACTCCACTATTGGATGAACTACTGTTTCAGGAGGTCTATAGTAAGCTTGGTTGTCCATGCCAACAAGGGAGCCAATCCCAGAACTCAGGTAAGTTAGTTTAATCAGAGTCAATTAAGCAAGTTGAAAGATTGATTTTTTGTAGAACTCTTAAACGGGGCCTACCCAGTGATCAAATTTGAAGGGTTGGTCTTATAGAAGGGCATATATTATTTTGACCTTTCAAAGATGAGAAGTTGCAAAAAAAAATTGTACTTATATTGCCAACTGTATATTAAATAAACCTTTCATATAAAAAAATTCCAAAATTCCAAAATGTCTTTTTAAAATTTTAAATTAAGACTAACCCTATTCACATAAATATACTAAAATATTCATTTGGATGTATGTAAAAATGGACATTTGTTTTCTACAATTTAGATGATATTCTCCATTCAATTTAGGTGAAAGATCATAACTCTCGACTATTTGTGCAACTATGAATATCATTTGAGTTATCTAAATATTTATAATTGTAAGAAGAAAATGTATGGTCAATGTTCTGCTAAAGATGTTGAACAATTAACTTTTATGAGTGTAATCATATTTATAATTTTCTCAATAATTTATTAATGGTTTTGAAAATATGTAACTTGAGTTTAGGAAAAAAAAAATCTTGTTATCCACAGGTACCATGAAAAATTATTTGAAAAAAGAAAAAAAAATTATAAATAATTAAACAAATACTAAAAAAATAATTATACAAATATTATAAATTTCAAAAAGAAGATATGTGGTTTTCTACTAAGCACACCAAGAATGCTAGCTAGAAAGGCCTGATATGTTTTTCCGCTGCATACATCCATCTATTTGGAGCTACAAACATACAGGCAACTGCAAGAAAGATATTTATATGTAGATCGTGATTCTTGTATACTAAACATTTCAAATCCTTTCGAGACAATCTTTTGATAATAATAGTGATTAGATACACTTTTACATAACAAATTTCAATTTACCTGTTATTCTTGTTGGCACAATGGTATAAATATATCCCCAAGAACCTGAAGAAACCTTAACTTCTTCATTGGAATTAGAGGAAGGAGAGAAGAGTATGGACACTCTTTCCAGCGAAGCCATATGATCTATTAAGAATGTGTCTCAGAAGAAAACCTTTAGTATCAACAAGCAGTTACTATGATTATTGTCGTGCCCACTGGGCTTAATAGTTCACTTGAAACAAGTTACGGCAGTTCACCTCAAATTTAGGATGCGTAGATGTTATGGTGTCATTTTCTAGTCGAGCCATCTTTATCTGTAGGTTTTGTATTTGCTAGTCAAATAATGCCCTCCCCCTACCGATGAAAAACTCCCAAGTTAGTAATTGCCCACTCCACAGGGAGGAAACACATTTTCCGGCCGAATTTTGTAATGTCAAGGCCTCACATGGCATATTTTGCATGCTCATCATCCATGTAGATGAAAGAAAAACCTGATTTCATATATGGAAAGCATTTGCTCTAAATCTGATTGGAGGGTATCATACTCAAAATTTCCACAAAACACACGTCACATCTTGAAATTCTTGATGTTGGCCATAAATACTTACCATCTTTATAGCTTACCTTGAACCTTGACAGTGTAAAGATAGTTGCAACACTATGAACACAAGGTTGTTCAATATTTAAAGCCAGAAGGGTGAGTCAACCCATGTTCTCTATTCCACAATAATTCATCTTTACCTTCCACAATAAGCCATCATTACCGTTCTATTTATGCTTTGTGCTTCAAGCCCCGCGTGCCTGCACAAGGAAGGAGCTGCTTTTACCCTTACTTATGTTGTTTTCTTTGATGCTTATTGGTCACCTGGTAAGACTTCGAAAGAAAGTTGCAGGCCCACTAAAAATAAATGTGTTGAACAATTTCAAGTCCATATTGGGTAAATAGGAATAAACAACTCCTAAAAGCTTTAGATTTTGATGGACGATTTCAATTCAAGGGGAAGCTCCACTGAAATTTAGCTTACAAGTTACAACCCTCCATTGCTCTGCATCACTAAAGCTGGTGCTATTATGACTGCTATCAATGTGATATCCTCCATATTTATGATGTTGAATGTGTACTATACATAATTTATATGTTTTATTTAATGATGCAACAACTTCTTGCGACATGTGTACCCTAAAGTTTATACGTCAATAAAAAACAATTAAGTTGCAACCATTGCTCCGGTTAATAAGTCAGTAATAGAAAAATGTAAATTGCAACCAAGGACCAAGGTAAAAGATATCCGGAATTTTCTGAAATGTCCAGTGAACCTGAAGCACTTCATAAGAAATTTTATAATATCATTCACATTTTTATTTTAAGGCTTTAGAAATACAAATTTAAAATGTTTTCAATGTTTAGATTTTTCCGAGCACTTCTCTGACATGCTAGAGAGGTGTTGACTAGCAGTGACGTGTTCAATTTTGAACACTGGACCTACCGTTTTCAAATGACAATCTCCCAGGGAATTGACCTACTATCAGGGCAAAAGCTCTGTATTCAGCCACATGCTTTATCAATCTTCTTGCCCAGTGCCTAGCATTCTGTTTTTCTGGGCATGTTTAATTTGTTTCTCTTTGTTTTCATTCCACAGCCCTCATTCTGTTCTCTATTTTCTGTGAGCCCTAGTATGGAATCTCACTTTTTAGTTTTCCCATTTTGACTCGAGCAATTCCAAGTAGATGCTATTGTTGTTAAGGCAGGACTGAAAGCAGAGGCAAAGGTACTTCTAGGAAACAAATAGAGGCGTATTATCAGAAGGAAGGCTCAAAATGACACTGCTACACAAAACGACACTGTCGTTTCTGTGGGTCATAGCATAGAATCAAGTGCACAAGGTGGGGAATTACAAGCACCTAGCCAACTCAAAGCAACAAAACCCATAGCACAATCACAGACTGCAGTGTTAATAGCTCGAAGTGAGGTGTGTCTTATTGATTAAGTTTATTAGTTATTTGATTCTTTTCTTGTTTTAAGAACTGGCTCAAATCCAAATATACACAAGCCAAAGCTACCCACATCCACATCCAATTACAAAGGGGTTTTATAGCTGTAAGATAGCTTTGTGTTTATTTATGATGATGTAGGTTGGATAAAAATGATTAATAATTACTCAGAAAATTTTCTATGATAATCACATCATTTATGGATTAGTTTCGAACCATCTATGAACTACAATAGATGATTCAAAATACGTGAACAAATGAGTTCTGATGTGATTATTACCCGACAAATTTTTGAGCAATCAAAACATAGATCACAAAAATCTAAATTATAAAAATCTGAGTAATAATCTTGATGGAGGTATTTCAAGACGTGCAAGAGGTTCTCCCTAGCGTTGATGATGGAGACCTTGAAAACCAATTGGAAATTGTGGAATATGTTGAAGACATATACAAGTTATATTGGAAGATTGAGGTGCGTTTCTCTAATATTAATGATTGAAGATCTGTATTAATGATTGAAGATTTGTGTGAATGTGATGGTAAATTTTTTATTTTCATTTAGTAATCATTGGCAGCCCTGTATGTCCAGAACATGAGTTGTGTGCCTCCAGACTATATGAATAAGGCGGGATGAAATCATTGAGACAATGAGGGCAATCCTGATTAGTTGGTTGATAGAGGTATAGATTAGAACCATCCTAATTTCGTTTGCTGCCAATATTAGATCTAGAAGAGCTTTATGTGGGCAGTTTGTTAGACTTTACTTTGAAATATTGAATTTTGCAGGTGCATCTGAAATGTGAACTAATGCCAGAAACATTGTATCTCGCCATATACATTATGGATAGATACCTTTCTATTCAAATTGTTAGAAAATGGGAATTACAATTAGTGGGTATCATTGCAATGCTTATAGCTTGCAAATATCAAGATACCCGGGCTCCTTAGGTAGGATGACTTACTGACATCAATAAAAGCATGAGTGTAAGGAAACCTTTTTTTTTGTATATATCTAACCGATAGAATACCTGTTTGGCTCTTGAATATTGAGATAAGAAGAATCAATTCATATTTGGCTACAGGTCAATGAAGTGATCTGCATCTCAGGATACCAATACACATCCAAAATGATAGTGGCCATGGTAATTATCTCTAACTAATATCTGTCTATTTTATTAAATTACAATATATTTCAACGATTTAGTGTGACTGATGTTGATATTGCAACAAGATGATGAGCTTAGTGGAAAGAAGTCACCTTCACTAAGTGGGCCCGCAGGATATTTTTGGCGCAAAGTCTATTTTTAGACATATGGATCATGTTCTATGAGTTGCAGGATGCTATTTGTGGATGGTTGGTCAAGTTTGAAAAATATATGGACTTCTATTTTTAGACATATTGGGCGGAATCTATTTTTAGATTTCCAGTCTAAAAATAGATATGTCGAATATTATTAGCTCTTAATAATGTTTGGACTATAAACATTATCTTATTCTCTTGGATCACTTCAATTAAGTACACAGATGTGGCACAGGAGCTGACAGAAGGAATTACGCTATTCCTGAGGGTTAAGTGGAGCTATTACATGGATACTTCAGTTAGAACTCATGTGAGAGAGTTTGGTGGAGTTGATTGAGGAAGTTAATGGAGTTGTGTTCAGTTTACTAATCTAAACATAGTTGAGTTAGTTGTATCTAGTCTAACTGATTGATACACTAGTGAAGAGTGGTGTGAATTAATTATTAATTAATTCACTAATTATAAACTCATTAATCAACTAAATAATACATCAGTTAACTTCAGTGCATGGACAGTTTCAGTGGAGACCAGTGAAGAGATAGGTGAAAGAGCAATGTGACTATCAGTTGTGACTATACTGTTGCATGATTTGCAACAGCCAATGACTGGAGAAGCCAATGAGGATTGCGCAGTAAAAGCTAGGTGGTTCGAAGTTATTTATGATCCATTCTATAGCATTGATTACGCAATAGAGGTAGGCTATCAGGTGGCAGAGATTGGAGCATGTGTTTTGCTAGATCTAGCTTGATTAGTGTGTAGCAATTGGAGATTATACTGAGAGCTTGTGAGGAGCTTTGTATGATGATTGTTACATGATCTCTATGACATATAATATACATATAGTTGGGGTTTTCAGCTTTAAGCTTTCCCATGAAATACTTTGTTCATATGTGTGATTGTTTATGGTCTTAATGTGTGCATGCAATTGATTTTATTTCCGCATGTAATGATCAATGGTAGAAGAGATTATGTATTGTGCATGAAGCTAAAATAGTGTGTTATCAGGAGAATCTCGGTGAATAATATATCAGTTATTCAAATTTCTACATGGTATCAGAGGGATATTGATCATTAAAGCAATTGCAAAACATTGAAGCAGTTGAGTTTTGTGCTGGTGGAATTCGAATTTGCAGTAGTGTTTTCTTGGTGTCGAAGTTGAGATGTCTTTCAACGAATTGCGATTGGAGTATGCTCTTGAGGGCAGCTTGAATTATATTGCATGGAAGGACAGGATGGAGGCAGTGTTGGGTGACAATGGGTTGAAGGAGTTCATATATGCAGAAATTCCAAAACCTACTTCTAGTGATGCTGCCGTACTTGACGCATGGCAAAAGAAGACAGCAAAGTGTCGAATAATTCTATTGGAAGGTGTGAAGGATCACATAGTGTAGACTCATAAACATAAAAATGGAGAAAGGCGACAGTATGCCCAAGTACCTCACGAAGTTCATCCAATGAAGGGATGAGCTGGGAAGTGTGGGGGTTACTATTGATGACAAGGAATTGGTGAGCTTGGCTCTCCTTGGGCTTCCTAAGAGTTGGCATTCCTATCAGGACTCTGTCAATGGTCGGGATAAATTGCCAGGATGGGAGCGACTTTGGTCAGATCTTGTGCAAGAGGAGATAATGCGAAGTACCAGGGACGGATCTTCATTAAATAACTCAGATGAAGAAAATTGTGCTTTGGCTGCCAAAGCAAAGAAGGGAAAGAGAAAGAAGCATGCTTATCAATCCGGTGCGAAAAGCAAGAAGAAGTACATGTCCAAGGTGAAGTGCTTTCACTGTCACCAACACGGACATTACACCACTAGTTGTCCACAGAAGAAGAAAAATAAGCAGGCTGCTTGATCTACAGCTGGAGAGGCCTTAGCCTCACAGTTTGAGCTGGATTTTTCGCTGATCGTATGCTTGGTCTCAAGTGTGATGGGTTCAGTGTGGTTTCTTGACAGTGGTGTGTCTTTTCACATGACAGGAGATCGAGATTTGTTTACTGATCTGGATGAGAAAGATCTTGGAGTGCACATCGAGATGGGTGATGATGGTAGATACAGTGCGACTGGTATCGATACCATTTCCTTTGAGAGGGAGTCTGGTAAACCCTTCGTATTAAAGGAAGTGATGCATGTTCCAGGATTGAAGAAGAATCTTATCTCTGTGGCGATGTTAGAAGACAAGGGATATGATGTTGTCTTTAGCGAGGGAAAGGCTTTCCTACGCAGTAAGGCAACTGGTGAGACCCGGAGGATAAGGGTTTGAGTTAAGAACCTTTATCAATTGCAAGTAGATGGTGTTGAGCTCCAAAGATGTCCTTTTCTTTCACCACATTTCACTTCATTTCCTTTGTTCCTTATCGATTACAGGCTTAAATGATCAATAGGATTAATTAAAGCTGCTTTAAGAATGTATATAATGACTAACTTGCTACACTTTCATGGTTTTGTTGTTGTAGTAATTTTTTACTAGACTTAGCTACAGAATGCAGCCATTCTGTAGCTAGTTGCCGATTCCGCAGCTGTCTTCATGTTTTCACAGGTTCCAGGTGTCACCTCAAAGAAAAATGCATATGGGTAAATTCCAGACTTCATCCACATCATTCCTTGCTCCCTACGAAGTCTGAGTAGAATTCTATAGGTGGTTATGCACGTGGGAAACCAAAACTAGGAGATAGACTTCTAATAGGACAAGGACTGTACAGATGTCCTTAATCATAGTACGAGACCACCACCAGAGTTCTAGTTTGATTTTAGTTGGGAAAGACATTTATTCTTGTTTTATGTCAAGGGAAGTTATGTAATTTTCTTATAAGTATGACTCGGGAGACCGAGAAACAGCTAGCTAGATTTATGTTTTGTTGCTAGATCTCAGAAGACCGTAATACTATGTTTTAAAGTATTTTCCTTTTTAATGAAAGAAGCATCGCTTTATTGCAATATCTGAGGCAATATTGAGGATATTTGTATGTTGATCCAGTGGTAGAGGGCCCCTACTGCCCGAGAAGCTTTGTGCACATTGCTTAGATAAGTAACTTTAGCCTCGTTGCATTCCTAGTTTAAGCAATTTTCTGAACTTTGTGTTTTGTCTTCACTTGCATTAGATGCTACAGTTTAGTCTTGTTCTTACGAATTATTCCAAAATATCACTAATATTGAATAAGGTATAACTGTAGTATTTTAGGAGTTAGTTGCATTTCTTTGAACTTTATGTTTTTGTGCTCAATTACATCAGTTGTTACAGCTAGTCTTGTTCTTATTAATCTCTTCCAAAATATCACTAACTCTGGATGAGACATAGCTGTGGTGTTTCAGAGCTTACTGCGTTTTGTTGAACTCTATGTTTTTATGCTCATTTACATCACATGTTACAGCCAGTCCTATTCTATGAATTATTCCAAAATACCACTAACCCCGAATGAGACAGAGCTGGAACATTTCAGTGATTAGTTGCATTATAAGTGTAGTTGTAGTACTCTAGAGATTAATGGTGCACTAGTTCAATTTTTGTTCACTGTATTTCAAATTAGATTAATGGCACTCTAGCTCAGATTCTTTTCACTGTATTTAAAGTTTGGATAATGGCATTCTAGTATAGTTGTGGTCACTGTATTTCAAGATTGAATAATTGCATTTTAGTTCAGCTTTATCCATTGTATTGTTAGTTTTATTAGTCAGTTATATGCTAGTTTTGTTCCATTAAATTTAAAGGCCTTCATTATTTACAAACTACTCTTGTTATTTATCTCTTCCAGTACATCATCATATGAACAGGAATTAGTGATATCAGTTCAAGGCCTTGATTGTTCTGCAATCTCTTATAATTGTGCAAATAGCATTTTCTTAAAAACTATTCCAAAAGACTTCTAATTTCCGAATAAGGCTTAGTAGTGACAATTTAAGTTGCATAATGGATCAATTCTAGTGTCATAGGTTAATTTAGAGTAGAATTCCTCACTGTGTTGCAGACTATCTTTTCCAATATATGCTCCAACAAATTTCTAGCCATGGATAAGATTTCCTCTGTGATCTTGTAGGTGGTTGTTTACTTAGAAGAACCTCATCACACTAACTTATCCTTTTCTCAAAGCTATTCCAACATATTTCTAATGAATGAATGGGATTGAGTTCATGTTGTGAGTTATTGAGTTTTTGCTATGAGTTATTTTTCTTGTTAAAATATTGCATTTTTTGTTCTCAAGAGCCATACATAATTTAGAATAGGTTTTGCTCTGTTTTAGTGTGACCAACAACTTCTCTTTGCCAAAACTTAGTTCTTTTCCCTCTTAGAATAAAAACACAAAAAAACCCAAAAACATTGGAAAAACACTAAACACAACGTAGTGAGAAACAAATACCTAGGCACATATAATGCACTTCACTTCAACAGTTTACTAACCCTGGTTGACAATTTATGACCTCAATTTAGGGACACTAAGTTGAGCAGACAGATGGTTGTGTAGCAATGGAAAGCAAGGCAGAAAGAGTGGTGAGCCGAGATGATGGTGAGCTGTGGCACCAGAGATTGGGTCACCTTCACCATGAAGCTTTGAATATACTGCAGCAGATTTCTACTGGGATTCCTAAGGGTACTCTTGCGCAGTCAGATCAGTGCAAGGGATGTACCTTAGGAAAATTTGTGAAAGCCACCTTTCACAAGAAGGATAGTCGCGCCACGACGATCCTTAAGAGAATTCACACAGACGTGTGTGGACCTTTCTCAATAGCTTCGTCAGCAAAGCACATGTACTATGTGATATTTTTTGATGATTTTTCTCGGAAGTGCTGGATCTTCTTCATGCAGAAGAAGAGCGAGACATACTCAAAGTTCTGTGATTTCAAGGCATTGGTTGAGAAATAATTGGGGAAGCAGGTGAAGGCTCTTAGGAGCGACAATGGTGGTGAATTCATCTCTGGCGAGTTCAAGGACTTTTACAGTGCAGAAGGAATTCGAAGAGAGCTCATAGCACCTCATAACCCACAGTAGAATGGGGTTGCAGAGCGGAAGAACAGAACGATCGTGGGTGCTGCACGGGCGATGTTGCATGATCAGGGCCTTCTCATACACTTGTGGGCTAAGGCGTGTAATACTGTAGTATATGTGCAGAACCGTTGTCCTCATAGGATACTTGGCATGAGTACACCCGAGGAGGCGTTTTCTGGTAAGCAGCCTGATATTTCCCATTTGAGGATTTTTGGTTCACCTGTTTACATTCATGTGATGGAGGATGCCAGGAAGAAGCTGGAGCCGACTGCAGAGGTTGGGATATTTGTGGGGTACACTGATACACCCCACAACTATCGTGTGTATTTTCCAGATAGTTGCAAGACTGTTGTGTGACGGGATATCAAATTTCATTAGGAGAAAGCCATGAAGTGTTCGCTTGAGAGGGAGCCACACTTGCATGCAGATGAGGAGCTATTAGTTCCTAAGGATGAGCCTCAGGATGTGGATCAGCCACAAGAGGAGGTTCATGGAGTGGAAGAGACCACTCATGCAGTGCCAAACATTAGAGGGCGGAAGCGCACTACAGAAGCTAAGCAACTGGCTCAAGATGCAGAGAAGGTTGTAGGAGCACCTACATCACAGCGCAGAAAGAGACAGTCACCTGATCGATATACTAGATACATGGCTCTTATGAGCAAGTGTATCGTGACAGAGCCATCCTCTTTCGAGGAAGCTGTGGAGGATCTCGCATGGGTAGATGCCATGGTGGAAGAGTATGATTCGATTGTCAGAAACAGTGCATGGTAGATTTTCCCAAGGCCGGAAGGTAAATCAGTGGTGGGTTCGAGATGGATCTACAAAGTGAAGCAAGCAGCTGATGGGAGTGTGGAGAAGTACAAGGCAAGATTTGTTGCCCGAGGCTTCTCACAGATTGAGGGGATTGATTATGAGGAAACCTTTGCACCTGTCGCAAGGTATTCTTCCATACGGACGATTCTTGCTCTCTCAGAACAGATGGGGTGGCACATTCATCAAATGGATGTGAAGACTTTTTTCCTAAATGGGGTGATTGAGGAGGAGGTGTACATAGAGCAGCCCGAAGGTTTCGAGATCTTCAGCAGCAAGTCACATGTGTGCAGGATTAAGAGAGCGTTCTATGGGTTGAAACAAGCACCTCGTGCTTGGTACACACGAATAGATAGTTATTTCACCAGACTTGGATTCTCCAAGAGTGAGGTAGATCTGAACCTATACCAGATAGTGGTGGAGGGTAAGTTGCTGATCATTGTAATTTATGTAGATGATTTGATTTTGATGGGTGATGAACTTTTGATACACTCATGCAAGGCTGATCTTGCAAAGGATTTTGAGATGAAGGACTTGGGCCTCCTTCATTGTTTCCTGGGATTGGAAATTTGGCAACGAAGTGATGGACTATTTGTTTCTCAAGGCAAGTATGCTCGGGAGATATTGGAGAAGTTCAACATGCATGGTTGCAAGCCTGTTGATACTCCTCTTCCTAGTGGATGGAGGAAGGAGGATGCTACTTCGGTGAAGGTAGTGGATGCCACTGTTTATCGACAGTTGGTGGGGTCGCTTATGTATCTGGTCAATAGACAACTCGACGTATGCTATGCTATTAACCAGCTTTCACAAGCTATGGTTAAGCCTACCAAGCTCTTCTGGAAGGAAGGCAAGCATGTATTGAGATATCTCAGAGGCACATCGGGACATGGATTATGGTACAGACAGTCGAATGAGGTGAGGCTATGTGGCTTCACGGATGCAGATTGGGTAGGGAGCCCAACGGACAGAAAGAGCACATCTGGAGGGATTTTCAGCATTGGGTCGACAATAGTTTCTTGGTACAGCAGGAAGCATAGATCCATGGCACTAAGTTCAGCATAGGCTGAGTATATGGCAGCGAGTTTGGCTGCATGCGAAGATATATGGATGAGGAAGATCCTAGTCGGGTTGTTCGGTTCACACTTAGATCCTACTATGATATATTTTGATAATCAGAGTTGCATCAAACTCTCGGTTAATCCAGTATTTCATGATAGATCTAAACACATTGACATCCGGTATCATCATATCATAGATTGTGTGCAGCGGAAGATCATGTTACTTTCATACATTCCCACGGAAGATCAGGATGTCGATATCTTGACGAAGGCGCTCACCAGGAGCAAATTCGAATACCACAGAGGCAGGATAGGGGTGGTAGATAATCCTTATCTTGTTGAGAGGGAGTGTTGAGATTGCAACAAGATGATGAGCTTAGTGGAAAGAATTCGCCTTCACAAAGTGGGCCCGCGGGCTATTTTTGGCGCAAAGTCTATTTTTAGACAATGTCTATTTTTAGACATATGGATCATGTTCTATGAGTTGCAGGATGCTATTTGTGGATGGTTGGTCAAGTTGGAAAAATATATGGACTTCTATTTTTAGACATATTGGGCGGAATCTATTTTTATATTTCTAGTCTAAAAATATATATGTCGAATATTATTAGCTCTTAATAATATTTGGACTATAAACATGATCTTATTCTCTTGGATCACTTCAGTTAAGTACACAGATGTGGCACAAGAGTTGACAGAAGGAATTACGCTATTCTTGAGAGTTAAGTGGAGCTATTGCATGGATACTTCAGTTAGAACTGATGTGAGAGAGTTTGGTGGAGTTGATTGAGGAAGTTAATGGAGTTGTGTTCAATTTAACTAATCTAAACATAGTTGAGCTAGTTGTATCTAGTCTAACTGATTGATACACTAGTGAAGAGTGGTGTGAAATAATTATTAATTAATTCATTAATTATAAACTCATTAATCAACTAAAGAATACATCAGTTAACTTCAGTGCATGGACAGTTTCAGTGGAGACCAGTGAAGAGATAGGTGAAAGAGCAGTGTGACTATCAGTTGTGACTATATTGTTGCATGATTTGCAACAACCAATGATTGGAGAAGCCAATGAGGATTGTGCAGTACAATCCAGGTGGTT
This sequence comes from Pinus albicaulis, assembly GCA_034641835.2. Classification (NCBI taxonomy): domain Eukaryota; kingdom Viridiplantae; phylum Streptophyta; class Pinopsida; order Pinales; family Pinaceae; genus Pinus; species Pinus albicaulis. The sequence goes on from CM076571.1 coordinate 988,201,779, forward strand.
CGAAGTTATTTATGAGCCATTATACAACATTGATTATGCAATAGAGGCAGGCTATCAGGTGGCAGAGATTGGAGCATGTGTTTTGCTAGATCTAGCTTGATTAGTGTGTAGCAATTGGAGATTATACTGAGAGCTTGTGAGGAGCTTTGTATGATGATTGTTACATGATCTCTATGAAATATAATATACATATAGTTGGGGTTTTCAGCTTTAAGCTTTCCCATGAAATACTGTGTTCATATGTGTGATTGTTTATGGTTTTAATGTGTGCATGCAATTGATTTTATTTCCGCATGTAATGATCAATGGTAGAAGAGATTTTGTATTGTGCATGAAGCTAAAATAGTGTGTGATCAGGAGAATCTCGGTGAATAATATATCAGTTATTCAAATTTCTACAACTGATACATTGATAAAATACTTGGCAAGATCTTACAATATTAAATCGACTGACATTCAATCTTACCACTCCCACTCCATATGTATTCCTTGTCAAGTTTTTGAAGGTAGCTAGTCCTGAAAAAGTGGTAAAGTGATGAACTCCACTGTTTATTTTGTATTGTCAGCATAATTTATTGATCAAACTAAGTTTCAAAATTCCTCTGGAAAATTGAGATTGTGGTTTAAATATTTTTTCTTCATTGTATTTCCTAATAATCCTCTCCTGTACTGCTAAGAAATAAAATTTATTATCACAATGGTTCAGATGGAAAATATAGCATTCTACTTGGTTGAGTTGTGTTTTCTTCATTACAAAATGATCAAATACAGTCCATCAATGCTTGTTGCTACTGTTGTTTACACTGCTCAATGCACTTTGAAGAAGGATCCATGTTGGAATAAAACACTTGCTCTTCACACAGGCTACTCTAAAGAAGATCTCAGGTAAGTCTTCTAGTTCTCAAGGCACCATGCTTCTAATGAGATTATCCTTCTAAAGGATTCTTTTTCCTAAATAACTTAGGCATTTTCATGAATCACGCAATCTGTAGATTATATAGCCAAAACATAGTGGATCACCCACAACACTAATTTAGTCACAAACTGCCTAAAATTGTATGTAATTCTAGATATGGGAAAGAAGAACGAATGTGCACATCAAACTGTCTGTGATGTGTGCACATTTCATTAACTTTGTACCTTTTTAAGGAATAACATTTGATTTACTTGTTCCAGGGACTGTGCACACTTCATGGTTGACTTCCACTTAACTGCAGGAGAAAATGAACTGAGACTTGTTCATGAGAAGTATTCTGATCCAATTTTCAGCTATGTTTCCTTTTTAAGCCCTGCCAACTTACTTGATGATGACAGTTGCACCACCAGCAATTACGCTGCCATTTGTATCAGTGATAACATAGACTCAAGTGCACAAGAAGGGGGGTTAAAAAGACCTAGCCAACTGAAAGCAAGGAAACGCACTGCACCACCATTGACTACAATGTTAACAGCTCAAAGTGAGGTATGTGTCACTCTCTTATACTTTTATTGTTTGGTACTAGTTCAACAAATATACACAAACCAAAGAGTATCCATGTCCACTCCAAATTACTAGCAAGTTTTATAGCCTTAAGATAGATTTGTGTTTAACCATGTTGTAAGTTGGATGAAAATGATTAATAATCTTGATAGCCTCAAGATAGTATTGTGTTTATTTATGATGTAACTTGGCTAAAAATGATTAATAAACTTGATAAGGGTATTTCAGGATGCATTCAGGGATTTCCATCAGGTGCTCCCAAGCATTGATGATGGAAATATTGAAAACCAATTGGCAATTTTTGAATACGTTGAGGATATATATAAATTCTATAGGACAATTGAGGTATGTTTCTCTGTCAATGATAGAAGTTTTTTGTGAGTGTCAAAGTAAAAAAAAAAATTGTTTTCTTATCTAAAATTTGGTATTCATGTATTCCCAGGACATGAGTTGTTGATCAGAAGCTCAAGTCCAAGCCATGGAAAACGCTCAAAAATTGAAAGTGTTCAAAATCACTTGCAACCTGAACGACCGGATAGGCCTCGGTGATATGATCCTGACGCCACAAATGGTACTCAAATCCGACACTGTATGTGAAAGTTATTCAAGTTTGAAAATTCACAATTTCAGGCAAAAGACCCGTATGACCAGGTTTGACGTCCAAATTTGAAAAATTAAAAAAGGAATATTCCAAGAAATTATTCCCTATAATATTCCACCTGGGCCAATTATATTTTGACACTTAGCATATAGATATTCGTCAATGGTTTGACTTTTTGTTAATTTGACCGATTACGGGCTACCACGTGGCAGGCCCGGAGGCCACCATGTGGCCCCCTGGTCGGTGAAATGGTGGCATGTTAAAATTATTTTTCAAGTCCGGGAGTTTTGAACCCAGGACCTCACCCCCACCGGTCAAGCGCTTTACCGCTGAACCATAGGTTTGGTTCTTAATACATGATGGATTTAATACACATATAAACTTTCTATAAGGTGTGGGCGGCAGTAAAGGGGGCCAGCCCCCTTATAATATGACCTCTCGGCGGAACCACAGGCCATAGAACCAGTGGAACAATAAACCCCAACGATTACGCTACACAGTTGCGGTCACATGAACTCCGGCGGACATTACGTGTAGTTTTTATGCCATGGTTACGAAACCGTTGGCCTAAATGATTAAGTCGGCAATTCTGGCGGGTTCACCATGTGACCACCCATTCAACATTAAATCTGACAACCAGTTTCCTGACGGTTAAGGTTGGAAGCTCCTCCATTTTGGCATTTGGGCCAAAATTATCGGCTCTAACTGAAGTTTCTCCACAATTAGTGGAGGTTTTCAAGGGCAGATTGGGAAAAATGGTTTTGGTCATAACTTTTGATAGACATAACCTTTTGGGACGAATTTTTTTTTTATTTCAGGTATTCAGAGGATTTTAGATCCATTGGAACAAGTTGCAGAGCCATTGGAGTTGATATTTAGCCCCTTTTTATTCAGAGAAGCAATGAGAGCCATCAAGGCCAAGAGGGAGTTGGAGTTGTTTTGGGCTATGATTAACCATTTGAGGTGATCCAAAAGTCATTTTTGACTATTTTCAGCATTCCAGAGCCATTGGGATAAGTTCCAGAGGTATTAGAGGTGTTCTACAACTATTTTAGCTTCAAGGAAGATTTTTGAGCCACAAGGGCCATTTTGGAGTTGGAGTTGTTTTGAGTTGTACCTCTCTGTTTGAGGTGAACCAAAGATCATTTTTAGCTAATTTCGACCTTCTGAACCTAATGAAAGAGGTGTCAGACCTGTTTGAGGACTTATACATCCCAAAAATCTACAAATGAGTTAAAAGAGCTGTGAGGACCTTATTGAAGAAATCACTATTTATGGTATTTCTTCACTGTTTAGTGAATTTGGAAAGGCATTCTTATCTTTTTCATGTCTTTTGAATCATTATTTGCATTCATATTTGTCTATTGAGACACTTTTAAACTTGTATTAGCAATTGAAATAATTTTAATACAAGAGGACAAGCTCATTTTGGAAGGCTTGATCCAACAGACGTAGCCCAAGAGGGGTGAACTACTCATCAAACATTTGTGTCATGTTATGTTGAATTTATCTTGCTGAAAATTTCTGATTTAATATGTTGAAAAAAAAATACAAGTAGTTTCATTTTCAGATCATAAGTGTTAACTTCTACAAGTTCTAAAGACAGAGTCTGTAAAGGGCCAGGTAGCCTCTGGATCTCATCCTTTTATCAAAGGTGACATATCCAGTAAATTCCCCTACAATCAATCTCTGGAACAGATCTAAGAATTTAAATTAACTTTCCTTCACACATAAACTCATATACAGTTACCAAAAACACTTTGTTTTATGCAACAATACATGAAGAATTTTGCACACATTTAATTAATGGAAATGGATACCTTGCACACATTTTCAAGTGCTTCCATTTTTAGATCAGATGGTATCAAAGCATAGGTTGAGCTTAGGTTGAGAATTTGTTTTTGTGAAAAAAGTGTTAAAACAGTGTAAAATATTGATTGTTTTATTGGTTGCAAAATGGTTGATTGTTGAGTTTGCTTGAGTTGAAAAGATAGTTGTTGATAGCTAAGCCTTGGAAAGGAAAAAAGAGTTGTAGGATATTTCCTTACCCTAAAGTACCTCAAGATTATCTTTGGAAAACAAACTCACTTGATTATTTTTTGCTTAAAGCTATTGGAGTTTGTATTTTATGGCTACTTGAATAAGAAGGGGTCTTTACAGACATTTGGTTAAAAGCTTGTCATTTGTTTGAAAGCTTTGAGAAATTTTCTTTGGAAGTTCCTTTTGTTAATTTTACCATTTACATAATTTCAACTCCTTCTAAAAGTGAAGTTTCCTCCTTCACGATATTCTTCAATGATGACATGAAGAATGAGTTCATTAAAGTGAAGGACATGGTGCAGATTCTCATTGAGGATCAAAGAGAAATTGTTAAGCTTCATGCACAATTGTTGGATATGAAGGATGAGAAGGAAGAAATTCTCCAAAGACTTCATGACATGGAGAAACAACTCCTTCAAGCTCAAGAAACTTTGTCCAATAAAATTCCTGAGGAAGAGGTAAATCATTCCAACTTGTCTTCAATTTCCTCTATTGAAAAGTGTGTTGGTTCTTTTGAAAAACATACAAGGGGCATAGGGTCCAAAATAATGTTTAAGATGGGCTATCAAGAAGGCGAAGGTTTGGGCAAGCATACACAAGGCATGGTTGACCCTATTTCAGTTGTGGAGTGACCCAAGAATGTTGGTCTTGGTTATGTGCAGTTTAATGGTGAAGAATCCAAATCCTTGAATGCATGTGATGAAAATTTAAAGAGAACCTTTATTCCAAGTTCTAAAATGCATATATGTCAAAATTTTTCTAAGGATGATTACCATTTTGCTAATCCATCATTGCAGCAAGTAGACGGTAAAAATATCTCTTATGGCGAACCTTCAAGTTCAAACAATTTTCAAGACAAGAACTGTGATGAAAGTCTGAAAAAGAAAGTTGTCTCCTCTACTAGTTCATCCTCTTTTGAAGACAAAAAGGATGGACATTCCATGCAGCAAAAGAGGTATAATTATTCACATGATCAATTTTATTATGTTTCAACAAAGAATGATAATTTTTCTTGTTCAAATGAAAGAAATTTTTGTTGCACATTTTGTGGTGGATTTAACCATGTTGCTTCAAGATGCTGGTTGAAAAAGAAAGCACACAGGAAGCAAAAGAGGCAAAGAGAATTTTCTCATAAAGTGCTTAAGAGTTGCACATTTTGTCAAAGGAAGGAACATGATGTCTCTCATTGTTGGACCTTGCATCCAACAAATTGTCCAAAGAACATGCAGCTAGAGGACAAAAAGCTTGGATTAAGTGGATATATGGAGTCCATTATCGATGTGGAAATGGAAGATTCACATGAATGTGTATTGCAACTACAAAAGACGCCATGGAGTTGGCTTGGTAGGAAGTGGATTAAATTCTTATTACAGTAAGTCATCTTCATTTTGTACATGCAAATTTTAGATTGGTATGCATGTATTTTAGTTGAAAATTTGATGCAAGATTGCATGTAAAAGCAGTTTCAGTTGAAGGAATTTCTTTGTTGTTGCAAAGTTTCGCCATGGAGATGTAAAAGATGAGTATGATACTCACTTATATTGCAGCAATGTCTTTTGGTTCAGCTCTTAGTCACCCACATGTTTTTGGGATGATGTACTTGATGGTATTTGAAAAGAAGAGTTGAAATTGCACATGTACATAGAGGTTGTATGTGTAATTAGTGAACTGTATATAGTTCATTATACATGATACATACACATGTTTGTAAAGATGTATCTTGTTGTTTATCGACTTGTGTCCATTGTGTCACACATGTTTGTTGACTTGTGTCAATTGTGGGCACACTTTTTACATTGATGGTTGTGTCAATTGTATAGCACATTTCATTTTCAACTTTTTGTTGATGTCATATGTTGCACAAGGTGCCTTTGGTGTCGATTGGTGCAGAGAACGAAGTGTCATTGCAAAGCAGTGCAAGATTCTATGACATGGAAAGGCATGCAAGAAAAGTGGGCACAAATTTCAGCAAGGGTCACTGTTGGTTTTAGAATGGCAGATTGGTATGGTGAGAAAACTTAGTCGAGATTCAGCACAAGTACATGGCTCATTCAGCAAAAATTCGCCATGAGGACAGTTGGCAAGTTAGGAAAATTTTTGGAGGCTGAAGAGAAGAGGATTTTGTTATTCTCTCATTTTTTATACTGTAGTTCAGTTTCAGAATTTCAGTGAGCTTTTGGGATCCAAAAGCTTCTCATTTGGGAGGTGTGATCGAGAGCTCAAGTCCAAGCCATGGAAAAAGCTCAAAATTGAAAGTGTTCAAAATCACTTGCAACTTGAACAACCGCATGGGCCTCGTCGATACGATCCTGACGCTGCAAATGGCACTCAAATCCGACACTGTATGTGAAAGTTATTCAATTTTGAAAATTCACAATTTCAGGCAAAAGACCAGTTTGACCAGGTTTGACTTCCAAATTTGAAAAATTAAAAAATGAATATTCAAAGGAATATTCTTGGAATATTCCCTAGAATATTCCACCTAGGACAATTATATTTCGACACTTGGCATACAGATATTCGTCAATGGTTTGACTTTTTGTTAATTTCACCAATTACAAGCTGCCACGTGACAGGCCCGGAGGCCGCCACATGGCCCCTTAGTCAGTGAAATTGTGCCATGTTAAAATTATTTTTCAATTCTGTGGGTTTTGAACTCGGGACCTCAGCCCCGCCGATCAAGCACTTTACCGTTGAGCCACAGGTTTGGTTCTTAATACATGACAGAGTTAATACATATATAAACTTTGTATAAGGTGTGGGCGGCGGTAAAGAGGGCCAGCCCCTAAGGGCCAGACCCCTTATAATGTGACCTCTCAGTAGAACCACAGGACATAGAACTGGTGGAACAATATACCCCGATGGTTATGCTACACAGTTGCGGTCACTTGAACTCCGACAGACATTACGTGTAGTTTTTATGCCACAGTTATGAAACCGTTGGCCCAAATGGTTAAGCCGACGGTTCCGGCGGGCTCACCATGTGACCACCCATTCAACATTAAATTTGACAACCAGTTGCCTGACGATTAAGGTTGGCGGCTCCGCCATTTTTGCATTTGGGCCAAAATTATCGGCTCTAATTGAAGTTTCTCCACAATTAGTGGAGGTTTTCAAGGGCAGATTGGGAAAAAATGGTTTTGGTCATAAATTTGATAGACAGAACCTTTTGGGACGATTTTTTTTTTTTTATTTCGGGTATTTAGAGGATTTTGGATCCATTGTAATAGTTTTTACAGCCATTGGAGTTGATCTTCAGCCCCTTTTTCTTCAGGGAGCAATGAGAACCATCAGGGACAAGAGGGAGTTGGAGTTGTTTTCGGCTATGCTTAACCATTTGAGGTGATCCAAAAGTCATTTTTGACTATTTTAAGAATTCTAGAGCCATTGGGTAGGTTCTAGAGGTAGTAGAGGTGTTCTAAAGATATTTTAGCTTCAGGGAAGCTTTTTGAGCCACGAGGGCCATTTTGGAGTTGGAGTTGTTTTGAGTTGTACCTCTCTGTTTGAGGTGAATCAAAGATCATTTTCAGCTAATTTTGACCTTGTGAACCTAATGAAAGATGTTTAAGACCTGTTTTAGGACTTCTACAGCCTGAAAATCTACAAAGGAGTTCAAAGAGCCATAAGGGCCTTATTGAAGAAATCATTGTTTATGGAAATTCTTCACTGTTTAGTGAATTTGGAAAGGCATTCTTAGCTTTTTCATGTCTTCTGAATCAGTGTTTTCATTCAGATTTTTCTATTGAGAAAATTTTAAACTTGTATTAGCATTTGAAAGCATTTTAATACAAGAGGAAAAGCTCATTTTGGGAGGCTTGATCCAGTAGACGTAGCCCAGGAGGGGTGAACTGCTCACCAAACATCTGTGTCATGTTATGCTGAAGTTATCTTGCTGAAAATTTCTGATTTAATATGTTGAACAACAAATACAAGTAGTTTCATTTTCAGATCATGAGTGTTAACTTCTACAAGTTCTAAAGACAGAGTTTGTAAAGGGCCAGGTAGCCTCTGGATCTCATCCTTTTATCAAAGGTGACATATCCAGTAAATGCCCCTACAGTCAATCTCTGGAACATATCTAAGAAGTTAAATTAACTTGCCTTCAAACATAAACTCATATACAGTTACCAAAAACACTTTGTTTTATGCAACAAGACATAGAGAATTTTGCACACCTTTAATTAATGGAAATGGATACCTTGCACACATTTTCAAGTACTTCCATTTTCAGATCAGTTGCGTACCTCCCAATTATATGAGAAATCAGGTTAAAATCAACGCAAAGACGAGGGAAATCATGATTGATTGGTTGATGAAGGTACAACTTTGTTCATATGCTAGTTCCATTTGTTGTCAAACTAAGATGTAAAATAGGTTTATATAGAGTCTGGACTATCTCTTAGGCCTGATGTAAAAATTTTAAAATTTTCAAATGCATCTAAAATTTCAACTAATGCCAAAGACGTTGTATCTCACTATGAACATCATTGATAGATACCTTTCCATTTAGAGTGTTGCAAGGAGGAATTTTCGATTAGTGGGAATGGCTGCATTATTTACAGCTAGCAAATATGAAGAAGTCTGGCCTCCAGAGGTAGGATGACTTAGTGGCATCTGTAAAGTAAGGATGGGTGTAAGGAAATATTTAATGTATATATCTAATTAATAGAAGACCTAGTTGGCTGTTGAAAAGTACATACACTACTACAATATTTATTGCAATCAGCGCAAAAAATATGTCGTAATGGGTAACATAATATTGATAAGAGTTGGTTCATACTTGGCTTCAGGTCAATGACTTCATCTGCGTCTTCCCAAAAGAATGCATGCCAGAACAGATAGTGGCCATGGTAATGAGCACTAACTGATAATTCTTTGTCATTGGATTGCAACGTAGTCTCCAAAGATTTAGTTTGACTGATCAATTGATAATAAATATTCGCAGGAGTCTGCAATATTAAGGCAACTGAAGTTTAAGCTTACAATTCCCACTCCATATGTATTGCTCCTCAGGTTTTTGGAGGCAGTTGGTCCCGACAAAGTGGTAAAGATCTGAATCACACTTATTTTATATTGTCAAATTAATCCTCTGTGGCATTCTGCTTTCAAAAAAATGCCTCAGAAAATCTAACATTCTTCTTGGTTTAAATTATTTTTATTCATTTTAGTCCTAATAATACTCTGTTGTACTTACAAGTTGTAAAATCCATTATCAAAATGCTTCAGATGGAAAATCTGGCATTCTTCTTGGTTGAACTTTGTTTGCTTCAGTACATAATGCTCAAGTACAGTCCATCAATGCTTGTTGTTGCTGTTGTATACACTGCTCGATGCACTTTGAGGAAGGATCCATGTTGGAATAAAACACTTACCCTTCATACAGGCTACTCTAAATCGGACCTCAAGTAATACTTCTCATTTTTAAGGCATCATGATTTTAGTGATTTTATCCTTTTATTGTTGGAACTCAGCTACTGACATCCTGTCTGAATCGTATCTAATACTAATGCGCATAATAACTATTTAGAAGTGTGTGTTCACATTTTGTTAACTCTATACATTGAAGTAATAACATTTATGTGCATTGTTCCAGGGAATGTGCGCATTTCATGGTTGAATTTCACCTAAATGCAGGAGGAAATGAGCTGAGAGTTGTTCACCAGAAATATTCAGATCCACTTTTTGGCTATGTTGCTTTTTTAAGCCCTGCCAAGTTACCTGTTGAAGACGGTTGCAGCCCCATCAACTGATCAATATGCATACCTGTTGAATTACTTCAGGAGTCTAATTGAAGGTTGTGCATTCTTCAAGTTGGGTGGAAACCTACTATTGATGGTGCTGTTTTGAATTATGTTCATGTAAATAGCTCTTGACAAACTATATCTCAACTTCTGGTTGAGTTTTTTCATACCTTGAAAATTCTCATTAATACTGAACAATTATTATTCACCCACAGGATAATCCCTAGATCATTTGAATTTCCCCACTCTGAAGTGACATAAAAGGGAAACATCCTTAGCATCATGTGAATTTAGATGTTTTTTTTTTCTCTTTGTTTTGTTTTGTTTTGTTGTTTTAGTGCTTTGTTTTGTTGATCATGTGAATTTGTATGTATGTCTTAATACTCATAGCATCTCTGTACAAAATACCAATAGTTTAAATGTAAATTCACCACATTAAAGTTAAATGGAATTAGGTCGCTCGCTACCTCAACCTTTTCTAACCAATGTGAATTTCAAATACCAAGAAGCATAAATGAAACTTGGACAAGATCCCGGGAAAGGCCCTAGTCTTCTGTAGATTAGTCACATTGATAAGGTTAGCCTCAAGACATTATGCTATGACAATCACTACTAAATTACTACTTGTGAACCAATGTATTTTGAATAACAATGGCGATTTTTTAAAATTATTTAAATATATTGGTTTCTAATTTATACTTTTTTATTTCTTTTAACTGATTAAGAAAATTATATACATTTAACATTTTTTTTAAACCAGGATAAGAATTTTGTATTAAGCAAAAAATTGTAGCAGTATACACAATTGAAGTATGACGAAATGAATATTATAGGGAAAATTTCTTCAATAATCGTAAAAAATCATCATTTTTCTAACAAAAGAAGAAGAGAGAGATCCAATATTAAAATTTTTGAGACTTGAGCCTATTGCATCTTGAGAATAGGAGTATATTCTTACAAATTTTTTGCACAAGATGATACAAAAACAATTTTTTTTAAGATTTAATAGGAACTGACCCCTAGTAGGACCCTAGAGGTACCATATTTTGGGGGTTTCTTACTTTGATATTTTTTGTTTCTTGTTAATGGAGGGGATTCAAATCATTATCTGTTTTTTACAACATTTAAATAAGACGAAGAAGAAGAAGAGGGACTAACCTCCTCCTCTTCCTCCAAATTGGCCTCTTCTTCCTTCTTATCTCGAAGAGGGATTTTTTCAATATCCTTAGGAGAAGTATCTTCCATGACGGGTGAACTAATATTCTCTGAAGGCACTTGATCTGGATCTTAAGTTAAGAAGGAGTCAAGGATGAATATTTATCTGACTCAATGGATTTGTAGTAATGACATGCTGACATTTGTTTATAAAGTTGTGATGTATTTAGTAGTAGTTAAGAATGAATATGACTTCAGGGATTTTGAATAATTTTGTTTATAAAGATGGTGTGGATGGATTTGGAGTAATGATAGGATGACATTTTTTTATAAAGTTGTGATGTATTTAATAGTAGTTAAGACTAAATGGACGGTGATTGACTTGAGGGATTTTGAATAATTATGAAGAATTTTGTCTATAAATATGGTCTCTTAATGTCAAGAGAAGTGATGTATTATATTTAGGAGGGATTAAGAATGAATGAACAATGAATGTGTAACAAAGAGATTGTTCGAATTGTAACATGGTGAACTAATTTATATATGAAATAAAGTATATTATGAAATAATTATGGATTACCAAAGGTAATTGTGTTTTTAAAATATAATTGATTTTATTGTCACGTATATAACATTGTTTATTTACCTGAGAAATTACGTGACTCTCCAAACATGTAATGGTTCATCCATGAATTTCATAGAGTACATATGAAGTGAAATAATGAAATAATTTGAATTTTTCAAAGACAATGTGTAGGTATGATAATCAAGTGGAATATGATATTTTGACTCTATGGAAAGTTGATGTGATAGCTCAATTTGCATGAAACATGATATCATTCTTTTTAGTTTGGAGCTTGGATAGAGCCATCTTAGAGGTGCAAATAAATTGGGATTAATGCACGAATTTACATGCTAGAGACTTTGAGATTTCTCCATATTACCTTAAAGTTGGCTTTACATCATGAATCCTTCATTAATTTCTCACATGGTCAAATGAACATCAATATAAAACCTTGGTGGGAGGGTGGGAGTAAGGGGTTCCTTTCCTTCAAATGAGCCTTTTGCTTCATGATTACTTTATTAATTTCTCGCATACAAAAAAGCCTTTTGGGGAGGGTGTTGGGAAGGTCTTTTTTGGGCAGGGGGAAGGGTGTCAGAAGGATTTATTTTGGTTGTGGGGGAGTTGGGTAGTGTGTATCACCTTAGCTCCAAAAATGTGGAAAGATTTGTAGGGAATGGATTAATGTTAAATTTGAAACATATCTTGGAAAATTGAAGACAAGTTTATTATCTTTGTACTTTATAAAATTCTTAAACAATCTATGTGAATCTCTAAACAAGAAATGATGTCAACCATAAATTTCCTTAGAAATGGGGCATAGCATGTGAAATAGTCATTGGACTTGGGCTTTTGAAGACAAATTTCTCATGTGGAATGTGGAATGTGGTGCTTTGTGCCCACAAAAGTTGATGGGACAAATCAACTATATGCTAAAGGAGACTCTCAGATAATATGATATCTTGGATTTAGCCACCCTTGATAGATAACTAAAATTGAGAGTAATGCATGAGTTTAGTTTTTAGAGGATTTTTGAGATCTAACCATATTGGCTTCAAGAGGACCTTCTAGATCACCACACAAATTTCTTGCATGGTGAGATAAGCACCAATATAAAACCTTCAGGGAAAGGTGTGCACTGAGAAGATGGGGAGGAAGCAAGGGGTGATTACCATAGATTTATGTATGTGGAAATATTTGAAAGGGATGGTCATGTCAAAAATTAAATCTACTCATGTAAAATGTGGAATGTGGTGTTTTGATTGCCATAAATTTGATGGGATAAATCTAAACTTGCACTAAAGAGGACTCTTAAAAAACACGATATCATCCTCTTAAGACTCTAGTGCTTGGATTTAACCACCCTAGAGACATAAATAAAACTGGGAGTAATGCACGAGCTTGATTATTAGATGATTTCAAGACTTGTCTATATTGGCTTCACATGGACCTTGGAGAGTCGCCTTATCAATTCATTTCTTAATTTCTTGCATGGAAACTCAAAACATAAATATAAAACCTTGGGGGAAGGTTGTGGAGTGAGAAAGTGGAGTGGGGGAGTTGATGGGTGGGGGGATCAAGGGTTGATTACCCTAGATCTATATATGAGGGGGTGGTTGTGGAAGTGATAACCTTGGATCCAATAACATGGAAATATTTAGAGAAGACGATTTTATGTCAAAATTGAAACATCTCATGGATAATTAAAGTTAGAACTATATGGTCTTTATACTATATAAAATTCTTAAAGGACTTATGTAAATATCTAAACAAGCAATGATTAAGCCGAGAGGTTCATTCTACAACCCAGTGTGAAGGTGATGTGTAGGTATGTCCGTTCCTCTTAAAATAAAAATAAAAATTTCTCTAAATAGAAAAGCAACGTGGACGATAATGAAAAAAGAAAGAAAAATATGCTATGCAAATATAACTAGTTGTACATATGACCTAATATAATTTCATGTAAAGTAATTAGAAGTAAAAAAAAAAATATGTGAGTAAGATTTTTAACATGTGATATCAAGCGCATATATATATATATATATATATATATATATATATATATATATATATATATATATATATATATATATATATATATATATATATATATATATATATATATATATATATATATATATATATATATATATATATATATATATATATATATATATATATATATATATAAAGTTAAAAGAAAATATTTTGTTGTCGTATAGAATAAAATATCCAATGTGGATCATGAATAAAATATTTTAATGTGAATTAATATTGGTGCATACTTAAGAGTATATTAATAACAAAAAAACTAGTTTAATGTGCATTGATAAAATGGCTCAATACACATGTTATGTAATCTCTATAACATTCAAAATTATAATTTAAACAATAAAAATTACACATTGTTTTTTGCACTCTAAAATATGTTTGCACCTGAAGAAATTTGATCCCTCTCAGCTCATGTTGGATCTATGGTTAAGATAGATATATGATGGTGGAGGGTTACCAAGTGAAATAATCTTTGGACTTGGGATTTTTAAGAAAACCTACTCATGTAGAATGGAACAAATATAAATCTGTGTTAAAGGAAACTTTGAGGCAACATGATATAATCCTTTTGACATAATCTAGAGCTTGAATTTAACCACCCTAGAGACAACTAAAATTGGGAGTACTACAAAAGCTCAATTATTAGAGGCTTTTTAGATTTATCTATATTGCCTTCAAGTGGGCCTTGCAAATTGCCACATGAATTCCTTTATCAATTTATTGTATGGTGAGATGAGCGTCAATATAAAAATTTGGGGGAAGGGTGTGTAGTGAGAAAGGTGGCGACCAAGGGGTGATTATATTGGAAATTTAGTTATACTCAGAAAGGGGGGGTGGGGGGAGTGAATCAATATAATGTTGATTTAAACAATAAAACCATTTTTTTCCCAAATCAATTAAACAAATAATAACTAGTAGGATAGTACAAGAACAACGAATCTAACATGCATGAAACTTCAAAACAACATGAGAAATAACACATATGGACACCATGATTTTAGTTGGAAACCCTTAAGTGGAGAAAAACCATTGTATTGTTGCTATGCTTGTCTTATTTGTAGGTTTTAACCCTGTACAGAAACTATTTACAAATGAATCTTAAAACAGAAAATAAATAATAGCGAGAGCATAAAACATAAAACATATATACACAGATATTTTCCCCTGGATCCCAAATCGAGATGACCAGCTTGATTTTTCATTATATTCCTTTTAGTGTTAAAACACATATATATACATGTTGAAGCATACATAAACCCCAATCCATTAACCCTGGATTAGTACATAATCGTAGTTCCCTTGACCGGATCTACAAAATACCAGGGGTCGAAAACCATCGTTCCCCAAAAAACATGTGCAAACTCATGCACAAAACCATGGGTGGGTCCGCCTATGGGTGGGTCCGCCTATGAGTGGGTCCACTCATGGGACTAATCATGGAAATAACATAACACATACCCAACATTCTCCCACTTGTTTTTATCTCTCCGCAGGGGGCCACATGAGAGCTTAATAATCAGTCCAGCTCTGCAACACCCATTTTTTCTCTACACCAAGAAAACTTCTGAGTGCTCACAGACTCCGTTAATGCATTTGCAACATTCTTCAGAGTGTCCACCTTTACCAAAAACACCCTTTTATCCTCAACCATATCTCTCACAATGTGATATTGAACATCAATGTCCTTTGTCTTTGAATGATAAGCAGGGTTCTTAGCCAAGAACATTGCACTTTGGATATCACAGTCTATCCTTATAGCTTGCTGTACCAACCCCATACTTGAACAGAATCTCTACAATCAAACAGATTCCTTGCTTTCATGAGTGGCTTCCATGTAGTCTACCTCTGTAGTTGAAAGAGCCACTACAGACTGTATTTTACTCATCCAACTGACTGCACCTCCAAATAGGCTAAACACATACGCACTTGTAGATCTTCTTTGATCCAGATCTCCAGCCCAATCTGCATCAAAAAACCACAAATGTCCAACACTCTTTCCAATCCTGGTCTTCCTTGGTAGCACAAGCCATAATCACTAGTGCCACGCAAATATCTAAAAACCCACTTCATTGTTTTCCAATGCTCCTTCCTTGGGTTTGACATAAGTCTGCTCAATACTCCCACTGCATGTGCAATGTCTAGTCTAGTACAGACCATTGCATACATCAGGCTACCCATTGCACTTGCATATGGAACACGGGACATATCCTCCTCTTCTTCTTGTGTCTTGGGACAATATTCATGACTTGACTTTTACACCTACAAAATCCAGAACATTCCATAGGTATCATAGGTTTACTATCCTACACCTGCATATTGAACCTACGCAATATAGTCTCGACATACTTCCTTTTGGTTTAACGAGCTTCCTCTTTGCCCGATCTCTCTTAATTTCCATGCCCAAAATATAGTTTGCAACACCAATATCCTTCATGTTGAAATTGGAGAATAGTTGGGTCTTCAAATCTTGGATAATTTCTTTGTCATTTCCAATCAGCAACATATCATCCACATACAAGACCAAATAAATAACACAGTCACCAATTAATTTAAAATAAACATAGTGATCCTCCTTGCTTTTGGTGAAGCCAAGTCCCCGTATATAGGTATCAAATTTCTAATACCACATCCTTGGTGACTATTTTAACCCATACATAGACTTCTTTAACCTGAATACCATTTCTTTCTTCCATTTCACCATAAAGCATTCAATTTTGTTCATGTAGATCTCCTCTTCTAGATCCTCGTGAAGAAATTTTGTCTTCACATCCATTTGTTCTACCTCAAAATCAAATGTAGTAGCAACATATGAAAGTAATCTAATAGAAGTAACTTTGGCAACAAGAGAAAAAATATCACCAAAATCAACTCCTGGCACCTGGGAATAAAATTTTGCTACCAACCGAGCTTTGTATTTCTCCACCTTGCCTTCTACATTCATCTTCTTCTTAAACACCCATTTTCTCCCGATGGGCTTCCTTCCAGCCGACAACTCTACCAGATCCCATGCCTCACTTTTATGCAAGGATGCCATTTCATCAACCATGGCCCCTTCCAGAGATTTCCATCCTCTGAATCTACTGCCTCCCTGACGGCTCTGGGATCACCATCAGTTATAGTTAAAGAAAAATTTGAACAGAAAGCAGATGGACTATACCTTTTTGGTTGTCTTATTTCATGAACTGATCGTCTCACAACTAGAGTTTGTGGCTCTTCCTCTTCTGAGTCTTCTTCTATTGTAGAGTCTGATTCATCCTCCTTTAGCTCAAACTCTATCTTCTCAGGTTCCTTTGGTAGGAATTCATGTTTAACAACATCTTTCACCTCTCTAAACACCACATCTCGGATGTACACAACCTTCCTTGTTTCTAGGTTACAAAGCTTGTAACCATTTAAACCATCCTTATACCCAATAAATATGCAACTTTCATATTTATTATCCAACTTGGTCTTTTTCTCCTTTGGAACATGTACATATGCATCACATCCAAATACCCTCAGATGTGAAAGAGAGGGTTTCTTACCAGTCCATACCTCATGTGGAGTCTTATCCTCCAACGCTGATGAAGGTGATATGTTAACCAAGTAACATGCAGTCTCCACTGCCTCTGCCCATAATTCTTGTCCTAACCCTGTACTACTAAGCATGCTTCTTGCCTTTTCCATCAACGTTCTGTTCATTCTTTCTGCAACTTCGTTTTGTTGAGGTGTGTATGGAGTAGTCTTCTATCGTGCTATACCACACTTCTTACAGAACTCTTCAAATTCCTTCTTGTAGAACTCCCCACCATTATCTGTCCTCAACACCTTTATCTTTTTGTCTCTCTGGTTTTCCACTAGAGCCTTAAATTTTTTAAATCTCTCAAAGACTTCAAATTTCTTCCTCAGGAAATATATCCATGTATTCCTTGAGAAGTCATCTATGAATGAAACATAGTACACAGACTTACCCAGTGATGGAACCAACATAGGTCCAAACACATCACTGTGCACAAGCTCTAATATCTTGTTCGCCCTCTTAGCACCAGAAGGAAAACTCACCAGATTCTGCTTCCCATATACACAATATTCACGAAAATGGAAATCCAGAGAGCTATTACACATACCTTCTACCATACCATTTCCATGCAGTATCCGAAGTCCCTTCTCTCCAATATGTCCAAGCCTTTGATGCCATAGCATGGTATTTTCTCCAGAGACTGCTAGGTTTTCCGCTCTACTTTCAGGAACCACAGAACTGTTGCACCCATCAATAACAGTGCTACCTTGAAGCTTGTACATAGTTCCAATCCGAAATCCCCGCATTAATACTAGTGCTCCTCAAACCATCTTACAGGTATCTTTCTTGAATATTGTTTTTACACCTGCATCATCCATATTGCTTACAGAAATCAGATTTTTGGCCAATGCAGGAATGTGCAGAACACTAGGAAGTGTTCTAATCCTTCCACCTTGCAGCTTTAGCTTGAATTTTCCACGTTAGACAATTCTGGCCTTCCTATCATACCCTAAGAAGACATCCCGCCATCATATTTCTCATACTCGCAGAACCACTCTCTATGGGGAGTGAAGTGAAAGGATGCACCCGATTCAATCAAACATGACTCATGATATACATGTGTATTTGAAGAAGAATCAAAATACACATCCCCACCTTCATCTGAGGTGGTTTTTTCCTCTGCATAAGGATCATCATCAGATCCCTTTCCTTTCTCACGAGCTTTAGATCTGGAGTCCTTTTTGTAGTGCCCTTCATTTCCGCATTTCCAATATCACACCTTTACAAAAGTTCTAGGAGATTTATATCTCCCTCTGCGATTTAGATCTCCCACTCGAAACCTTATTCTTGTTTCTGTTCTGGGACCTTCCTCATATAGATAAAGCATCTCCATTTTGACCCTCCATATTTCTCCGTCTCATTTCCTCTGACAGCAAGGTTGAGACATTGTCATCAAAATTTAAGGTAGTTGTATTGATACCTATTGCAATAACCAGACTGTCCCATGAATCTGGTAGAGAACACAACAAACTAATGCACTTATCTTCATATGAGATTTTAATATCAACAGATGACAGTTGGCTTACCATAGTATTGAAGGTGTTCAGATGCTCTGTCACCGAGTCTCCATCCTTCATCCTCAGGTTATACAGCTTTTTCCGCAAGAACAATTTATTCACCAGAGAATTAGATTGGTACAAAGTCCCAAGTTTGTCCCACAAATTCTTCACCGTAGCTTCCCCAAATACATTCAACAATACCAAATCTGAGACACACAACCGTATTGTGCTCTTCGCCTTCTATTCCAACTTCTTCCAGTCTTCATCTGACATTTTTGTTGGTTTAGTACCTGGATCTACTGCGATCCATTGATCTTTATCCACCAACAGGTCCTCCATCTTGAGCTTCCACAACTCAAAACTCTATCCATTAAATTTATTAATCTCTATATTTACACTGCTCGCCATCTTCTTTCACCATAATAATCGAGTAGATATCCCACTGAACAGGGTCTACCTCAGGCCCTAGAAAAAAACCCCTCAGCAGAAAAGGCATCCCCTTGAAGCCGAAACAGCTTTGATACCAAATGTAGGTTTTAACTCTGTACAGAAATTATCTACAAACGAATCTTAAAACAGAAAATAAACAGAACAAAGTACAGAGCCCTTAAACTCAAAGGTCAGTGTTATGCTATAATTGATGCTAAATTATATTGGAAAGATATTTTTGGTGTTTTTTTTCTATGTCTGACAGAAGGAGAGTCAATGGAAGTTAACAAAGAGTACCATGAATGTTTGTGTGGGGGTCGTTATATCTGGAAAGTTACTGCTCATAAAATCCTCAAATCAGGTTTTTAATGGCCTTCCTTATTTGCTAATGTATACAAAGTGGTTAGAAGTTTCCATAAATGCCAATTGTTTGCGAAGAATAAAAGGTTAGCTCCTCTATCTCTTCTCCCTGTTTTTTTTTAAGAACCCTTTAGACAATGGGGATTGGATTTCATTGGAGAAATAAATCCACCTTCAAGTGGGCGGTTCAAGTGGATTATAAATTCCACTGATTATTTTACAAAGTGGGTGGAGGAAATACCTACCAGAAAATCAAATGATCTGGTAGTAATGAAGTTTTTGGAAAAGAACATCTTCAGTAGATTTGGATGTCCAGTGAAGATTGTAACAAACAATGCTCAGGTATTCAACTCAGTCAAATTCATTAATTTTTGTCAAACATATAATGTAATCTTGTCTTGTTCTACAACATATCATCCTCAAGGGAATGGAATAGTTGAATCCTCCAACAAGACATTGGTGAATATTTTGAAGAAAACAATTAATGCAAATCAGAAGAATTGGGATCGAACTTGATATTTTCTCTCTGGGCAGTGAGAATGACTACTAGAAGATCTACTGGTAAGTCTCCTTATGAGATAGTATATGGTACTCAAGCTTTGATTCCCACTCAGCTAGCTAGACTAGTCATTTATTTTCTTCAAGAAGCACAAGAAGAACCCAATGCATTGATAAGAAGACTAAATAAGGTGATAGAATTGAGTGAGAGCAGGAATAAAGTCAGGGAAAAATTGGTCACATATCAGGAGAAAATGAAGTCCATTTTTTATAGGAAGCCAAAGGAGATTCTGTTCCACACTGGAGATTTGGTATTAAAATGGGATATCAGAAGAGAAGAAAAAGGAAAGCATGGTAAGTTTGACCCTCTCTAGTATGGCCCATACAGGATTATTGAGACCAGATCAAATAACACTTTTATGCTGGAGAATCTTGAAGGAGAAATAGTAGAATTTCCTGTGAATGGGCAGTATCTAAAACATTATTTCCAGCCCTGAAGATTGATGGTTCACTATTGTACATATTCGGTTTTCTTCATTGTACATTTTCCATCAAGCAGTATTTTACTCCATGCCCGAAGTGAAGGCACTAATCTGCAGGTTCTTAGTGTTTCGTGGCAAAAAACACTATCCCCAGGTGGAGCCAGATGTTGTGGATCATTTGCATTATCCCTTTATTTTAATTTTCAAAAATAGAACAAAAATAGATAACTGCTAAAAAGATATGTTAGATTATTAAAGTTCATATACTTTAGCATAAAAATATATTTTCTCGTTATATTAAAGTCAAAAGTTTAAATACTTTTAGACTTTATGAAAGTGGGTCCCAGTTCAAAGTTTAAATATCGATCACTTTATCAAGCGGGATTCTATGATGTATCAAGCAATGAGCAAAGGGCTCAACCCTCGGGCACTTTCAGCGCGTGGGTTAACATGGAGGGTGCCTCCGCAGTTGAACGGGTTGACTGCGGGAGTAACTTAGGTGAATGGTCGAGATTGACTGCGGGGCATAGTCCAAATGAGTGTTCGATACCCCGAGGCCCCCTGTAGTGACGTATGATTCCAAGTTGGTTACAGTTGTCTTCCATGTCAGGATTTCTTAATAGTATTTTGGCGTGTATTATCAAGATTTAAGTTCAAAGCCTCACCACCTATTTAAGGGAACTTCTCATTCTTTTAGAAATTATTATTCACTAGTTTGTGTTTGAAGTTTGTTTGTGTTGCGTCTTTTTCAGTCTTCTGTTACCCTATCAATTATTGGTCACCCTGTAAGTTGTCTACCATCCCAAAGTTAAACTATTGATAAATGCTCATCCCTATTAGGTTCTTCCAGTCACATCCCTCTCATGGATACCGAGAGGGATATCCAAGATACAGATTGTTCCCTTGACCACCTTTCCTTTTATCATCAAGTCCTCCTAAACGATAATACTTCCCCAATTTACACCGCCATGGAAAAAACTGGTGTGTTGTCTGCATGTATCCTGAAAACTCATATTTTTCCTGAATTTATCTATTGGCTAGTGTCTGTTATGTACCCTGGGAAATGTTTCGTAATGAATTGTAAAGGGGAAAACATTTGGCAAGTGTCAGCACTGTTAATTCGCCAAGCTCTTTGTTACCCTGATTCAAAGTCAGATGTCCAATTCTTTGATGATTCCTTGATAGCGTATTATGAAAGTATTGCAGGTCAAGAGTTTAATAAATTCATTCATTTTTTGAAGCCAAATACACAGCAATTTGAACTTGACGGTAAAGAGTTCCCTATGGAGGTTTTTTATATTGAAGTTAGACCAGTGTTGAGCTGCATAGCAAATATTTTGGGAAAGGACGATGACAGTAAAATGAACAAGTCAATTCTGGGAATCTTTGCCGTGATGATGAAGCTAGGAGTGGTGCTGGATATTCCATCCTATTGGCAAGAAGTTGTTAACTCTCAACTCATGAGCTTATCATTGACGGGTTCATTCAGGTTTCCCTCACTTATTGTTTACCTATTTTTATATCAAAATGTAGAAGAATTCATGCATCTGGGGTTAAAAATTATGGACATGAATAAGAGGAGACAATCAGTAATATTTTGGACAGATATAGTGAGAAAAGAACAGAATGAGGGCGGTTTGTTTGATTTTCCTAGTCAATTTATGTCTTCTGCATATAAAGTTTTGAATGGAAGTTCTCCCCCATGTTTTTTGCCCAAATCTCAAGAGTTCTTGCATTTGGGGGCAAATTGTAAATTTGGTGATTGGTTTGTCTTTGAATATTATTTTGAAATTAGACTTTATGGAGCTAGTATAGAACCCTATAGGCTTCTTGTATTTGTGCCTATGAGATTATTTGCTCTGGAGTTCATTAGGAAAAGTTTAAATGTTGACCAAATTCAATTTGTGCCTATGAATAAGGGTCATATGTTCAAATTGCCAATGACTGTGGGTCCCTTTATAGTTAATATGAGACAAGAATTTGATGAAGTCACTAATATGTTAGATGGAATGAACTTACTATTAGGAGAGAAGTGGGCTTATGACCCTCACAGTGTCATTTCTAGTAGAAGAATTGATAATGGATATTCAGCCTTCATTCATGAGAGCAGACCAGACCTAGAAAAAGTGGCAAGCAAAGGTTTTGTGGGTTCAATAAGTTCAAATGTTCAGACTCCTATTATATCAGAGAAATAAAATAAAATAAGTAAAGAGGTAGTGGTTGATTCAGAGGATGAGGAACAGAGGGCTGAGAAGAGAGAAAAATTAAATGTAGAGTCTATAGATACTCAACCTAGTTTTTCATTACAATTGGGAGATGAAAAAAATGTCCTTGCTTCACCCAGGAGGCATGAGAGCACTCAGGAACAAGTGCCTCTAATTAAACAAATATTTTCCGAGATTGTAGAGAGAAATTAGAAGATGAAGGCAAGCATGGAGGCTCAAGATGAGTACCAGATAGCTCCAGACCAAACAAGCCTTCTAACTGCAATGGATATTGAAAAGGATCAATTCAAAATTTCCCTTTCACATCCTTCTGATATGTCAACTGATTATTCTAACTATTTTAATACTGTGAATTTGACAGTAGATGTGAATAAAATCCCATTGCTGGACAAAGTGAATCTACACATGCAAACAGGTCAGGTGATTGTGAATGACCTAACAAAAACTAATGCAATGGCAATGAAGGTAGAGAATATGCTTGGTAAAGTGATAAATTAGTTAAAGTTATAGAAATCCAATTCTAGGGCTTTGAAAATCTAGAATGATGAGCTTAAAAATATCATAGTGAAGATTGGAGTAGATCCCAATGAAAGGTCTGTTGTGCAGAAACTTCTGCAAAGTTCTTAATCAGAAATATATGTACTGAAAAAAAATCAAAATTGCCTACAGGAGAACATTCCATGGCAGTAGAGGTTGCAGAGGTGGAAAATAATAAAGAAAAACTTCTTTAGCATCTCATGCAAAAGGAAGAATAAGTTTCTAAATTAAAGCAAACTACACTATCATTACAAAACCATATTGAATCTCATACTTGCACTTTTGTTTTTGCATCAGGTAGTGAAGATCCATCAACACAAATTTCTCAATTAACTACTGAATTGAAAATGGAAGAGAGGGATTGAAAAAGGGCACAAGTTGATTTAGAAACAACAACAAAGATTATAAAAGCTAATGAAGATGAAGTCAATAAATATAAAATGGACCGTCAGACTGCTGATACTGAGATTAAAAATATCAAAGAAAAGTTGAAGGGAAATATATCATTAATACAGGCTAAGGATATTATCTGGAATGATATTATTGTAGAAATGAAAACAATCTAGGATTTTCTGACTGTTATTGCAGAAGAAAAAACATTATCAGGGAATTTGAAGAGCAAGTCATGACAGACAAACAGAAGAAAATCAACAGGGCTATTTGGGCAAGAAATTTTATTAATTTCATTGATTCTAAAATAGATCAGAATTTGGAAGAAAATTAAATTAAATATGGGATTTTATATGGTGTGGAAATTAACAAAATGGTTGTCAAAAATGATTATAGGAATTCTACAGAAAAGAAGTTGATTGAGATAAAGGAAGTAGTGAGTCAGTTTGATAAATTATTTGATAAAATAGCAAGAGCAGGTTTGCCATCATGTTGGGGGCTTGGAGGTGGTCTTATGTCATGAAATTCTTATGAACCCTTTCTAGTGTTGGCAAAAATTAAGGTAGATAGTACTCATGAGAAAACTCAGGTTCTTAAAGGAGAAACAATGATCAATTTCCTCCAGAGACACTTTCAACTCATGTGGTTAGTGAAAACTTTGTTTGTGGAAAGACCATATTTCAACAGAATCACTGCTTTCAGATTGGAGTATCACAAGCTGGTTCATTCACCAAAGACAAACATCGAAATATGGAAGAAGTGCAGAGCTTGGATGACATATTTACCAAAGGATACCTCGACTTCAAAGAAGGATAAATAAACTAGTCAAGGAAATGTAGCAGCATGGTCATCAATTCATATTCAGCATATAGATTAGGATTTTAATTTCAAGTTATTTCCTCTTTTATAACAGAGAATGTAATTGTAATAAGAATTTTTGAGGACATGTAATAGATATTCTACGAAGTCTTAAGTAGTTGAAGTAGTTACAAACTGCTTTCTATTGTATTTAATGAGATAGAGAAGAAAGAGAAAAGTTTCGAGTTTTGAACCTTCATACTACAATTTTTGTACTCAGATTTCAAATGATAAATGAATGAAAAGAAAGTTTCTGGCATTTTTTGATGTTGATATGTCTCTAAGTTTACATTTGGTGTTTTCTATCTCTGAAAAAATGAAGTAATGAAGCTGCAAGACTCTTTTTACTTGTGTGAATAAGAGTTAAAACCCTTAATAGGCGCTCCTTCATTTTAACTGTTCCTTTTCTTATAATTCTTCTGGAGTTTGAGGTGATATCTTTTGTACAGAATCATATCAGTTTGGGCTTCTTTCTGTCATTTTCTTCTGACCATTCCATTCTATATCAACAAATAATAGCATTGTGGAACATTCATGGTATTTGATCTTTGATGGTTTTATGATAAATATTTGAGGGTGATTAAACAAAGACAAATATTTCTGTGACATAATTATAAAAATGTCTTAAGCATTGATTCCTTATCACAACTAAGGGATTGTCTCTTAAGGTACACCATTTTTTGGCGTCGTTGTCGGGGAGGAAGAAGCAAAGTTTTTCCCTGGGTTTTGTTCATATTTCCTCTGGTTGTTCAAAGAGGAGGAAATGTTAAAGCTATGTTTTCATTTCATAATTCTGGCTTATAAGAGGCCACATACGAGGTCAGATACCTATTAGCAAAAAGCTCCTATTCTCTCAGATCTTGAAAATATGGTTTCTAAAAAAGGCTAGAAATCAAGAATTCTTTCTACACCTGATTCCACATTGTCTGCACCAGCCAGCAGTTCCCATACCCTTTCATCCAAGGATATTTCCCGAAAACTCATTTTCTCAGAACAAGAATCCTTCTCCCCACCCATTCACTTCCAAAACCAAAAATATAAGAACAATCTTTGGAGTCTATTTCTTTCACGTTTACAGAAACTCAACCTAATACAGTTACCAGTTCTTCTTCTATTGTTCATAAACCCCTTCCCATATCATTTGTTTCACCCCATCCATCCACATCTACAACTGGTATAAAATCCTCACCTACTCAAGGAGCAGTTAATCAAGACATAAACATGGCAGCCCCTACTTTCTTGATGAACAGATATGCACCATCAAATATTTCACAACCAATGAATGCAATGCCTCAGGAATACCTTAAGTTGCTTCCTAGATTTACTGGTGAAGATGAAATAACTGCAGAACAACACTTGCCTTTGTTTTGCACTTTTGTTGAAAATTTAAATGTTGAACATCTTGATGTAGTAATGAGACTTTTTGTACATTCTCTAAATGGAGAGGCAAGAAAATGGTTTAAAGGATTACCAAATGCATCAATTAATGATTGGGATGAATTAGAAAGACAATTCACCCAAAGATGGGGTGAAAAGAGAGATCATGGTTATTCATTGACAGAGTTAAATGATATTAAGAAAAAGTCTGATGAAAACATGAGTGATTTCATTAAAAGATTTAACAAATTGTATAATAGTTTTCCTGCAGAAATGAAACCCCCTCCTATTGGAGCAAGAGTTGTTTTTGTTGGGGCATTTGTATCAAATTTTAGTTTTACTTTGATAGAGAGAATATCTCCCACTCTTGAACAAATCCAAACTGATGCTTTGGAGATTGAAGCAAATATGACTGTTGTTGGAAAAGCACAAGAAAAATAGTCGGTTAAAGATAAAGGTAAAGAAAAGGAAGAGTCATCATAGGATAAAATTATTGATGACATGACTAAGGTCATCAAGAATTTGTCAAAAAAATTAGTGAAGATGGAATTGGACAATAAGAAACCTGCACAATAAAACAGAGGGCTTTTTAATCCCCAATTCAGAAAGAAACCCTTACAGATTTTGCAGAGGGAAAGGCGAGATCAGGACCAAGTTCAATCGCCCTTATATATAGAAGCAACACCTTCACAGTCTACTGATGATGATCAGGACAAAGTTCAAGCACCCTTATATATAGAAGTAGCGCCTTCACATTCTACTGATGATGATCAGAAAGAGGTTGAAGATAAAATCTCTGTTTTTTATATGGAGGATGATGAAGAAGAAGAGAAATGTGAAAAGGAATGTATAGAGGTTGATGTATCATTTGACCAAGAAGAAACGAATGATTATTGTAAGCAATTCATTGATTTTATGCAAGCATAACTGCATAAGAATTATGACTTGAGATCAAAAAAGAGATTGAGAACTCATGATGATGAGGAAAAAGAAACAGAGTCAGTTCCTTCTCCAATTGCGACTCCACAACCAAAGAACTTAGTAAAACAATCAGACAAGGGAAAACATTCCATGCATTCAGTGAAAGAAAATGAGAAGTAGCAAGTTAAGGCTTCCCAAAGTAAGTCTAATGATTCTAATATTTTGGAGAAGATCGTTACATTACCTAAGAAACATGCTAATCCTAAAAAAAATTAAGAAGAACCTGAGAATATTATTAAACAAAATCAAACATTCAGTTTTTCCAAAGAGTTAGAAAATGTTAAAATTCAAGTACCCTTGCTTGAGTTAGCTAAGACAGTTGGCTATAACAAGGAAATTGCAGAGTTTATTAATCTATCTCAGTCTGATGATGTTGGTGATATTGTGAATTTGCAAGAAGAAAAACTAGTGGTCGCCTTTGGTCCGCATGTTCGAATAGGTAGATTCCTCTATTCCTCATTTTTATATATCAATGCTTCTACATGATTTCATTTTGCATAATTGCATGTTAGATTCTGGTGCATCACATAATATTATGCCATTATTTGTGATGAAAGAACTAAATTTACATATCACTAATCCCTATAGAGACCTTTATTCATTTGATTAAAAAAGGGTGAAGTGTGTTGGGCTTATCAAAGAGATGGTGGTTTCCTTGGCTCAAATTCCAGCCAAGAGTATCATGATGGATGTAGTAGTTGCAGATATTCCAGCCAGAGTTGGTATGTTGTTGTCCAGATCTTGGGGATAAAAGCTTGGAGGTGTCTTAAAATTGGATTTCACATATGCAATCAATCCTGTCTTCAATGGGGAAGAGAGAAGGTTATACAGAGAAACCAGATTTGTTAATACTACCACAAAGAAGGATGCAGGTAATTCCCCTATCTATGGCCAAGAGAAGGAGGATCTCTCTTTTTTTATGTTGCATGAAGATGCAGAATTTGTTGAATACTCACAGGAGCAACTCTCTTCAGCAAGTGTACATAAGGAGCTGAACTCAAATAAAATTTGGAAGTGTTATTTTGATGGTGCATACTCAAAGGATGGCACAGGAGCTGGGTTTTTATTCATATCTCCAGAAGGTAATTTTTTACCTTTTTCTTTTAAGCTTGAATTTGAATCAACCAATAATGTAGCTGAGTATGAAGTGTTGATTTTGAGTTTTCAAACTTCTAAACAAATTAGAATTCAATGTATTTCCATTTTTGGTGATTCTGAGTTAATTATAAGACAGATTAAGAATTCATGTCAAACCAAGCATCCCAGATTGAGGTCTTATAGAAATGAAGTGTGGGACCTTATTGAAAATTATTTTGAAGCCTTGAATCTTCATTTTATTCCAAGAGAAGAAAACAGAATGGCAGATTCACTGGCAGTCGCAGCCAGTACATTTAAGCCACCAATTAATCCAAGGTTGAGATATGAGATTGAGTTGAGGCATAGGCCTTCAATTCCTAATAATATAAAACATTGGCAGGTTTTTGAAGATGATGAGAAGATCAATCATTTCCTAACAATGATTGGAAATTTTTAAGACAACAAAATAGATCAAGAAAGTGAAAAATATGATCAGAATGATGTACCCAAAAACCTGAAGCAATCAATAGGTGATCAGAAGATAATTCACTTGAAGGATAATACATTGCCCAAAGGTCTAGTTCCTCTTGAAAGATTGTTTGGTGCTAATGATGTAGCAGTGAATTAGAAGAAATTATCTCAGGAGGGAGAAATGGAGGACTGTAATTTAGGAACTCAGCAAGAACCCAAAATGGTTAAGTTGTTTAAAGGAATTCCTAAGGATTATAAAGAAATACATGTTGATCTTTTCAAGAAGTATATGGATGTGTTTGCATGGTCATATGAAGATTTAAATACATATGATTTAGATATTATTCAGCATAAAATACCACTGAAATATGGGGTTAAGCCTCACAGGAAGAAGCTTAGGCAGATTAATCCACTGTTACTCACCCCAATTGAAAAAGAGGTGAAGAAACTGTTGCAAGCAAAAATTATAGTCCCACGTAGATACTCAGATTGGGTTTCAAATCTAGTTCTTGTCAGGAAGAATAATTTAGAGATAAGATTATGTGTTGATTTCAGGAACTTGAACAGAGCTTCCCTGAAGGATAATTATCCTTTTCCAAAAATGGATTATGTTCTACAAAAAGTGGTTGGAGCATATATGGTATCCATGGTTGATGGTTTCTCTGGATACAACCAAGTAGCTGTTGAAAAGGAAGATCAGAAGAAAACAACTTTTACCATGCCTTGGGGAACATTCATGTATGCCAGAATTCCATTCAGTCTCATGAATTCAGGAGCTACTTTCCATAGGTAAATGGATGTAGCATTTGTGGGTGACAAATTTTTAGTCATATATTTGGATGATGTGACTATTTTTTTAGGTTCTGATGATGAGCACTTGGAGCATCTACAGAAGGATTTCCTAAAATGCAGGGAGTTTGGGTTATCATTGAATCCTAAGAAATGTTTGTTTTCTTTGGAGGAAGGTAAGTTGCTAAGACATATAGTTTCAAATCAAGGGGTAAAAATTGATCCAGCAAGAGTTGAAGCTATACAAACAATACCATTGCCTAGAAGTAAGAAACATATTCAAAGATTTCTAGGGAAGATTAATTTTCTGAGAAGATTTGTCCCAAATTATGCTGAGATTGTTAGGAACATAACAGATATGTTGAAGAAAAATGCTAAAGTGAAATGGGATAAAGATGCCAGAGAATCATTTTCCAGAATTAAAGAGGCTCTTCAAGAAGCTCCAGTACTAATCAGCCTAGATTATCAAAATCCTTTCCAAGTCTTTTCATTTGCATCACCTTCTACATTGTTGTTGTGTTGCTACAGAAGAATGAAGAAGGAAACAAGCAACCTGTAGCATTTTTTAGTAAAGTTCTTAGAGATGCAGAACCCAAATAAAATATCTTGGAGAAGCAGGTATATGATTTAGTTAAATCATTAACATCTTTCAAGACTAATGTACTTCATTCCCAAATAGTAGCATATGTACCTAATTTAGTTGTAAAAGATGTGCTAGTTCAAAGTGATGTGGAGGGGAAAAGAGGAAAATGTATTGCCAAAATCTAAGAATATGATTTATATATTAAGCCTACTAAGTTGGTCAAAGGACAGGGATTGGAAAATTGATGACAGAATCTAATTTCCAATCTCTGGGAATTAATCTGCTTGCACCTTTGGATGAACTAGTTGAAGGAACAAGTCAAATTAGCACAAAGTCAGCAATCAAGTACAAATTTCTCTTCTTGGATTGGTATAAGGATATTATTCACTATTTGTGTTTTTTCTCTTGTCCTCCCTCAATCAACAAAACAAAGTACAGAGACCTTAAACTCAAATCTTAGCCTTATGTTATAATTGATGCTAAATTATATTGGAAAGATCATGTTGGTGTTTTTTTGCTATGTCCGACAGAAGGAGAGTCAATGGAAGTTATCAAAGAGCACCACGAATGTTTGTGTGGGGGCCATTATAGCTAGAAAGTTTCTACTCGTAAAATCCTCAATTCAGGTTTTTACTGGCCTTCCTTATTTGCTGATGTATACAGAGTGGTTAGAAGTTTCTAGAAATTCCAATTGTTTGCAGAGAAGAAAAGGTTAGCTCCTCTACCTCTTCTCCCTGTTTTTGTTGAAGAACCCTTTAGACATTGAGGATTGGATTTCATTGGAGAAATCAATCCACCATCAAGTGGGTAGTTCAAGTGGATTCTAATTGCCACTGATTATTTTACAAAGTGGGTGGAGGCAATACCTACCAAAAAAGAAAATGATCTGGTAGTAATGAATTTTCTGGAAGAGAACATCTTTAGCAGATTTGGATGTCCAATGAAGATTGTAACAAAAAATGCTCAGGTATTAAACTCAGTCAAATTCATTAATTTTTGTCAAACATGTAATGTAATATTGTCTCATTCTACAACATATCATCCTCAAGGGAATGGATTAGCTAAATCCTCCAATAAGACATTGGGAAGATTTTGAAGAAAACAATTAATGAAAATCAGAAGAATTGGGATTCGAACTTGATATTTTCTCTTTGGGTAGTGAGAATGACTACTAGAAGATCTATTGGTAAGTCTCCTTATGAGTTAGTATATGGTACTCAAGCTTTGTTTCCCACTTAGCTAGCTAAACCAGTGATTTCTTTTCTTCAAGAAGCACAATAATAACCCAATGAATTGATAAGAAGACTAAATAAGGTGATAGAATTGAGTGAGATCAGGAATAAAGTCAGGGAAAACTTGGTAACATATCAGGAGAAAATGAAGTCCATTTTTTATAGGAATCCAAAGGAGATTTTGTTCCACACTGGAGATTTGGTATTAAGATGGGATACCAGAAGAGAAGAAAAAGGAAATAATGGTAAGTTTGACCCTCTCTAGTATGGCCCATACAGGATTATTGAGGCCAGATCAAATAACACTTTTATGCTGGAGAAAATTGATGGAGAAATAGTAGAATTGCCTGTGAATGGGCAGTATCTAAAACATTATTTCCAACACTAAATATTGATGATTCACCATTGTACATATTTGGTTCCCTTCACTGTACATTTTTCATCAAGCAGTATTTGACTCCATGCCCAAAGTGAAGGCACTAATATGCAGGTTCTTAGTGTTTCGTGGTGAAAAACACTATCCCCAGGTGGAGCCATATGTTGTAGATCATTTGCATTATCCATTTATTTTAATTTTCAAAAATACAAAAAAATAGAAAACTACTAAAAAGATATGTTAGAGTATTAAATTTCATATACTTTAGCATAAAAATATATATGCTCATTATGTTAAAGTTAAAAGTTTAAATACTTTTAGACTTTATGAAAGCGGGTCCCGGTTAAAAGTTTAAATATCAATCACTTTATCAAGCGAGATTCGATGATGTATCAAGAAATGAGCAAAGGGCTCAACTTGTGGGCACTTTCAACATGTGGGTTAACATGGAGGGTGCCTCCGCAGTTGACCGGGTCGATCATAGAATAAATCGATGAAATCCGCTGTTGAGTCCCAAACTCGCATCTTTCCTATACACATTTCTAGAATTTTTCCATTTACCTGGACCTCCTAAGTCACCAACATCATTGCATATTAATCATAAAAGAGCATTTAAAGTGGTTTTTAACTATTTTTGTGTCTGCTGTTTGAATTAGATTTTTTCTCATTGAGCTGCGGAATCTTGTCACTTTCCGCAGCTGCTTCAACTTTCCGCAGCCATTTTTTTAAAGTCTATATTGCAGGTGTCTTCAGGAAAATCAAGCCACATGGGCAAGTTGGAAATGACATGGATATGGACCGAGTCCTATTGGCTCAGTCGAATTCACCAAAGAAGGCCGTGGTCAAAGGTAGTCAAGCAGTGGTCAACCTAAGAGTCCTACGGTGACAGAACTCCGTTTTTCACCACGTGAAGACTTGCGTGGCCATTCCTAAATCTCAGGGGACATATCAACACCTGTGAACTGCTCCATAAGCCGAATCCAACGGCCACCCTCCATATATTTAATCTTCACGGCAGCCATAATGCTAAATTTCTGAATGTGGTTGTTCACGTGTCTTTTATCAGCGCAGATTGTAGGAAAGTAGTTATGTCATCCTCTGTTATAAATAATGCGTTCTCATACGCATAGTAGCTAGCTTCTGTAATGTAATTTTGCTGAAAAGAAAGCCCACTGTGCCGTGACATTATTTCCTTGTTATGACTGCATTTTGAATACATGAGAAGACTCTGTTCATAAGCATAATTCGTGGTTGATAGCTGTTGCCCGAGGATTGTGCAGAGGGCCCCTGCACACGCCGAGGTTTTTGTTTATTTCTGTATAGTTTCATGTTTTATTTCCTTACGTTCATTATGCCATAGTTATTCACGTGTATATATTACATCTCTTATGGTATTAACGTTTTATTTCTGTCCATAATTTTTCATGCTTTATACTGCTGTTAACTGATCAGTGTCTTTGTTCCAGATTACAGTAGGCAGCCCAGGCATTTTTACATAGTTTTACAATGACTAATGACATGGAATCAGTCTTGTCCTTCTGCTGATTTATTTTTCTTAGCTTTTAATTCTAGCACTGTTTTATTTATTTTAGTTTTGTACATTTGCTTTATTAGTTAGATTAGATATTAAATTACTCATGTCATTATCAATTACCTCCGAAAACCATAGCGAGACTAATGGTGAGGGATTGAAGTATGAGTGTGTAGTTTGATATTAGTTTATTTTTCTGCAAGTTAGATATTAAATTGCTCATGTCATTATCAGTTACCTCCGAAAGCCATAGCGAGACTAATGGTGAGGGATTGAAGTATAAGTGTGTAATTTGACATTAGTTTATTTTTTCTGCAAATTAGATATCAGATTGCTCAAGTTGTTTATGATTACCTCCGAAAGCCATAGCGAGACTAATGGTGAGGGGTCAGAATATGAGTTGATGTAATTTTATTTTAGCTTTACTTTGCTTGCAATTCTTGGATTTCTTTGAGCACTGTTTCTTTTGTATTCAGACAGCAGCAAGGGTAATGGGTTTCATGATCAATAGTTCACTGTTTGTTTGACTAGTATAGTGGCACATTTTCATTTTCTTTTAGGAATTAATTTTGTCATTGCATGTTTTAAAACCCTTTTGAAGTTTGAAGTCTGGGAAATCATTATAAAGGACATCATTGCCTTGAACATTTATATCCATACTTGTCTTTTAGAATTTCCATCTCACATTAGGAAACCAACCAAGATAAAAACCCCCAAGATAAATAAAAAACCCAAAAACGACAAAAATTAAGAGATAGGTTATCTTGCACATATAGTGCGCCACACTTCGTCAGCTTATGAATCTCGGATTGACAAATTAATGTAGCAATTTAGGACACACTAAATTGTCCAAACAACGGCCTAGATTGACTGCGGGGGCATAAGCCAAATGAGTCTTTTGTACCCCGAGGCACCTCGTAGTGGCATATGATGCCAAGTTGGTTACAATTGTCTTCCACGTCAGAATTTCTTAATAGTATTTTGGCGCGTCTTATCAGCATTTAAGTTCAAAGCCGTGCCACCTATTTAAGGGAAATTCTCATTCTTTCTAAAAGTATTATTGATTATTTGGTGTTTGAAGTTTGTATGTGTTGTTTCTTTTTTAGTCTTCTATTACCCTGTCAATTATTGGTCACCCTATAAGTTGTCTACCATCTCAAAGTTAAACTATGGCTAAACGCTCATCCCTGTTAGGTTCTTCCAGTCACATCCCTCTCATGGATATCGAGAGGGATATCCAGGATACATATTGTTTCCTTAACCACCTTTATTTTTATCATCAAGTCCTCCTAAACGATAAGACTTCCCCAATTTACAACGCCATGGAAAAAACTGGTGTGCTATCTGCATGTCTCCTGAAAACTCATCTTTTTTCTAAATTTATATATTGGCTAGTGTCTGTTATGTACCCTGGGAAATGTTTCGTAATGAATTGTCAAGGGGAAAACGTTCTGCAAGTGTCAGCTCTGTTAATTCGCCAAGCTCTTTGTTACCCTGAGTCGGAGTCATATGTCCAATTCTCTGATGATTCCATGATAGCATATTATGATAGTCTTGCAGGTCAATATTTTAATCAATTCATTCATTTTCGGAAGCAAAATACACAGTAGTTTGAACCTGACAGTAAAGAGTTCCCTATGGAGGTTTTTGATATTGAAGTCAGACCAGTGCTGAGATGCATAGCAAAGATTTTGGGAAAGGACGATGAAAGTACAATGGACAAGTCAATTCTGGGAATGTTCGCCACGATAATGAAGCCTGGAGTGGTGCTATATATTCCATCCTATTGGCAAGAAGTTGTTAACTCTCAGGTCGTGAGCTTATCATTAATGGGCTCATTCAGGTTTCCCTCACTTATTGTTTACCTATTTTTATACCTATTTTTATATCAAAATGTAGAAGAATTCATGAATCTGGGGTTAAACATTATGGACATGAATAAGAGGAGACAATCAGTAATATTTTGGATAGATATAGTGAGAAAAGAACAGAATGAGGGTGGCTTGTTTGATTTTGCTGGTCAATTTATGTCATCTGCATATAAATTTTTGAATGGAAGTTCTCCCCCCTGTTTTTTGCCCAAAGCTGAAGAGTTCTTGCATTTGGGGGAAAATTGTAAATTTGGTGATTGGTTTTTCTTTGATGATTATTCTAAAATTAGACTTTATGGAGCTAGTGTAGAACCCTATAGACTTCCTATATTTGTGCCTATGAGATTATTTTCTCTGGAGTTCATTAGGCAAAGTTTAAATGTTGACCAAATTCACTTTGTGCCTATAAAGAAGGGTCATATGTTCAAGTTGCCAATGATTGTGGGTCCCTTTATAGTTAATATGAGACAAGCATTTGATGAAGTCACTAAGATGTTATATGGAATGCACTTATTGTTAGGAGAGAAGTGGGCTTATGACCCTCACAGTGTCATTTCTAGTAGAATAATTGATAATGGATATTCAGCCTTCATTCATGATAGCAGACCAGACCTAGAAAAAGTGGCAAGTAAAGGTGTTGTGGGTTTAGTAAGTTCAAATTTTCAGACTCCTGTTATATCAAAGAAATCAAATAAAAGAAGTAAAGAGGTAGTGGTTGATTCAAAGGACAAGGAACAGAGGGTTGAGAATAGAGAAAAGTTCAATGAAGAGTATTTAGATACTCAACCTGGTTTTTCATTACAATTGGGAGATGAACAAAATGTCCCTGCTTCACCTAGGAGGCATGAGAGAACTTAGGAACAAGTGCCTCTAATTAAAAAAAATGTTTTCCTAGATTGCAGAGAGAAATCAGAAGATGAAGGCAAGCATGGAGGCTCAAGCTGAGTACCAGATAGCTCCAGACCAAACAAGACTTCTAACTGTAATGGATCTTGAAAAGGATAAATTCAAAATTTCCCTTTCACATCCTTCTGATATGTCAATTGATTCTTCTAACAATTTTAATATTGTGAATTTCACAGTAGATGTGAAGAAAATCCCATTGTTGGACAAAGTGAATCTACACATGCAAACAGGTCAACTGATTATGAAGGACCTAACAAAAACTAATGCAATGACAATGAAGGCAGAGAATATGCTTGGAAAAGTGATAAAGTAGTTAAAGTTAGAGAAATCAAATTCCAAGGCTTTGAAAATCCAGAACGAAGAGCTTAAAAATATCATAGTGAACACTGGAGTAGATCCCAATGAAAAGTCTGTTGTGTAGAAGCTTCCGCAAAGTGCTGAATCAGAAATATCTATACTGAAGAAAAAATTAAAATTTCCTACAGGAGAACATTCCATGGCAAGAGAGGTTGTAGAGGTGGAAAATGAGAAAGAAAAACTCCTTCAGCAGCTCATGCAAAATGAAGAAGTTGTTAAATTAAATAAAATTGCATTGTCATTACAAAAGCATATTGAATCTCATACTTGCACTTTTGTTTTTCCATCAGGTAATGAAGATCCATCCACACAAATTTCTCAATTAACTATTGAATTGCGAATGGCAGAGAGGGATCAAAAAAGGGCACAAGTTGATTTAGAAACAGAAACAAAGATTATAAAAGCCAATGAAGATGAAGTCAATAAATATAAAATGGACTGTCAGACTGTTGATACTGAGATTAAAAATCTCAAAGAAAGTTGAAGGGAAATATATCCTTAATACGGGCTAAGGATATTATCTGGAATGATATTATTGTAGAAATGAAAACAATCTGGGATTTTATGACTGTTATTCCAGAAGAAAAAAACATTATCAGGGAATTTGAAGAGCAAGTCATGACAGACAAACAAAAGACAATCAATAGGGATTTTTGGGCAAGAAATTTCATTAATTTCATTGATTCTAAAACAGATCAGGAGTTGGAAGAAAATTGATTTTATATGTTGTGGAAATTAACAAAATGATTGTCAAAAATGATTATAGGAAGTCTACAGAAAAGAATTTGATTAAGCTAAAGGAAGCAGTGAGTCAGTTTGATAAATTATATGATAAAATAACAAGAGCAGGTTTTCCATCATGTTGGGGGCTTGGAGGTGGTCTTATGTCATGAAATTATTATGAACCCTTGCTAGTGTTGCTAAAAAGTAAGGTAGATAGTACTCATGAGAAAACTCAGGTTCTTAAAGGAGCAACAGTGATCGCTTTCCTTCAAAGACACTTTAAACTTGTGTGGTTAGTGAAAACTTTGTTTGTGGAAAGATCGTCTTTGAATAGAATCACTGCTTTCAGATTGGAGTATCACAAGCTGGCTCATTCACCAAAGACAAACATCAAAATATGGAAGAAGTGCAGAGCCTGGATGATATATTTACCAAAGGATACCTCGACTTCAGAGAAGGATAAATCAACCAATCAAGGAAATATGGTAGCATCATCCTCAATTCATATTCAGCATATAGATTAGGATTTTAATTTCAAGTTATTTCCTCTTTTATAAGAGAGAATGTAATTGTAATAAGACTTTTTGAGGACACGTAATAGATGTTCTACGAAGTCCTAAGTATTTGAAGTAGTTAAGATTAGTTACAGCAGTTACAAACTACTTTCTATTGTATTTAATGAGATAGAGAAGAAAGAGAAAGGTTTCGAGTTTTGAACCTTCAGACTGCAATTTTTGTACTCATATTTCAAATGATAAATGAATTAAAAGCAAGTTTCTGGCATTTTTTGATGTTGATATGTCTCTAAGTTTACATTTTTTGTTTTCTATCTCTGAATAAAATGAAGTAATGCAGTTGGAGGTCTCTTTTTACTTGTGTGAATAAGAGTTAAAACCCTTAATAGGCGCTCCTTCATTTTAACTGTTCCTTTTCTTATAATTCTTATGGAGTTTGAGGTGATATATTTTGTACAACAGCATATCAGTTTGGGCTTCTTTCTGTCATTTTCTTCTAATCATTCCATTCTATATCAACAAATAATAGCATTGTGGAACATTCATGGCATTTGATCTTCGATGGTTTTATGATAAATATTTGAGGGTGATTAAACAAAGACAAATATTTCTATGACATAATTATATAAATGACTTAAGCACTGATTCCTTATCACAACTAAGGGATTGTCTCTTAAGGTACAATAGTGCCCACAAAATTTGATGGGACAAATCAACTATATGCTAAAGGAGACTCTCAGATAATATGATATCTTGGATTTAGCCACCCTTGAGAGATAACTAAAATTGGGAGTAATGCATGAGTTTATTTTTTAGAGGATTTTTGAGATCTAACCATATTGGCTTGAAGAGGACCTTCTAGATCACCACACAAATTTATTGCATGGTGAGATAAGCACCATGTTAGGGTCTCTGTAATTTGCAAGTTTGGCAAATACAAACTGCAGAGCCTACATTTGAACCACTTTGGGATTCTAGGATCTAGCCCTCCTGAATCCAGAGAGGGATCTCTCTATAAGTATGTTTAAAGATGTGATATTTAAAGCTTGAGATGTGATATTAGGCTAGTTATGAAGAGCATGGAGTTGTTTTTGTTTGGTTTTGGTTGGGCAAGGACATGATGAAGGTGAAGGAAGTTCAAATAAAGGGTGAAGGTGTATGAAAGTGAAGGGATGATTCAACTGATAAGATAGGCAAAAGCAACTTCAATCCATTGGGCTATGGAGTCATAAGAGGATTTAATTGGACAGCAAGGTTCAAGAGTGATCCATGGGGCAAGTTATCTATGTCAAAGGATCTCTTTTAAGTTGATTTTACGGAATGAAACAAATGGGAAATGGAGAACAAACAAATGAAGAACAAAGAGCAGCCGAACATCAAGTAAGTTCTTTGAAACTATCCTGCTTTGGCATGCACTTAAGGAAAAACATAAAAGTAATCTAAGATCAGGTAAGTGCTTTGAAACTAGCCTGCATTGATATAATTTCAACAGAAAACATTTAAAACACTTAGAATAGCTTAAGATCAAGTAAGGACTTTGAACCTATCTTGCTTTCAGCATATTCCATGGGAAAGAGAAACTTTCAAAGGAGGAAAATATAGAAATAAAGATTATCAGTGAGAGCAGGGTACTGTTAAGAGTAAATCCTAGCTCTGTGTTTGTTGTTGTTTATCAGAGAAAGTGGAAAGAATGAAAAATCAAAGAAAAATAACAATTAATAGTAAGAAAACACATCACCATTGACATAAACCAGGATCCCATAAATCAGCTTGTATTTGATGTTCAAACCAGTTACAATCATCAAGCCTGGTGGGTCTCTAAAACTTCAAACTTCTCATTTCATCTTATGTATCTTCAATTGAAAACAGGGCTTCAGTAGCTTCAGGAAACTATTGACATGCAATCAAATATCCAGAGACCAACCATTACAATGTGGTCCTCAAGGAGAATTTATAAGAAAATCTGGAAGTGGGAGAGTTTCTAGGGGTCAAGTATCATTAATTCCATAATCAGTGCAATTCCTAGCCTTTGAAAACCAGGCAAGGCATAAGGCAGGAATGCACTCAACCTATAACTCTGCTTCATAACTCTATTTCTTCTTTTCAAGGCTTAATGGATGAAAATATTGGCTTCAGGACTGTTTTTTATCTTTAAAATAACTTTTGTTGACAATTGGTAATGAGTTCTTTTGATTTGTATTAAGTGTTCAATTGTCTTTAGGCAAATATCTTCTGTTTCTTGCAATAACTAGGCCTTCTTTGATTTCTGTGAGGCTGCAGGTGTCTTTTGGTGGCTGGAGAGGTTGGCTTTTGGTGCCGGAGAGGGTTCAATTGGCCTCTGAGTGGCGGTGGAATCTTTCTCGGACTGACAAATGTCTTTGTCTTTTCCTAAAACACTTTTAATTCAATTTTTAGGTCTGTGTTTTAGGCCTAATTAGGCTTAATTTCTGTCTTCTGGTCTTCAACTGTATTTATGTCCTTTAATCACTGGATTGCATCATTAATCTTCAATAATGTATGTTTAATCCTTTTAATTTGTTACTGATACACTTTGTCGCTTCTCCTCTGACTGTTTCTGGTGCATATATAGGTTCAATGGTGCTGAAGGGTTTAGATCGGGGTTTTAACACTGATCTTTTTAATGAAACACCTGTTTAAAACCTTCTCGTGTTTCTTCCCTGCCATCTTCGGCTCTGAGAATGTAGTTCTGCACTCTAAAAAACATTGTCTGTGTTTGTGAGACAGTGATTTTTTTATTTGATACCTATGAAAAATGTGCATACGTTAAGAAATCCGCCCAGGAGTGGAGGGAATATGTTGTGGAGGCTCGTGGATATTGGTGAATTGTGGGATAAAAATGATAGATGTGGCAAAGAAACAGTGAAAAACGCTGTCGGAGGCGAAAAACTGGTCTGGCGAAATCTTGGTGCGACATGCATTTCAGACCATCCGATCAGATCATACATCGATGATCGACGGCTAAGATTCACCGATGGGGTCATTAGGGAGGAGAAATGAATGAACAATGGGTGAGGGTGAAATAATATCATGGCCGTCAGATTTCCACGATGAACGGAGGGGATCAAGGGATGGGGTCATAAGGGAGATTGAGCGAAAGGAGATAGAGCGGGGGTAAGAATGAATCTGGACCATTAAATCAGTTTGATGGATGGCCCAGATCATTCGATGAAATCCTTTAGAGAATAGAAAGAGGACAATGAAATGGGATCGGGAACAATATGAGTCATCCGATCTTAAAGATCAACAGTGGGGATTCATTATTGAAACAATCGGGGGAATAGATGAAATGGCAATAGCATATGGGTCGTGTTAAGTCAAGATTGTCGGATGAATTCTATCAGCGGCCAGGATCAATGATCAAACACACAGCAGAAAGGGTGGTAAGGCGGAGAAACCGCTGGTGGTATTCGTGCGGAGTTGGAGGCGGTTTATGGTTTTAACAAAAGTTGCGCAATTCCACTCAGCTCGCGCCACATGGCAATGCAAGACCACTTATATCGTGTGATTTCAAATCAGTATCGTTCAGACACTTATTTTGCGCGAAACCCATTCCCAGCCATCGGATCCGATGACTTCGATCGGACGGTGCGGACAGAACCCGATGGGGAAGCTGCACGGACGGGGATGTGGGCTGTCAGGCTCATTATGGACCATCAGATCATGTGAATGGACAGCTCAGATGAAATATGGGGCATAGTGTTTTTGAAAGGAGGAGAGGGGTATGTGATGGAGGGGCGCACCGAGACCGTTGATCTTTGGAGATCAACGGTTCAGATCTACCTGAACCAAAAATGTCGAAAGTTATAGAACCAAAGGAAAAATGTTTAAATCGGAGTTTCTTATGGCCTTTTAAGCGCCTTTTCATAATTTTTAGGTTCCATGGAGGGGGGCTAAAATAGGATAATCCCTTGGGGGCTTAACTCTTTAAAATGAGCAGAGAAGCATTTTGAAGCCTTTTTAAAGGATTTTAATTTTTTTTTGCAAGGTTTTTTTGCTTCTTAAGTGCCTGGTTGCGGGTTGAGGTTGTATGAGGCCGAGTAGCAGAATATAAGCCCTCAGGGGCTAAAGCCTGATATAGTGTAAAAAAGTGTAATTTAGGCCAAAATCAATGCTTTTTAGGCTAAAGAAGGGGTTCCGGTAGGGGGAAAAAGGCATTTTTAAATCAAACCAGGCATAATATGAGGTTGTAATAGGGTTTTGAGAGGGCTAGAAAGTCAAATGGGGACATTTTGAGGGATTTTATGAGGGAATGAGGATGTGAAATGAGGGATTTGGAGGGATGAAATAGGGCAAATGGAGGCCTTTTTGAAGCCTTTTCTTTTACAAACAGTGATAGGTTTTCAAGGAAAATGTTCCTCTTGAAGACTTAGAAACCATTTAGCCACCTGTTTGCTATGCCAAAATTTTATAGGTGGCTAACAGTGGCTCCACATGGGGATGGAATCTTCCTGAAGATGTAAAGAACTGCAGATTTAATTCTTTGGATGTAGGCCAGATGCCTGATCTTTGACCATCCTTTTCTTCTTTAATCAGCTGCTACAAATCATGAAAATATCATATCAGCAGTAATATTCTCCCAAACAATCTACCTACCCATCCTACTGTCCTAACATTTTTTTCTTCAACGTGTATTTAGACTTGCAGACCTTTTACATCATTTTTTTTTTAAAGAAGAAAACACTAATCTAATTCTACCCTTATTCCTCCATGAGACTAGATTAGACAGTTGGCCTCATAGCTTCTCTACCTACACTAATATCTGCTAGGATTAAACTATCTAGCAAATTTCTTTCTCTACATTTTAAAACAGAAATTTAAAAACAGTCAAACCAGGATTAGACTGTCTAGTTTGCTATGGGTCCATAGCATAAAGACAGCTGCACATGAACTGAACTTTGTAGGAAAAACAAAATTGTGAAGGCTGGGAATTGTGAAACTTTTAGAGCATCCTTCTTTTTCTTGTGACTCATATTTTGAGCTGGTTAGAGTCACTTTTTATTTTTCATTTCAGCTCTGGTTTTGGGCTTGTTAGAGTTGATCCATCTTCTTTCTTTGTGACTCAGATTTTGAGTTTGTTAGAGTCACTTCTCTTCTTCAATTCAGCTCTGGTTTTGAGTTTGCTAGAGGTGATTCTTCTTCTTTCTTTGTTGGTTCAGGTTTTGAGCATATTAGAACCAGCTTTCTCTTTCTTTGGATTAGGTTTTGAGTTGATTTGAGCCATTCTTTGGAACTTCAAAGGTTCAAATTTTGAGCTTGTTTGAACCTTTCTCGTTTTTTTATTTATTTTTTAGTTTGTGACTAAACAAACCAAGCGTATTTACAATGGAAGTGGAAAAATTTAAACTTCCGAATTTTAAATATAATGTTTCAGCAACCTACCATTGACAAGGACTCTCAAAACAAATCACTCCATCTAACTGCAGGAATAAGCATTTATATCTAATGGATCATTAGTCAGAAAATTTTGCCAAGCTAAACTGGCTAAATTTTCCATGCTTATACCTTTTATCCTATATATCCTCTTCTAGAGTCCCACTTTGGCACCTTGTCTCCAACATTTAAATTTTACATGCTTAATTTTATCCTCTCTCTAGGAGTCCCACTTGAGTACCTTGCTCCCGCTCTGAAATCATGTTTCTCTTATTGTTCTTTTGTCAAACAACTTTTTAATGTTCTCCTGCACTTTTTGAGCTTGGTTGTAGACCTCTTCCCTTGTCTGTTGGAGATGTATTGATTGATTGATCCTCCTTACCATGTTTTCCTCTTCTAACTGTATTTCTTGGACTAATTTTATCGCTGGTACCCCTAGGCTGGTAGGAAACATTGCATCTGCTCCATTAACTAACTGATATGGGGACATTCCAATGGATTTCTTTGTTGTTAATCTGTCAACCCATAGAGCATGCACCAACTTGTTATGCCATGATTTTTTATTCTCTTCAAGAAGCTTCTTGATGATGGTCACCAAAAATTTTTTTGATGATTCTACTAGCCCATTACCCTGAGGGTAATAAGCAAAAGAGAATGATCTCATCCTTGACACTGACAAAAATCAATCATCTTTTTGGAACCAAAAGCAGCAGCATTATCAGTAATAATCTTCCTAGGGCAGCCAAATCTAGACAGGATATGGTCTTCAAGAAATTTTATAATGACAGAATCTGTGGCATTCCTATAAGGGATGGCCTCTATCCACTTTGTGAAGTAGTTAGTGGATGTGAGAATCCATTTGTGTTGGGAAGATGAAGCAGGATGGATTTCTCCTATGAAATCTAGGCCCCACTGTTGAAAAGGAGCTTCAATAGTGATAGGTTGTAATGGTAAAGGAAGGAGTTTTCTTTTGCCCTCAAAAACTTGGCACTTGTGACAGGAAACTATGATTTTATGGACATCTTGGAAGAGGGTGGGCCAGTAATAGCCAGCTCTAAGGATTTTATTGGCTGTGGTTTTCCAGTAGAGATGACCTCCACACTCTCCTTCATGGAATTCATGCTTGATCCTCTCTGCATCAACTTCAGGAAAACATTTAAGCAATAAACCATTAGCATTTTTCCAATATAAACATTCATTAAAAATGCAATAATTCCTAGCTTTCAACTTTAAAAACCTTGCCTTAGTCTTTGATAAATCAGGAGGAGCATTAAGATTTGTAAGCACATGCAAGATGTCAGCATACCAAGGTGAGTTTTGGAACTGATCTTCAACAGTGGGAGCAGGCAATCATTCATGTTCATCCAAGGCATCTACCATGTTAATTTCAAGGGCTTGTAGGTTAGATTTAGCCATTAATTGAGCTAAGCCCTGACCTTTAATGAGTTTTGTGGGTTTGATTTCCAAGTCATACTCTAGTATTACTGCAATCCACTTACCTCTTTTTCCACCTAGATCTTGTGACGAGATATCTTTTACCACTATGTTAGGCACATAAGAAATGATGTGAGAATGCAGAATATACACCCTGAAGTATTTTAAGGCCTTTACCAAGGCATAGGCCTGTTTTTCCATAATATTTTATTTCAAGGTTGCATCTCTTAGTGCCTTGCTAAAAAATGCTATTGGCTACTCTTGTCCCTCTGGATTTTTCTGCAATAGGACAGCAGCTACAGTATGCTATGTTGCAAAGGAGAAAATGAGGAAATATTTTGTGAAATCTGGGATGATTAGAACTGGTGCTCAGGTGAGTGCATTTTTTACCAATTCAAAGGACTTTTTGGCTTCTACAGTCCACTTAACTCCCACTTCTTTCTTGAGCATATTAGTCATGTTTCTAAGGAGCTCTGCTAAGTTGGGAATAAACCTCCTTAAGAAGTAAATCTTCCCAATGAAGGACTGAAA
This sequence comes from Pinus albicaulis, assembly GCA_034641835.2. NCBI lineage: Eukaryota > Viridiplantae > Streptophyta > Pinopsida > Pinales > Pinaceae > Pinus > Pinus albicaulis. Next base: position 988,246,392 of record CM076571.1, read on the forward strand.
TTATTTCATGTTCCTTGGGTGGCTAATCTATAGTATTCCCTCAACTCTTTTTGGATCTATTTTAACCCATTTTTCTGATATAATATGGCCAAGGATTTTACCTTCTTGTAGGCCAAACACTGTCTTTTTGGGATTTAAAGATAGCCCATAACTTCTGCATTTCTCAAAGACTTTTCTCAAATGTTTGAGGTGCTCTTCATCAATTTTGGAATAAATTGTTATGTCTTCAAAGTAAATTGCAATGAAGTGCCCTATTTCCTCTGAGAATGCAATGTCCATGGCACTCTTAAAAGTGGCCCCGGCATTCATTAGTCCAAAAGGAATTTTCACATACATGAAAGTGCCCCAAGGAGTTGTGAAGGTTGCCTTAAGCTGATCTTCTGGGAGTACTAAGACTTGGTTATACCCTAAAAATCCATCTAACAGAGAAATCCTTTTTGAGCCAACTACCTTTTGTAGGATGTGTTCCATTTTGGGTAAAGGGTAATTGTCTTTTAAGGAAGCTCTGTTTAAATTTCTAAAATCAATGCACAATCTGATTTCTTCTATATTTTTCCTCACAGCTACAAGGTTGGATACCCGATCAGAAAACCTCACAGGCACTATGATTCCTGCCTCATACATTTTCTTGATTTCATTTTCCACTAGAGACAGTTGTACTGGGTTAATTCTGCGCAGTTTTTGCCTAAAGGGTTTCTGGTTTTATTTCAAGGGGATTTTATGTTGGATAATCTCTGTGTCATAGGCTTTTAAGTCCTCATAGCTCCAAGAAAACACATCATCAAACTCTTTGAATAGATAAATGTATTTTTGTTTGATATGGGCAGGCAAAGACTTAGATAATTTAATCATTTTAGGCTTATCTTTGCTGCCTATGTTGCATTCTTCAATATCTAATTCAGTGTGTTCTATAATGGGTTTCTTTGCCACATCATTTAAATTGAAAAGGTCCTCTAAGGGTTCTAATCCTCTAGGTATGATTTTGTCCTTGGACTGCAGCACCTCAATGTCTTCCTTATCTGTTTTCATGTATTCTTCAGTCTGTTTTTCAAATTCTTTGGTTAACATGTTTATTTCTGCGTTGGCGGATGGTTTTTCTTCATCAAGAGGTTCTTCATCTAAACATCTTTCATCAAATTTAGAATCTAAATCAGGTAGTTCAAACTCATTCCTGCAGAGCAAGAAATATTCTATATGTTTGTCACCTTCAAAGACCTGCCAATATTTTTCATTATTTGGCACTGCAGGTCTATATTTTATTTGAATAATGATCTGTTTGTCACTAGGTGATTTCTGATATGAACTAGCAGCGTAGGCCAATCCATTTACAATTATGTTTTGACTCCTAGGAACAAACATCATCTCATACTTTACAAATGTTTTCATAAAATCCACGGCATTGTTTCTGTATGCCCTTAATCTAGGATGCTTTGTAGTATACTCTCCATTTAGTTGTTTGATGACTAATTTTGAGTCCCCCTTGGACAAATATCCTCTTGGCTCCTATTTCTTTCAATAGATGCAATCCTAGGATGAGAGCCTCATACTCTGCAACGTTGTTTGTGCACATAAATTCTAGCTTGAAAGCATGGCTCTCTGTGTAATTGTTTTCAGTGTTATGCAACCATACTCCAGCCCCTGCATTATTTTTAGTACAAGACCCATCAAAGTTCATGCACCATAAGGGATTTTTTGTAGGATTAACATCATCTTCATCCCTAATTCCATGTTCACCATTATGTTGTATTCTTAGGTTTGCACCATGTTGTGATGTGTCTTGTTCTTTAGGATTTTCATGGAGTTTAGAGTGATGGGTAATCTGTTGTTTGCAGTGTTGTCTTTGTTCACTCTAGTATTTTGTTTCAGCACACTGTTCAAAGGTTTCTCTCTCATTTTCCTCTATATCTAGAACTGCCATTATTTCTAGATTTGGGGCCTCTAATTGGTTGTCTGAATTTCTGTCTTCTAGCTCTGCCTCATTTATGAATTCATCATTGTATAGGATAAAAGAGTCTAGATCTGTATGGACAAAGTAAAGAGGGGAATTCTCATGCTTTTATGGGCTACTAACCATGAATTTCATGTGTGCCTCTCTATATATTCTTCTAAGATGGCTAAAGACAGGAATAGTGGCATATGTCCCGTCCATTTGCATTGTACCTTGCAGCTTGGCACCCCATGATCTTGACAGCAACATGCCATACTTAGGAGGTACATCAGCTACCACAACATCCATGACCATGCACTTGGCTGGGATTTGAGTCAAATTCACACAAATATCTTTGATTAGGCCAAGGCACTTCACTCTGCTAGATTCAAAAGAATATAAATCCTTGTAAGGTCTGGTTATCTCTAGGCCTAGCTTTTCCATTATTACTTTTGGCATCAGGTTGTGTGAATCTCCAGAGTCATGCATGGAATTATGCAGGATTTTGTCATGGATATTGAGGCTGACATAGAAAGGAGGAACTGCCCCTTCCTGAAATTTACCTTCAATTTTTGGGCCAAACAAGAGAGCTGGTTGATCATCATTTAAATTGACAGTGTCACTGTTTTATCCTAAGTTTAAATATTTCAAAATTTGACTCTTATATACATCTTGGGTGGCCAACTTAGCGAGAGGGATAGAAATTTTAATTTTTGCAATCTCACATCCAAATTGAAAGAAGAATGACTCTTTGAAAGGTTCAATTCTGTTTTTTTGGCCACTGCTTTATTAGCAAGATCAGCTTGTTGATTCTCAATATGTACATGACTTGGAATTGTTTTATTAGGAGCATTAGCTGCAGTGCTAGTGCTGCTAGTTTTCTGACTTGATTTGTCACTGGTTTGGGTGTCCTTATCTTTGTTTTTACCAGAATTCTCAGCTGTTGATTTACTGCTTTTAGCAGTCACTTTAAGAGTCTTTTCAGGTCTTTTCTTGATAATGATTTCAGAGGCTTTTGGTTTGGGGTTATCTATGTTCTTTTTGCTTCTGAGATCATATTATTCTCTAACCTATGTGATGGCATTTTCGAATCCTAACCTTTAGTTCTCAGTTTCCAACCTTTCCTCATCCCAAGTTGAGTATGAGGTCTGGCTATCTTCTGTGGAAAAAGTGTGATCCTGGTCATCTACTTCAACCATATTTATGATAGTCCCCTCTGATTCTTCTATTATCCCTTCATCCTCATCAAGGAAATTCTCTTGGAATGGAGGTATGACTTGTTGATCAGAGTCTCTTTGTCTATTTGGGGGATTGTTTCTCCTAAAGTTTTGGCTCTGGATTTGGTTTTGGTTTCTGTTCTGATTAGTTTCTTGGATGACCAATTTCTCCATCATTCTTTCCATCCTCTCCATGTTTTTTTCTAGAATATCATATTTGGGATCTGATGAAGAAGCTATGTTGTCATCCCTATAGGTTACCCTTTTCTCAGCCCTCATCCTAGCTCTTTTTTCAATCAGGTTTTCCTCTACACTCACTGCTCCTTTCTGCATGTCTTCCAATGTGTTATAATCTATTTCCCTAAGATGATGGGCCATATCAGCATCAAAGCATTTAGGTTATTTCACTAAGGCCATCCCCGGGGGAGGTTTCATGTGTGGTGGAAGAGCATTGTAGACACTGTTGAATCTAGTTGAGTAGTCTTGGACACTCTCTCCTTGATTTCTTTTAAGATTCTTATATTCTGCTAAGATTTGGAGAGGGTTTCTTCTGACTTCCCATTTATTTATGAAGGTTTGGAGCAAGGAGGGGAGATCATTGATGCTATTATGAGGTAAACCTTTAAACCACTTATTCACTTCTCCTCCTAAACTATGAGCGAAGATCCTCATCTTAATTGTCTCATCCTCTATTTCCATGTAATCAAAGGAATCTTCTATCCTATCTACATGGTGTTGAGCTGTATTGGATTCTTTCCCAGTGAAATGAGAAATTTTAGACTAATATTCATTGGGTAAAGGAGCTAAAGGCTATGGGAACACCAAGGGAGCATACCATGCTACCATGATGAATTTTTGTGGAGGTAAAGGATGGGCTTGAGCAACAGGTATATGAGTGACATAAATGCTAGGACCAGCAGCAAACTATTGAGCAGATCTAGGGTGAGAGAGACCCAAGTTTTGAATGAAATGTATATCAGGAGGTGTGGATGGAGGGGTTTCTCCATCACCAATAGGCTGAGCACTATGATGAGGTGAGTTTGAAGGCTCAAAGTTTGTCTGATCTAAGCTACTAAATGACTTAGTTCTTGGTGAATTACTTGGTAAGTCTAAATCAAACTAAGTTTTTGATAAAGTTGTAAGGTTTTTAGGTGTTGAATTAGCTCTATAAATGTGTCTAACAATAGTTGGGTCCCTAGATGAAGAAGGCTTCCTAAGAATGCTCTCAGGGTTGTCCACTATTACAGGAAGGTTTGGATTGGGATAAGCTCTGGTATGGATTGTTCTTGAAGCCAGTATGTATAACAATCTCAACGAAGAAGGTTGGCCAGATACGACAGTATTTAAGAGGAAAACTATCTTCAAACAAAGAAGCTTAATCCTATGTGTTTCCTTTAAAATGGATGATGTTGTAATGAAACTGGTCTCCCAGTGGAGTCTTGTGAAAACCAAGATAATCAGCAGGCCTACTGATCACTGGTGGAGTCTTATGGTCATTCAAAAACTATGGAGTCACCAAGTGGAGGTTTTGAAGGAGATTTACCGTCCACCACATTGATTTGACTACCAAACTTAAATTTTCTTGAATCAAGGGGTTTTCCTGAGACCCTAAAGGTATCTAAGATAAGATTAAGTTCACTCATAATTCACCAGCGGAGTCGCCAAAATGTTAAGGTCTCTGTAATTTTCAAGTTTGGAAAATACAAACTGCAGAGCCTACATATGAACCACTTTGGGATTCTAGGATCTAGCCCTCCTGAATCCGGAGAGGGATCACTCTACAAGTGTGGTTAAAGATGTGATCTTTAAAGCTTGAGATGTGATATTAGGCTAGTTATGAAGAGCATGGATTTGTATTTGTTTGGTTTTGGTTGGGCAAGGACATGATGAAGGTGAAGGAAGTTCAAATAAAGGGTGAAGGTGTATGCAAGTGAAGGGATGATTCAGTTGATAAGATAGGAAAATGCAGCTTCAATCCATTGGGCTATGGAGTCATAAGAGGATTTAATTGGACAGCAAGGTTCAAGAGTGATCCATGGGGCAAGTTATCTATGTCAAAGGATCACTTTTAAGTTGATTTTACGGAATGAAACAGATGGTAAATGGAGAAAAAACAAATGAAGAACAAAGAGCAGCCTAAGATCAAGTAAGTGCTTTGAAACTATCCTGCTTTGGCATGCACTTAAGGAAAAACATAAAAGTAATCTAAGACCAGGTAAGTGATTTGAAACTAGCCTGCATTTATATACTTTCAACAGAAAACATTTAAAACACTTAGAATAGCTTAAGATAAAGTAAGGACTTTGAACCTATCTTGCTTTCAGCATATTCCATGGGAAAGAGAAACTTTCAAAGGAGGAAAACATAGAAATAAAGCCTATCAGTGAGAGTAGGGTACTGTTAAGAGTAAATCATAGCTCTGTATTTAATGTTCTCTATCAGAGAAAGTGGACAGAATGAAAACTCAAAGAAAAATAACAATTAACAGTAAGAAAACACATCGCCATTGACATAAACCAAGATCCCATAAATCAGCTTGTATTTGATGTTCAAACCAGTTATAATCATCAAGCCCAGTGGGTCTCTACAACTTCAAAATTCTCATTTCAGCTTATGTATCTTCAATTGCAAATAGGGCTTCAGTAGCTTCAGGAAACTATTGACATGCAATCAGATATCCAAAGACCAACCATTACAATGTGGTCCTCAAGGAGAATTTATAAGAAAATCTGGAAGTGGGAGAGTTTCTAGGGGTCAAGTATCGTTAATTTCATAATCAATGCAATTCCTAGCCTTTGAAAACCAAGCAAGGCATAAGGCAGGAATGCACTCAACCTATAACTCTACTTCATAACTCTGTTTCTGCTTTTCGAGGCTTAATGGACGAAAATATTGGCTTCAGGACTATTTTTTATCTTTAAAATAACTTTTGTTGACAATTGGTAATGAGTTCTTTTGATTTGTATTAATTTTTCAGCTGTCTTTAGGCCAATATCTTTTGTTTCTTGCAATAACTAGGCCTTATTTGATTTCTGTGAGGCTGCAGGTGTCTTTTGGTGGCTGGAGAGGTTGGCTTTTGGTGCTGGAGAGGGTTCAATTGGCCTCTGAGTGGCGGTGGAAGCTTTCTCGGACGGACAAATGTCTTTGTCTTTTCTTAAAACACTTTTAATTCACTTTTTAGGTCTGTGTTTTAGGCCTAATTAGGCTTAATTTCTTTCTTTTGGTCTTCAACTCTATTTCTGTCCTTTAATCACTGGATTACATCATTAATATTCAATAATGTACGTTTAATCCCTTTAATTTTTTACTGATACACTTTGCCGCTTCTCCTCTGACTGTTTCTGGTACATATACAGGTTCAATGGTGCCAGAGGGTTTAGATCGAGGTTTTAACACTGATATTTTTAATGAAACACCCATTTAAAACCTTCTCAGGTTTCTTCCCTACCATCTTCGGCTCTGAGAATGGAGTTATGCACTCTGAAAAACATTGTCTGTGTTTGTGAGACAGAGAGCGATTTTTACTATTTGATACCCTGCAAAAAGACAATAAGCACGTTAAGAAATCTGTGGGAGTGGAGGGGAATATGCTGTGGAGGCTCATGGAGAACAATGGTGTGGGATGAAAACGATGGATGTGGCAAAGAAAATAGTGAAAACCATGGCAAAATGGTGAAACACAGTTTCGGAGGCGAAAAAATGGTCTGGCAAAATCTTGGTGCAACATGCGTTTCAGACCATCCAATCAGATCATATAGCAATGATCGACGGCTGAGATTCACTGATGGGGTCATTGGGGAGGAGAAATGAATGAAAAATGGGTGAGGGTGAAATTATATCATGGCCGTCAGATTTCCAGGATGAACGGCAGAGATCAAGGGATGGGGTCATAAGGGAGACTGGGTGAAAGGAGATAGAGCAGGGGTAAGAATGAATCTAGACCGTTATATCAGTTTTATGGACGGCCCAGATCATTCGGTGAAATCCTTTGGAGAATAGACGAAGGACAATGAAATGGGATCTGGAACAATATGAGCCATCCAATCTTAAAGATCGACGGTGGGGATTCATTATTGAAACGATCGGGGGAATAGATGAAATGGCAATAGCATAGGGGTCACATTAAGTCAGGATCGTCGGATGAAGTCTATCAGCAGCCAGGATTGACGATTAAACACACAGCAGAAAGGGTGGTAAGGCAGAGAAACCGTTGGTGGTATTCGCGCGGAGTCGGAGGCAGTTTATGGTTTTAAAAAAATTTGTGCGATTCCACTCAGCTCGTGCCACTTGGCGATGAAAAACCACTTATATCGTGCGATTTCAAATCATTATCGTTCGGACACTTATTTTGCGTGAAACCCATTCCCAGCCATCGGATCCGATGACTTTGATCGGACGGTGCGGACGGAACCCGATGGGGAAGCTGCACGGACGAGGATGTGGGCCGTCGAGCTCATTATGGACCATCAGATCATGTGAATGGATAGCTCAAATTGAAATATGGGGCGCAGTGTTTTTGAAAGGAGGAGAGGGGTATGCGATGGAGGGGCGCATCGGGACCGTTGATCTTTGGAGATCAACGGTTTAGATCTACCTGAACCAAAAACTTCAGAAGCTATAGAACCAAAGGGAAAACGTTTAAATCAGAGTTTCTTTTGGCCTTTTAAGCGCCTGTTCATACTTTTTATGTTCCATGGAGGGGGGCTAAAATAGGATAAGCCCTTGGGGGCTTAATTCTTTGAAATGAGCAAAGAAGCATTTTAAAGCCTTTTTAAAGGATTTTTTGTCTTTTTTTGCACAGTTCAGTGCTTCTTAAGTGCCCAGTTGCGAGCTGAGGTTGTATTAGGTCAGGGCAACAGAATATAAGCCCTCAGGGGCTAAAGCCTGATACAGTGTAAAAAAGGGTAATTTAGGCCAAAATCAGTGCTTTTTAGGCTAAAGAAGGGGTTCCAGTAGGGGGAAAAAGGCGTTTTTAAATCAAACTAGGCATAATATGAGGTTGAAATAGGGTTTTGAGAGGGTTAGAAAGTCAAATGGGGAAATTTCGAGGTATTTTATGAGGGAATGAGGATGTGAAATGAGGGATTTGGAGGGATGAAATAAGGCAAATGGAGGCCTTTTTGAAGCTTTTTCTTTTACAAACAGTGAGGCTTTTTGATGGATACAACATTGAGGCTTGCTTCAGAGGAAAAAACACATGAAGGCTTTCAAGAGTGATAGGTTTTCAAGGAAAATGTTCCTCTTGAAGACTCAGAAACCATTTAGCCACCTGTTTTCTATGCCAAAATTGTATATGTGGCTAACACACCAATAGAAAACCTTCAGGGAAAGGTGTGGACTAAGAAGATGGGGAGGAAGAAAGGGGTGATTACCATAGATTTATATATGTGGAAAGATTTGAAAGGGATGGTCATGTCAAAAATTAAATCTACTCATGTGAAATGTGTAATGTGGTGTTTTGATTCCCATAAATTTGATGGGATAAATCTAAACTTTCGCTAAAGAGGACTCTCAAAAAACATGATATCATCCTCTTAAGACTCTAGAGCTTGGATTTAACCACCCTAGAGACGTAAATAAATCTGGAGTAATGCATGAGCTTGATTATTAGACAATGTCAAGACTTATCTATATTGGCTTCAGATGGACCTTGGAGATAATCTCATCAATTCCTTTCTTAATTTCTTCCATGGAAACTCAAAACATAAATACAAAACCTTGGGGGAAGGTTGTGGAGTGAGAAAGTGGATAAGTGGAGTTGAGGGGTGGGGGGATCAAGGGTTGATTACCCTAGACCTATATATGAGGGGGTGGATGCGGAAGTGATAACCCCTGATCCAACAACATGGAAATATTTAGAGAAGATTATTTTATGTCAAAATTGAAACATCTCATGGATAATTAAAGTTAGAACTATATGGTCTTTATACCTATAAAATTATTAAAGTACTTATGTAAATCTCTAAACAAGAAATGATTAAGCTGAGAGGTTCATTCTACAACCCAGTGTGAAGGTGATGTTTAGGTATGTCAGTTCCTCTTAAAATAAAAATAAAAGTTCTCTAAATAGAAAAGCAACGTGGCTAATAATGAAAAAGAAAGAAAAATATGCTATGCATATTTAATTAGTTGTACATATGACCTAATATACATGTAAAGTAATTAGAAGTAAAAAAAAATATGTGAGTAAGATTTTTAACATGTGATATGAACTACATATATATATATATATATATATATATATATATATATATATATATATATATATATATATATATATATATATATATATATATATATATATATATATATATATATATATATATATATATATATAAAGTTAAAAGAAAATATTTTATTGTCGTATAGAATAAAATATCCAATGTGGATCGTGAATAAAATATTTTAATGCGAATTAATATTGGTGTATACTTAAAACTGTATTAATAACAAAAAAAACAGTTTAATGTGCATTGATAAAGTGGCTCAATACACATGTTATGTAATCTCTATAACATTCAAAAATATAATTTAAAAAAATAAAAATTACACATTGTTTTTTGCACTCTAAAATATGTTTGCACCTGAATAAATTTGATCCCTCTCGGCTCATGTTGGATCCCTGGTTAAGGTGGATCTATGCTGGTGAAGGGTATACCAAGTGAAATAGTCTTTGGACTTGGGATTTTGACGACAACCTACTCATGTAGAATATAACAAATCTAAACTTGTGTTAAAGGGGACTTTTAGGCAACATGATATAATCCTTTTGACATAGTCTAGAGCTTGAATTTAACCACCCTATATACAACTAAAATTTGGAGTAATGCACAAGCTCAATTATTAGAGGCTTTTGAGATTTATCTATATTGGTTTCAAGTGGGCCTTGCAAGCTGCATCATGAACTCCTTTATCAATTTATTCTACGATGAGATGAGAATCAATAGAAAACTTTGGGGGAAGGGTGTGAAGTGAGAAAGGTGGGGACCAAGAGGTGATTATATTGGAAATTTAGTTATACTCAGAAGGGTGGGGGGGGTGAATCAATATAATGTTTATTTAAAGAATAAAACCATTTTTTCCCAAATCAATTAAACAATTAAATAACGAGTAGCACATCACAATAACAACAAATCTAACATGCATGCAACTTCAAAACAACATGAGAAATAACACAAATGGACACCATGATTTTAGATGGATACCCTCAAGGGGAGAAAAACCATTGTATTGTTGCTATGCTTATCTTCTTCTCAATAATATTCAAATTCTTTTACATAGATATGCTAACCATTACCAGCTAGGAAACCCCAACTCCCTATATAGAAAGCCCCAACCTGCATAAAAAAAATTTCTGCCCACAACCAACAAGGAAGCCCCAACTTCCTATCTAGCAATCCACCACTTGCTAAAGGCCCTAACCTTCTCAAATACATTAGACCACACTTTCATTCATTTTCAAATTGGGTCCTATTATGCAACAATAACACTGCAACAATCTTCCTACAACCAGTACCACCAACAACAATACATCTCCATCATAACAACAACAGTACAAACCCTCACATAACCATCAGTTGTAGTATAACACAAAGCAACTTCCTAATACATAGAAACTATAGTGATGAGCTAAGACTCTGCAATATTAAACACAAAATTGATCTTTGTTATGGTTATATTCAGCTTCATTTTGCATAGCCGTTGCACTGATCTCAAACACTAGCATATTATATTTATGCTAATTTTCCTTTCATCAAAATAGACCAAATCAACTCATTAATTATCCTCCCTTTCCATTTGATTACAATATCGAATAATACTTGATCAATCATGTAAGCATTCACACCAAATACCATGGGAAAACCCTTGGTATTTTCACGTGCTTTTTTTTTCTCCACCTACAGGCACATGCATTGGTTCTTGCTTGTAAATCTAAGCTATGAATGCTGGTAATACACTAATAATTTGGGTTAAAGACATAGATAAGCCCATTATAATCAGTTTCCTTTGCATAATTTGGGGAAAACTAAAAACTCTTCACCCATATTTGCAACATTCCCTCGATACAATATCATCACACTAGAATACACAGTTCTAACCACTCGCAACATCAGTAAATCACCTGAAATCATGATACATTAGCAACCAAGTCAAACACAACTTCCATACACCTCCATCAAGTAACTTATTAAAAAATCATATTGACAATCCAAATCATGATATATTCTACATGTGATATGAAGGTTGACATCAATGTCAAAAAAACAACAATATTTCCAACATTCTCCCCCTTTGGAATTGATGGCAACATCGACTGATCCTTCTATCTAAAAATGGCCTATGAAAAATAATCTTTGTGCTCTCTCTCCCCCTTTGACATTAATGGCAAAGCACTATGACTGAAAAGACAATATCAATTTCAGTGATTCCAACAATCCTCATCACATAGTTGTTGAATGTACTCATCCTAGAAACATGAGAGCTTTGATCTTCCAAAACACCAATGTAACAACTCAAGATGACATAGCCTTGGAATCAATACAACTTTTTCCATCTCTAACCAACACCAATAATCTCATTGAAAAATAAAATGCTAGTAACATAGAGTACATCAATGATGACTATGACATTTGCAGCATCCATACACACTTGGACTGACCCCAACAATATTGTCATCCCAACAACATAAAAACCTCTATGTCGTGAACTATCATCTCATCAAGAATATTCATGCTCAACCATACAAGCATTTGACATTACAGGGCTACGCAGAGATGATAGTTGATTTAATTTTGATTTCAAAAATAAAACCAGTTTTTCCCAAATAAATTAAAAAATTAAATAATGAGTAGCTCAGTACAAGAACAACGAATCTAACATACATGCAACTTCAAAAAAACATGAGAAATAACATACATGGACACCATTATTTTAGGTGGAAACCCTCAAGGGGAGAAAAACCATTGTACTGTCGTTATGCTTGTCTTCTTCTCAATAATATTCAAATTATTTTACATAGATATGCTAACCACTACCAGCTAGGAAACCCCAACTCCCTATATAGAAAGTCCCAACCTGCATAAAAACTTTTGTTGCCCACAACCAACAAGGAAGCCCTAACTTCCTATCTAGCAAGCCACCACTTGCTAAAGGCCCTAACCTTCTCAAATACAGTGAACCACACTTTCATTCATTTTCAAACAGGGTCCTCTTCTGCAACAATAACACCACAACAATATTCCTACAACCAATACCACCAACAACAATACATCTCCATCATAAAAACAAAAATACATACCCTCACATAACCATCAGTTGTATTATAACACAAAGAAGCTTCCTAATACATGGAAACTACAATGAACTAAGACTCTGCAATATTAAACACAAATCTGTTCTTTGTTATGGATATATTCAGCTTCATTTTTCATAGGAGTTGAACTGATCTCAAACATTAGGATATTATATTTATGCTAATTTTACTTTCATCAAAATATACCAAATCAACTCATTAATTATCCTCCATTTCCCTTTGATTACATTATTGAATAAGACTTGATCAATCATGTAAGCACTCGCACCAAATACCATGGGGAAACCCTTGGTAATGGCATGTGCTTTTTTTCTCTCCACCTGCAGACACATACCTTGGTTCTTTCCTATAAATCTAGGCTACGGATGTTGGAAATACACTAACAATTTGGGTTAAAGACATAGATAAGCCCAGTCTAATCGGTGTCCATTGAATAATTTGGAGAAAACTAAAGAATCTTAACCCAAATTTGCAACATGTCCTCAATACAATATCATCACACTAGAATACACAGTTCTAACCATCCAAAACATCAGTAAATCACCTGCAATCATGATACACTAGGAACCAAGCCAACCAAAACTTCCACACACCTCCATCAGGTAACTTATCAACAAAGCATACTGACAATCCAAAGCATGACATGTGCTACATGTCATATGAAGGTTGACATCAATGTCAAACAAACAACAATGTTTCAATATTCTTCCCCTTCGAAATTGATGGAAACATCGACTGATCCTTTTATATAAAAATGGCCTATGAAAAATAATCTTTGAGCTCTCTCTCCCCCTTTGACATTAATGGAAAAGCGCTATGACTGAAAGAGCAATATCAATGTCAGTGATTCTAACAATCCTCCACTGATCACATAGTGGTTGAATGTACTCATCCTAGAAACATGAGATCTTTGATCTTCTAAAACATCAATGTAACAACTCAATATGACATAGCCTTGGAATCAATACAACTTTGTCCATCTCTAACAAACACCAATAATCTCATTGACAAATACAATTCTAGTAACATAGAGTACATCATTGATGATTTTGACATTTGCAGTATCCATATAAACTTGGACTAACACCAACAATATTATCATCCCAACAACATAAAAACATTTATGTCGTGAACTATCACCTTATCAAGACTCTACATGCTCAACCATACAAGCATTTGACATTACAAGGCCACACAGAGATGATAGTTGATTTAATTTTGATTTAAACAAAAAAACCATTTTTTCCCAAATCAATTAAACAATTAAATAACGAGTAGCTCGGTACAAGAACAATGAATCTAACATGCATGCAACTTCAAAAAAACATGAGAAATAACACACATGGACACCATGATTTTAGGTGGAAACCCTCAAGGGGAGAAAAACCATTGTACTGTTGTTATTCTTGTATTCTTCTCAATAATATTCAAATACTTTTACATAGATATGCTAACCACTACCAACTAGGAAACCCCAACTCCCTACATAGAAAGCCCTAACCTACATAAAAAAAATTGTTGCCCACAACCACAAGGAAGCCCCAATTTCCTATCTAGCAAGCCACCACTTGCTAAAGGCCCTAACCTTCTCAAATACATTAGACCACACTTTCATTCATTTTGAAACTGGGTTCTCTTCAGCAACAATAACATGACAACAATATTCCTATAGCCAATACCACCAACAACAATACATCTCCATCATAACAACAATAGTACAAACCCTCACATAACCATCACTTTTAGTATAACACAAAGAAACTTCCTAATACATGGCAACTATAGTGATGAACTAAGACTCTGCAATATTAAACACAAAACTGATCTTTTTTATGGATATATTCAGCTTCATTTTTCATAGCATCTGGACTGATCTCAAACACTAGCATAGTATATTTATGCTAATTTTTCTTTCATCAAAATAGACCAAATCAACTCATTAATTATCCTCCATTTCCCTTCGATTACAATATTGAATAATACTTGATCAATCATGTAAGCACTCACACCAAATAACATGGGAAAACCTTGGTAATTTCACGCGCTTTTTTTTCTCCACCTACAGGCACATATGAAGGTTCTTGCCTGTAAATCTAGGCTACGGATGTTGGTAATACACTGAAAATTTGGGTTAAAGACGTAGATAAGCCCATTTTAATCGATTTCCATTGCATAATTTGGGGAAAACTAAATAATATTCACCCAGATTTACAACATGTCATCAATACAATATCATCACACTAGAATACACAGTTCTAACCACTCGCAACATTAGTAAATCACCTGCAATCATGATACACTAGCAACCAAGCCAAACACAACTTCCACACACCTCCATCAAGTAACTTATCCACAAAGCATGCTGAAAATCCAAAGAATGACATATGCTACATGTCATATGAAGGTTGACACCAATGTCAAACAAACAACAATATTTCCAACATTCTCCCCCTTTGGAATTGATGGCAAAATCGATTGATCCTTCTATCTAAAAATGGCCTATGAAAAATAATCTTTGTGCTCTCTCTCCCCCTTTGACATTAATGGCAAAGTGCTATGACTGAAAAGAAAATATCAATATCAGTGATTCCAACAATCCTCCACTGATCACATAATTGTTGAATGTACTCATCCTAGAAACATGAGAGCTTCGATATTCTAAAACACCAATGTAACAACTCAATATGACATAGCCTTGGAATCAATACATCTTTTTCCACCTCTAACTAACACCAATAATCTCATTGACAAATACAATGCTAGTAACATAAAGTACATCAGTGATGACTATGACATTTGCAGCTTCCATACACACTTGGACTAACCCCAACAATATTATCATCCCAGCAAAATAAAAAAATCTATGTCGTGAACTATCATCTCATCAAGACTCTTCATGCTCAACCATACAAGCATTTGACATTACAGGGCTACGCAGATATGATAGTTGATTTAATGTTGATTTAAACAAATAAAAACATTTTTTCCCAAATCAATTAAAAAATTAAATAACGAGTAGCTCGGTACAAGAACAACGAATCTAACGTGCATGCAACTTTAAAACAACATGAGAAATAACACACATGGACACCATGATTTTAGTTGGAAACCCTCAAGGGGAGTAAAAAAATTTTTTTGTTGATATGCTTGTATTCTTCTTAATAATATTCAAATTCTTTTACATAGATGTGCTAACCACTACCAGCTAGGAAACCCCAACTCCCTATATAGAAAGCCCCAACCTGCATAAAAAATTTTATTGCCCACAACCAAAAAGGAATCCCCAACTTCCTATCTTGTAAGCCACCACTTGCTAAAGGCCCTAACCTTCTCAAATACAATGGACCACACTTTCATTAATTTTCAAATTAGGTCCTCTTCTGCAAAAATAACACCACGACAATCTTCCTACAACCAATACCACCAACAACAATACATCTCCATCATAACAACAACAGTAAAAACCCTCGCATAACCATCAATTGTAGTATAAGACAAAGCAACTTCATAATACATGGAAACTCTGCAATATTAAACACAAAACTGATCTTTTTTATGGATATATTCAGCTTCATTTTGCATAGCAACTGAACTGATCTCCAACACTAGCATATTATATTTATGCTAATTTTCCTTTCATCAAAATAGACCAAATCAACTCACTAATTATCCTCAATTTCCCTTTGATGACAATATCGAATAAGACTTGATCTATCATGTAAGCACTCGCACCAAATACCATGGGAAAACCCTTGGTAATTACACGTGCTTTTTTTTTCTCCACCTATAGGCACATATGTTAGTTCTTGCCTGTAAATCTAGGCTATGGATGTTGGTAATACACTGACAACTTGGGTTAAAGACATAGATAAGCCCAATCTAATCAGCATCCATTGCATAATTTGGGTAAAAATAAAGAATCTTCACCCAGATTTGCAACAGGTCCTCAATACAATATCATGACACTATAAAACATAGTTCTAACCACCTGCAACATCAGTAAATCACCTGCAATCATGATACACTAGCAACCAAGCCAAACACAACTTCCACACACCTCCATCAGGTAACTTATCAGCAACGCATACTGACAATCCAAAGCATAACATATGCTACATCTCATATGAAGGTTGACATCAATGTCAAAAAAACAACAATAATTGCAACATTCTCCCCCTTTGGAATTGATGGAAACATCGACTGATCCTTCTATCTAAAAATGGCCTATGAAAAATAATCTTTGTGCTCTCTCTCCCCATTTGACATTAATGGAAAAGCGCTATGACTAAAAAGATAATATCAATGTCAGTGATTCCAACAATCCTCCACTGATCACATAGTTTTTGAATGTACTCATCCTATAAACATGAGAGATTTGATATTCTAAAACACCAAATTAACAACTCAAGATGACATAGCCTTGGAATCAATACAACTTTGTCCATCTCTAACCAACATAGTTAATCTCATTGACAAATACAATGTTAGTAACATAGAGTACATCAGTGATGACTATGACGTTTGCAGCATCCATACACACTTGGACTGACTCCAACAATATTATCATCCCAACAACATAAAAAACTCTATGTCGCGAACTATTATCTCATCAAGACTCTTCACGCTCAACCATACAAGAATTTGACATTATAGGGCTATGCAAACAATACATTAGCAATAAAAATATATATACATATGTGGCATAACATATATACCCCATAAAAAAAATGCAACCCCTATGAAAATACAATAACAACACATACTCTCAAGACTCACCACCATCCATGTTAACACACACTCAGATCTCACGGAAATGCATAGATATTACGGGTTTATAAAGAAAAAAAATACAATAGCACTGCCATAAATGGCAGCTAGACACGAGCAACACTACAAACAACTTTCATTGATTTAGCCCCTACACAAACATGATTAACAATACAACTCAGTGCTCTTACATACTTGAAAACATGCCAAGTTCTTTCTCTACAACATACAAGCTCAAAAAAAACTCCATTCAATGTGCCCATTCTGACCAACATCATACAAAGCATCTCACTCAGTTATACAAACTCAATAATTTAGCCATACATCACTATCAACTTAGTCTCTCTCTCTCTGGTTTCTCTGTAAAATATGTCCTCAATACACTTTAGCAACACAATTCTCATCCATAGCATAGTCACTGTTAAATATTTACACGTTAACAGTTTTTCTCAATGCATCAACTGTCAGACTCTAGTAGTATCATCAAAACATAGATCACTGTCATGGAAAACCTATTTCAACCAAGAATGCAATAATAGCGGCATCATATACAAGACATGTAGAGTCACCAAACATATTTCACAAGGACCCTCACCAAGCAATACAAAACATACACCAACTACATCATAATAGTACAAAGCTCATGACATATACTTTGACTAAAGGCACACTCCAACATTCTCTTCCCATTAATCAATAACTTGATAAAAAATACAATGTGTGATTAATATACAAACATTATAGGGCTTTAATACAAGATACAAGGAAATATAGCGGCTTCATCTTTGTTCTCTCAATCATCAAACCCAAGCTATATAAAAACAGTATTATACAGATTACCAACATACATCAAAAATAAACTTTTTCATATATCACCTCTCACATTGATCTCTTACACCTGCAAAGACAGTCACAGTCATAAGAAAAACACATGATCTCTATAATAACAGTCTCAAGTTTAGTCCATCTTACTCTACAGGTCCATTCGACCTCTACTATTTACAATCAACGATCTACAACAATCGTATATCTGTTAGGCTTCAAATTTCATTACATATGTTGCACATTGTGTTTACATACTCGATCACAGCCTACACTCTTTGGATATACATTTTGATTCTTCAATAATTTGAAGAGATTGATCATCTACACCTTTGTACACACGTGTTGGTTAGTAGAAGATTGATCCAAACATTACCTGTACACACTCAATTCAGACATCAATCTCACTGATTTTTTTTTATTTGATTGTGTACAGGGATATATTCTCTTTCCAAAATTTCACACACTACTTAACATCACACAACCAATGGGTCCATTCAAACATCGGATTTTTGGCTTCAAAGTGCACAACTGGAGGTATGCACACTATCTAACCATCAAAGGATCCAATGCATAGGTAACATGCATTGATCGATTTAGACCATGAGCGCATAGAGGTACGACTTTGGTCATCCATCACATTGCACCAAATCACACCATGACATAGGTATCTCCATTAAAATTATGATCGATTTGCTACAAGTATTTTAATATGAATTCTTCTCTACGTAATCGCAATTAAGACCAACATTCTACTAGTGTGTACCATTCCATCGCTTGGTCATTTAGGTCTTATTTCACACACATACAATTCCATGTTCTGGATCAAATTCACATCCCTTATCTGATCTATTACACTTACATATCAATCACGATCGATCCAACCAAGGATGACTATAAGGCATAAGTATTTAGAATAATTCATCAATGCAATTACATTCATCGCATTCCACTATTAAGACTTGATCAAACATGATTATATTAATTCATTGAGTTATGACTGATCAAACATAATTATTACATGTTGTTATTCTTTTGACAAGATCAATACGGTTTTTACCAGATCAACACATAAACTTTAATCATTCATTAAATTCATTCCACTTTCTTGTAGACTAAATCAAGTAGCTAATTGAGACCAAATCAATAAATTTTGATTATATCCGATGCATTCACAGCCTCATTCGATCCATTTCATACATATTTCAATAACGAGCCTAGTTTTCAAATGCACTAGATTGCATACCATGATCAATTGAAAATTTTAAATTTTAGGAAGCCACTTGAATGGATCAACACATTCTCTCGGGGGTACACTTTGTATCTTGATAGACTGATCGCTATAGGTGCACACTTAACACATACAACCAAATCATCAATGATCACTTTTTAAACTCGGGATCAATCCACAAACATTGACATTTTACCAGTGATGCCCAAAACTCACATTGAACTAATCAACCATCCCTTTTTAAATCAGATCAATGAATAATGCGAGTTTACTCCTTTTATTGAATTTGGACCAAAACACAATTAATGTGCTCCACTTATGCCTCATGACCAGATCACTTGCGTTGAATGTGTTTCACAACATGACAAGACTAGATGAAACATGAATCACTCTCAGTTTCCTTTGATCGCTCCATATTAGAAAAGAAATGGAGGACATAGAAAATGTTAAGTTAAATTCCTATCACATTTTCCTTAATTTTATATAACTAGATCACTTTTCAATAGAAATCGATCCACAAGTGAATTTTTTATTCGCTAGATTGAGAGGTTAAAAATTTTCATTGGATATAAATAAGACAAATTGCGTGCTCCTTTGAACCAATTCAATGTATTCAAGCATCAAACCTGAATGCACAATCCCTCTCAATCTTTTCCAAACTTTTTTTTTAATGAATTTCCCAACAATAACAATAAAAACCAATCCATGGACTTGTTCAACGCATATGAATTCTATGTTCTTTTTTCCTTCAGATCAATAACCATGTCTTACTTTGATTGCAATGTAGGTACATAGATTCAATTCCCCTTGATTTTTGCAACACGACACTGGGGTATGCAAAACAAAATTGAATAATATGATGGCAGAATGCATAACACATCATATATAAATGTTGTCTAGTGCTTGAGCCACAACACCTTCCTTTGATTGAACCAATTGCTATCAAAACTAATGAGAAAACCTTCTTTTCCTAGAAGAGCTCCCCCTAAGCTCATGCGCTTTGCTTTCCAAACATTGTTTTATTATAGATCCTTGGAGCAATTAGATGCACAATTTCTTTTTCTAGAAGCATATCATTCATTTGGCTTCTCTTGAAGCCATTTTCTATAGAATAGAGGACAAAAATTATATTGACTTCATGCATGCTATTTGATAAAACATTAGATACAAGATGTCATTCTACAAGTTCCATTGAATATATGCTAGGGCTTTCTCTTTGTTCATATTTTCTTCTCCATATTTGCTTACATTTCCTTGGCAAGTTACTTTGACATAGTGTGCTGGGGTAACCAAACAATGGTATGTCTTCTTCTACTTCTTTTCCTTCTTGGATTGAGTTGTTTCTTTTGATTTCTTAAACTCAAGATGAGATCTAAGTATTCCATAACTACAATCTAATGCATTGTGGCCATAATTGTCACATTTATAACATTTTGTGTGACCAAGAAAAGGAGGAAAGGGCTCATGCCTTCTTTTCCTTTTATCTACAAATGAACTATTCTGTTGGAAAAATGTACTCAAACTTATTTTGGCATAATATTTACAATAAATTGACTTATGGCCAAAGTGTTGCATGAATAACAAAAGAAATGAAAATAATTTGTATACCTGAAAACCTTTTTCCTTTTATTTCTTCGTTCTTGAGGAGGAAAGAGTCTGAACGAGCCTTTTTCACTTATCTAATTTTGTTGTTGTCCCTCAATTTCTAGTTTGATTGTAGCTACCTCCAAACTAGATCTGCTATTATTTGTCTTGTTTCTTGCAGAGACTACCTCAGATTCTAGTTCTTCACATTGTTTCTTTTTCTCCTTCAATTGGTTTCTCATTGCCTCTCACATTGTTTCTTTTTGTCCTTCAGTTGGTTTCTCATTGCCTCTTCACACCTCCTTCCTTCTTCTATTTGGGTTTTCAAATTAAATATTTCTACCTTGAAATCATACTTCCTTTCCTCATTCTACAATGGCTTATCTCCCTCTACAATGTAGTTATTCCTTATGTTTTTATTCTTTAGCAAAATTCTCCTTCCTTCTCCATTTCTCTCCCCTAATGAGTTAGAAGGAAAAATGCCCCTCGAGAATTTTCTCCTGCTCGACGTTTTTCTACCAACTAACCCTGTCCTTTTCTTTTCACGGGTTTGTCTAAGATATATTCATGGACTACGCAACCACTAAATCATCATAAATTTTTCCTTTTCTTACTTATAGTTTTTTTTCCCAGCCATATCATGGGTCAATCTTTGTTTTCATATTAATTAATGACATAGTTAGATCCATTAAACCACTAATTCGACCCATGACTGATATTTAAAACAACCAAATTCCCCAAGAAATATCCCTCCTCAAACTATGGAATCCATGTCCCAATTCTCATACCTCTTTAATTAAAATTAAAGTATAAAAAATATTTCCGGGGGAGGGGAATTAGCCTGAGGCTATTACAGTTTTGGTATTAATTCATCACAACCCTTCACATCCTAGCACCTCCCTTTTGAGTGTTCAAATTTTTCTTCGAAGATATTCTATTTATGTTGTTTCTTAGGTACCCATATTGCTAGATATTGACACTTTCCTCCTAATATCCTACACTCAAGTTAGGGCTTTCATTGTTTCTCCGTCTTTGTCCCACACCTTGTTTAACTTATCCTTTAACATATAGTCTTTGAATCTAGTCACTAACACTTTGTTAAGAATGTATTGACCAATGAGAAAATTCACTTTCCTACTTGATCTGAATTTGAATGTTATTTTTGTTGTGCTAATTTCATCTTGAAATTTATAATTAATTTGATGATCTTATGCTTGTGTACATAGGTTTCCTTGGTGTTTATGAGTGTCAAATAGGTAAATGAGTTGATTTTTTAAGTTAAATTCGAGAGCATAAAGCATGAAAAACAAATGATGAACAGTTGCAACAAATTATACAGCAAACCATCATAATTGATCCATTAACATTGTGTTTTGATGGAGTTCGCCCCTCTTGGGCTACATCTCCTTGGTCTAGCTTCCATGGCTTAGGCCTTTATATTAGCTCAAATGTGCATAACATTGTTGTTTAGATTCACCTACAGCTCCTGAAACCTATTTCAATGAGTCCAGAATGTCCAAATCATCCAGAAATGACTCTTCATGCTCTCAATTTGGTCGAATTTTGCCAAAGATATGGCCAAAACAAATTTACCTAGTAAATTGCCTCCAAAACTGGGGAAGACTCCAGTTAGCCCCACCAATTATGGAGGTGGCACCTAATGTGGAGGTTCGCCGAAAATCCCGCAAGTTTAACTCTAAGTTAATTAATGCTAATCGTAGATTAACTGCGTGTTTAATTGTGGATAATTACGCACCGAGCGCGTTTTAATGCAATCTGCATTAGTGCTTAAATTCAAAGATTATGGGTTAATAAACGGAGATTAACATTAATTCACGCTCTTATGGTCCCACTCCACCGTTGGTTAAGGTGACTTGGTCTCATGGGGAGGGGGTTGGCCCCCTCCAAACCCCTGCTACACATTGCATATGAAAATAAATAGGAGTCGGAGGAATGGTTCATTAACACTCATCGGCGTGGCTCATTGGTAAAAGCGGAGAGGATTGTGGGGAAAATCTTGGGGTCGAGCTCCGAACTCTACCCAAACTTGTCTTAGAACTTTTGCCCTAAAATATATGTTGGTCCAAAACCTTTGAAATTCGACCATTGCAATGGAGTATCAAACCTTGATATATGCCTCCCAATATGTGCCAAACTCAAACTTTGAGTTAAAAATTAATATGCCCCCACATATATGTAAAAATCGGACTTTTAATATTTAAAATGTAGACTTTGATAGTATGCCTCCCAATATGTGCCAAACTTGGACTTTGGGTTAAAAAATAATATGCCTCCACATATATGTAAAAATCGGACTTCGTAATATTTAAAATGTAAACTTTGATAGTATGTGTTTCAAACTTTAACATATAAATATGCTATTCGGACTCTAATGTAAAACACAATTCGAACTTTGGAGATGGTCCACTAGAGGGGGCACATGGAAGCTCCCGGCTGTACCACGTGTCAGCTTTTGGTTGGGCTGTCCCCAACCATAACATATATATATAAATCGAATTCAACCTTTGGAGCAACACATAAAAAAAAATTCACCTTCAAATCAAATTGGAAAATCATGCGATGACACTTATCACAGTGTCATTGGGCGAAACTAAAGAATATTCCATGAATATACTTAAATTTTCTGATTGGGCTACCATGTCACACACCTGTCACTTCTGTAAAAAAAATTAGTTGTTTAGGAAAACGAAAAATAGGCTCTATCTTCTTCATCCAAACTCCGTTTTCGACGAAATGAATTGTGCTAGATTCCTCGCGATGAGCTCTTCGATGTCGTTCAGTTTCCATTCAATTTTGAGCACTTTAATTTTTTAGATTTTACACTGAGCACCTGATCATTCCTCCCCACTAGAAGCCTTTTGGACACCAAAATCTCTTTGATTACTGATCATGTGAATGAGGGTACTATCCCCTCACCCTTCCAGTATCTATCCATTGAAATTTTCCCATTTTCATCAAATTTAGCTTTTCACAAAAACTTAACTTTTTCCTTAACTCTTGAAACCTTCTCTTGCAACCTTCTCTTGCTGAAATTGACATTGTCTTGCTGCAATTCCCATGAATTTTCAAAGCATCAAGATAATCTTGCAGAAACACACATTTTCCTACCTTGGTCATCAATCAAAGGAAACTTAAAAATTGTCTGACCTTGCACACTGTCATCATGGCGAATCTTAACTAATATTGCTTTGTACTTGCGTCAACTTTTGACCAAGTCTCTTCGCCATTTCCATGTACCCTTTGGAAACCAACTACAATCACTTGTGGAACCCATGCCTTCTCTATCAAACTACTTTGTCTCTTTTTATTTTACCTTTGCACTCTCTTGCACCAACATCTTGTTTCCAACACTGCTCAACACTGATGTTGACTGCTGCAAATGTTTTATATCTTGCTAAAATCCTTTCAAAGACAACCTGTTAGAGTCCTGAAACATCTTATTACAAGCATAAACAACCTTAATGAAATCAACTTGTTCATTCAATGCATATTTCTGAAAGGTTTTATTAGAAACATCTATATGTTTGATCATTAACAATGTCAAATTCTGACTTGCATTCACTATCCTCTTCATTTCTCCTACATGTATATGAGACAAAATTGTCTTCTTCTTATGTGCTCTAACTATTTACTCAATTCCATATTTAAACAAGTGATACTTATTCTCATGGTGATGAAATACTGCTTTCCTATCATAAATATAAGGACTTCCCAAAACAATACCTAATATCTAATGCGACACCACATCAAGTTCAACTTCATCAAAAAAGATTGAATTGATGGCGAATATTAGTATGCACTTCCTTGTAACCTACAAGTTTTCATTCTTTCATATCCACCCTAAGAGATAAGGTCTTGGATGTCTAACAGTTTCAAGTTCTAGCTGCTTAACCAACTCTTCGGAAAGTTAGCTTGTGACCCACTATCAAAAAGAGTGTCTATCTTTTTATGTTTACAGATGACTCCAATATGGAAAAGTTCAATTATCTTATCTTCATATTGATTGACATTGGAACAATTTGAAGAACTAGTTCTTGCTATGTGTTTACCTTTCAAACCCATGGTTGTAATCTTTGTCTCATCTCCTGAATCTGACCCTAATTGATGTTAAACTATAGCAACAGTTTTCCCCTTTTCTTTGGCTTTCAATTTATTTGGTTTCAATTATGGATGAAGTTGCCAACAATGGTCTTCATCATGGCCAATATTTGAACAATGTTTGCATGTGAGTTTCTCTTTCTCTCTTTTAACCGAGCTATTTCTCTTTCCTCTTCCATAAAATTTTCCCTTTCCTTTACCCTCACTATCACTTTCCTCATCTATTTTATGTTTCCCTCTTGCTTATAAATGTGTGTGTTGAACACAAACCTCATCTATGTTTGTGGGATTAAACATGAGAATAGTGTGCCTAAGGTAACTTTTCAAACACCCAATGTACTTTAACAAAGTTTCTTGAGAATATAAATTAATACCCAAAATTAGAGCTCTTCTCCTAAATTCATGAGTATAATATTGCACACTTTTCCCTTTCAACTATCTAAAAATTTTCCAGTACATAATGGCCTTTTTCATGTAAGCTAATGGATAATTTTTCCTTTTAATGGTAGCAATAAAACTTGACCAAGACATAGAGATCTTACCGTAGTTTTTAATCTCTTCTTGAGTCCTTTCTTCCCACCATACAAATGTGGATCCTTCCATCCTCAAAGAAGCGAATTGAATTTGTATGTCATCTTCATGAAGGTTTTGGATTTTGCAATAAACCTCCAATTGATGTATCCAATTGTCCAACATTTCTACATTTACCTCTCCTTTATAGATTGGAAGCTCAAATTTGACATCAAGTTTGAGTAAGGGAGTTTTTCGTCTTGTGGTCTTTGAGTGAGTATGGGTATTTTTTTGTGGTAGAAGTGGAAGATGATGTTGATGGAGAGGATGAGGATGATGATGAATATGGTGGATATGGAGGAGGCTTTCCTCCACTACCCTTTGAATCCTTCTCTTCATCCTTCTTATCATCTGAAGTTCCTTCTCCATGTGGAGGCGTAGAACCTTCTCTTGCCATCCCAGCAGTAAATTCATCTAACATAATTTTAACCATTCTATTTATGGCATTGAAGTCTTTCTTGACATCATCCTATTCTGAATGACCTTCAGTTTCTCCAACACCTGACATGACGACTATGGATTCAAACTCAGCTTCTGGTGCAACTTGTACCTCTTCAATACCATCTTCTTGAGATAAAACTTGAGGTGCTTCAAGTGTATCTGTGAGTGAAACTTTGGGTTGAGATGGTGCCCTTGTGGCTCCCCTTCTTCTAGTCTTAATCTCAGACTTGCAACGAATAATTTCCCTTCACCCCTCTGCAATTTCAATCTTGTAATCATCACAAATTTTCAACCATTAAAACCCCACTTACACAAAACTGAAGCAACTATCAAGCAAACAACATTTCCAACCTTTTCTCTGATACCAACATGATCTATATTTTAATGTTATTTTTTTGGTGCTAATTTCATCTTCAGATTTATAATTAATTTGTTGATCTTATGCTTTATGTGCATAGGTTTCCTTGGTGTTTATGAGTGCCAAACACATAAATGAGCTGAGTTTTTAAGTTAAATTCAAAAGCATAAAGCATGAAAAAAAAATGTTGAAAAACTACAACAAATTATACAACAAACCATCACAATTGACCCATTAACACAGTGTTTTGATGAAGCAGTTCACCCCTCCTAGGCTACATCTCATTGGTCCAGCTTCCATGGCCTGGGCCTTTGTATTAGCTCAAATGTGCATACATTTGTTGTTTACATTCACCTACAGCTCCTAAACCTGCTTCAATGAGTCCAGAATGTCCAAATCATCCAGAAATGACTCTTATTGCTCTCAATTTGGTCGAATTTTTCCAAAGATATGGCCAAAACAAATTTTCCTAGTAAACTGCCTCCAAAACTGGAGAAGGCTCCAGTTAGCCCCACCAATTATGGAGGTGGCACCTAATTTGGAGGTCCGCCGAAAATTCCGCCAGTTTAACTCTGAATTAATTAATTCTAATCGCATATTAACTGCATGTTTAATTGTGGATAATTATGAACCAAGCACGTTTTAATGCAATCCGCATTAGTGGTTAAATAAAAATATTATGGGTTAATAAACCCAGAGTAACATTAATATGCGCTCTTAAGGTGACTTGGTCTCATGGGGAGGGGCTTGGCCTCCTCCAAACCCCTGTTCCACATTGCATATGACAATAAATAGGAGTCAGAGCCATGGTCTATTAAGACCCATCGATGTGGCTCGTTGGTAAAAGTGGAGAGTATTGTGGGGGAGGTGGTGGGGTCAAGCCCCGACCTCCACCCAACCTTGTGTTAAAACTTTTGCACTGAAATATATGTTGGTCCAAAACCTTTGAAATTCGACCATTGCAATGGAGTTCAAACCCTTATATTTTCCTCCCAATATGTGCCAAAATCTAACTTTGGGTTAAAAATTAATAAGCCCCCACATATATGTAAAAATCGGACTTTGTAATATTTCAAATGCAGACTTTGATAGTATGCCTCCCAATATGTGCCAAACATAGACTTTGGGTTAAAAATTAATATGCCCCCACAAATATGTAAAAATAGGACTTTGTAATATTTAAAATGCAGACTTTGATAGTATGTGCTTCGAACTTTAGCATATAAATGCAATTCAGATCCTAATGTAAAATGCAATTCAAACTTTGGAGATGGTTGACTAGAGGGGGCACATGGAAGCTCCTGGTTGCACCATGTGTCAACCTCTGGTTGGGTTGTCCCCAACTATAATATATATATATATATATATATATATATATATATATATATATATATATATATATATATATATATATATATATATATAATCGAATTCAACCTTAGGAGCATCACATAAAAAAAAATTCACCTTCAAACCAAACTGGCGAATCATGTAGTGACACTTATCACAATTTCATTGGGAGAAACTGAATAATATTCCCTGAATATACTTAAATTTGTTAACTGGGCTGCCATGTCACCAACCTGTCACTTCTGCAAAAAAAATTAGTTGTTTAGGAAAACAAACAACAGGATCTATCTTCTTCATCCGAACTCTGTTTTCGACAAAACAAATTGCATTGGATTCCTCGCGATGAGCTCTTCAATGTCGTTCAATTTCCATTCAATTTTGAGCACTTCCATTTTTATATTTTACACTGAGCACCTAATCATTCCTCCCCACTAGAAGCATTTTAGACCCCAAAATCTCTTTTATTATTGATCATGTGGTTGAGGTTACTGTTCCCTCACACTTCCAGTCTTTATCCACTGAAATTTTCCCATTTTCATCAAATTGAGCTTTTCACAAAAACTTAACTTTTTCCTTGACTCTTGCAACCTTCTCTTGTTTTCATTGACATCGTCTTGCTACAATTCACATGAAATTTTAGAACATCAAGCTAATCTTGCAAAAACACACATGCTCCTACCTTGGTCATCAATCAAAGGAAACTTAAAAATTGTCTGACCTTGCACATTGTCATCATAGTGATTCTTAGCTGATCTTGCTTTGTACTTGCGTCAACTCTTGACCAAATCTCTTCGCCATTGCCATGTACACTTTGGAAACCAACTACAAGAACTTTTGGAACCCATGCCTTCTCTGTCAAACTACTTTGTCACTTTTTCTTTTACCTTTGCACTCTCTTGCACCAACATCTTGTTTCCAACACTGCTCAACACTGATGTTGATTGTTGCAAATGTTTTACATCTTGCTCACCTCCTTTCAAAGGAAACCTGTTAGAGTCCTAAAACATCTCATTACAAGCATAAGCAACCTTAATTAAATCAACTTGTTCATTCGATGCATCTTTCTAAAAGGTTTTATTTAAAACATCTCTATGTTTGATCATTAACAATGTGAAATTATGACTTGCATTCACTATCCTCTTCATTTCTCCTACATGTATATCATACAAACTTGTCTTCTTCTTATGCGCTCTAACTACGTACTCAATTCCATATTTAAACAAGTGATACTTATTCTCATGGCGATGAAATTCTACTTTCCTATCATAAATATAAGGACTTCCCAAAACAATACCTGATATCTCAAGCGGCACCACATCAAGTTCAACTTCATCAAGAAAGTTTGAATTGATGGCGAATATTAGTATGCACTTCCTTGTAACCTACAAGCTTTCATTCTTTCATATCCACCCTAAAGGATAGGGTCTTGGATGTCTAACAGTTTCAAGGTTTAGTTGCTAAACCAAGTCTTTGGAAATCAAGTTAGCTTGTGACCAACTATCAAAAAGTGTGTCTATCTTTGTATGTTTAGAGATGACTCTAATATGGAAAAATTCAATTATCATATCTTCATCTTTATTGAAATTGGAACAATTTAAAGAAAAAGTGCTTGCTATGTGTTTACCTTTCAAACCCATAGTTGTAATCTTTGTCTCATCTCCTGAATTTGACCCTAAGTCATGTTCAACTATAGCAACAGTTTCCCCCTTTTCTTTGGCTTTTAGTTTATTTGGCTTCAATTCTAGATGAAGTTACCAAAAATGGTCTTCATGATGGCCAGTATTTAAATAATGTTTGCATGTGAGTTTCTCTTTCTCTCTTTTAGCCAAGCTATTTCTCTTTCCTCTTCCATAGAACTTGCCCTTTCCTTTACCCTCATTATCACTTTTCTCATCTATTTTATGTTTCCCTCTTGCTTCTAAATGTGTGGCTTGAACACAAAACTCATCTATGTTTGTGGGATTAAACATGAGAATAGTGTGCCTAAGGTAACTTTGCAAACACCCATTGTACTTTAACAAAGTTTCTTGAGAATATAAATTAATACCCAAAATTAGAGCTCTTCTCCTAAATTCATGAGTACAATATTGCACACTTTTCCCTTTCAATTATCTAAAAATTTTCCAATCCATAATGGCCTTTTGCATGTAAGCTAACGGATAAAATTTCCTTTTAATGGTAGCATTAAAACTTGACCAAGACATAGAGATCTTACCATAGTTTTTAATCTCTTCTTGAGTCCTTGCTTCCCACCATACAAATGTGGATCCTTCCATCCTCAAAGAAGCGAATTGAATCTTTATGTCATCTTCATGAAGCTTTGGATTATGGAATAAACCTCCAATTGACGTATCCAATTGTCCAACCTTCCTGCATTTACCTCTCCATTATACATTGGAAGCTCAAATTTGACATCAAGTTTGAGTAAGGGAGTTTTTCCTCTTGTGGTCTTTGAGTGAGTATGGGTAGTTTTTTGTGGTGGAAGTGGAAGATGATGTTGATGGAGAATATGAGGATGATGATGAAGATGGTGGAGATGGAGAAGGATTTCCTCCAATTCCCTTTGAATCCTTCTCTTCATCCTTATTATCATCTGAATTTCCTTCTCCATGTGGAGGCTTAGCACCTTCTCTTGCCATCCTAGCAGTAAATGCATCTAAAATAAGTTTAACCATTCTATTTATGGCATTGAAGTCTTTCTTGAAATCATCCTCTTCTGAATGACCTTTAGTTTCTCCAACACCTGACATGATGGCTATGGATTCAAGCTCAGCTTCTGGTGCAACTTGTACCTCTTCAATCTCAGCTACTTGAGATAAAACTTGAGGTGCTTCAAGTGCAGTTGTGAGTGAAACTTTGGGTGGAGATGGTGCCCTTGTGACTCTCCTTCTTTTGGTCCTAATCTCAGGACTTCCAACCAATAATTTCCCTTCACCCCTCTTCAGTTTCAATCTTGTAAGCATCACAAATTTTCAACCATTAAAACCCTACTTACACAAATCTAAAGAAAATATCAAGCAAACAACCTTTGCAACCTTTGCTCTAATACCAACATGATACGAATTTGAATGTTATTTTTGTGGTGTTAATTTCATCTTCAGATTTATAATTATTTTGTCGATATTATGCTTTATGTTCATAGTTTTCCTTGGTGTTTATGAGTGTCAAACACATAAATGAGTTGATTTTTTAAGTTAAATTCAAGAGCATAAAGCATGAAAAAAAAATGTTGAAAAGCTGCAACAAATTATACAGAAAAAAATCACAATTGACCCATTAACACAGTGTTTTGATGAATTAGTACACCCCTCTTGGGATACATCTCCTTGGTCAAACTTCCATGGCTTGGGCCTTTGTATTAGCTCAAATGTGCATAAACTTGTTGTTTAAATTGACCTAAAGCTCCTGAAACCTGCTTCAACAGTCTAGAATTTCCAAATCATCTAGAAATGACTCTTCTTGCTCTCAATTTGGTCGAATTTTTCCAAAGATATGGCCAAAACAAATTTTCCTAGTAAATTGCCTCCAAAACTGGAGAAGACTCCAATTAGCCCTGCCAATTATGGAAGTGGCATCTAATTTGGAGGTTTACTGAAAATCCTGCAAGTTTAACTCTGAGTTAGTTAATGCTAATCTTGGATTAAATGTGTGTTTAACTATGGATAATGGCACACTAAACACATTTTAATGCAATCCGCATTAGCGCTTAAATACAAATATTATGGGTTGATAAACCCATATTAACATTAATTTGTGCTCTTATGGTTCAGCTCCGCCATTGGTTAAGGTGACTAGGTCTCATGAGGAGGGGGATGGATTGCGAGGCTGGCCCCCTCCAAAGCCTTGCTGCATATTTCAAATGACAATAAATAGGAGTCCAAGCCATGGTCTATTAAGACCCATCGATGTGGCTCATTAGCAAAATTAGAGAGTATCATGGGCGAGGTCGTGGGGTCGAGCCCCGACCTCCGCCCAACCTTGTGTTAAAAATTTTGCGCTGAAATATATGTTGGTCCAAAACCTTTGAAATTTGACCATTGCAATGGAGTATCAAAGCTTGATATATGCCTCCCAATATGTGGCAACCTTGGAATTTGGGTTAAAAATTAATATGCACCCACATATATGTAAAAATCTGACTTTGTAATATTTAAAATGTAGAGTTTGATAATATGTGTTTCATAATTTAGCATATAAATATGCAATTCATACCATAATGTAAAATGAAATTCGACTTTGGATAGGGTCCACCACAGGGAGCACATGGTGGCCCCTGGATACACCACGTGTCAGCCTCTGGTTGGGCTGTCCCCAACCATAATAAAATAAAAAATCGAATTCAACCTTAGCAACAACACATAAAAAAATTCACCTTCAAACCAAACTAGTGAATCCTAAAGTGACACTTGTCATAGTGTCATTGGGGGAAAATGAAAAATATTCCATGAATATACTTAAATATGCTGACTAGGCTACCATGTCACTGACCTGTCACTTCTGCAATTTTTTTTTAACTATTTAGGATAACAAACAACAGGCTCTATCTTCTTCATTCAGGCTCCATTTTTTACGAAACGAATTGCGCCAGATTCCATTCAATTTTGAGCACTTTCATTTTTGAGATTTTATATTGAGCACCTGATCACTACTTCTAGTCATTAACCCATTTTCTAGTGCATAGATTCAAGTATTTTATTGTTGTCCATAGTATATTGGCTTGCACCACCAATGTTGCAACTACCTCTTTTTACTAATTTTAATAGCAAGTGTAATGAATGCGACAACCTTGAACATACTACTCAATTACAATTGCACTAAACGATTAAGGGGAGATTGAATTTATGTGATTAAGGACCAACAATATATGAGCTAAGCCATATTAAAGCATGGAGTGCAATAACCTCCTGAAGTATTTGAAATCCCAAATTTCAAAGTCTTAAAACAATGTGTAAGATCTATAATGAGTACTTTTTGGACACAATACCATGTAGTATACATATCACTTTCCTCATTTCTCCCTCACTGCCATTTTTCAAGTCTTTTCTATACCTGATTATGGTAATGGGCTTTGACTATTTGGAACTTAATTCCTAGTCCTTCCCTACTATATATGATATCATGTTAAGCAATGTTGGGACCAATTCAATTAGGAACATTTAGCCAAGTCCACTTTTCCATTTGGATTTGAGATCCTCATCCTTGCACAAAAATGTTTTCAAATTGCTTCGGAGAATGCAAAATATTGGTATGACACTAATTGGAGCACTTCCAATATGACATATGTCTTAACTATATAATCATCTCAAACTCAATACCTTATGGGATTTCACTTTGGTGTTAGAGGATGCTGACATTATCTATTCATATTTATCACCTAAATTGTGCCTTGTGTTGATGATGTGTTGGTGATACACCCTCTCTCTGTTATCCCACTCAAATAAAGCATTAGGTTTCCCAAAGAACCAACAAAAAGGTAGACCATGATATTATAGTTCTTGCACCTCCCAATATTGTCAAAAACAATGCCAATCATTATAGATGGCAGGTTGAACCATTAAGACAACATAGCCATATCAAAACATTTTAATGCATGAATTCTAAAGTTAATTTTGTTATGTAAATCACGTTGTATATTCTAAAAATCAACTTAACAAAGATTTAAAATTAAAATGACTATAATAAATATATGCCTCATTATGCGACAATGTGCAAATATATAGTATTGAGTTTCTCGTTCACTATATATCAATGACAAAAAAAATTATATATCTTTAATTCAATTATATTGATTTTTTTTTTAAATATTTAAATTTATTTATCTCATGTATGATTTGTTGATTGGATTATCAACTAGTGTTTTATTGAAATTCATGTGGCGGTTTTCTTGAAATTAGAAAAAAGTTTTAATTTCACCATAAATTATATAAGACATCTCGCATAATGTCTAATTGCAGTTCTTCATTCAAATTTCATAGAATTATAGTAGTGTGGTTATACATATTTAAGTTACATAAATGTGCTAGAGCAGCCTAGAATTTGATGTTTTGAGGAACGTCTCATAAAAATTTCAAAACATCGAAAAGTCTTGGGTTAAAAAAAAATTCTTCACCAATAATTTAAGTTATTTATCATAATTTTAAATTATTAGTTTATAATGTTTTATAGATAAGGGGAAAAGATAGCCTGATATCTATTGTTAAAATTTGTGTACAAAGACATTATCGTTAACTTCTACGTAGTGTTGAACCCAATTAGCACACTTTTCTTTCCCTGATGGGGGTGTTTTTATAACCAGAAATTCCCGGAGAGAGGCATAACTGGAAATTTCGGCTCGACAAGTGGTAACATGGGAAGGTTTTAAAACCAATGTCAATTTTCCATGGTTGTAGTAATTATTTACATGTGAACTTCATGTTTGGTTAATAGGGTGGCGACCCTTAGTGTTAGAGCCTTACTCTACACCTAGCACCGCATGCCCCTCGCTTGGCGAAATTACGTTTCCCTAGACTTTACACACCTACACAAGTCCACTCAACTTAAATGTAAGTAGGTGGGAGGATTTGGGTCTGCATATGTTAGTTTACTTTGCAACAAAATGCATTATGTTTTCTCTCAGATGGGTTGTTCCTCTATGATCTGAATATGGACAAATTAGTTTTGATGTGCTAGCTTCCTTACTAATATTAAATAAAAGTGTGCTTATGGATCGTCTCAAATAGAAAGTTATGAGAGGGTTTATGTGCCAATTTTATGATTATTTTATGAAAAATTCAGTAAGTAAATTAGCTTTAAAAAATTCATATCAACAAGTAAATTTCAGAGAATACAATACACAACAAACACATAACATAGAGTTGCATTAGGGGAATTTTGAGGTCTAAAATGGGCCTCCCAAGGAAAATGTATAATCAAAATTCACTTTATGAGAACCAATCACATTTTAGGGAATGACATCATCCCTAATGGTTGAGGTGGCATTTTTTGAGTTAAAGGTACTTACTTGTCACATTCTCAATGGTGGATAAAAACTCATGGTTAAACATGGTAGTGCTCTAAGTACTTTTAAAGTCAAAGTAAAGTACTCATAATAAATGTAATTTCACATTTTTTGAATAAAAATATATTATTGTCATTTAATATTTCTTGAAAAAAACAATGCATATCCCTATACATTTATTATATTATATTATAT
This sequence comes from Pinus albicaulis, assembly GCA_034641835.2. NCBI lineage: Eukaryota > Viridiplantae > Streptophyta > Pinopsida > Pinales > Pinaceae > Pinus > Pinus albicaulis. The sequence continues at coordinate 988,281,283 of CM076571.1, forward strand.
TATTTTTATATAGCATATTAATTACATGTTATTATACAATTTAAATAATATAAATTTTAATTAATAGCATATAATAGAATTGAGAATTTATAAATTTATATTTATATTTTATTTTAAGTTATTTAAGTACAAACGAAAAATGCATTAGTTGTTCAATGATAATGATTTTTTCTTGAAAATCTCATTCTTATTTATAGTCACATTAATAGAATTTTTTTCATTAATTTTATTTTGGTACAACTTTTGAATTGAATTTAACTATGGTTACATGGATTGTGGTGCAAAAAGGTGAATTGCAAATTCATAAATATTATTTTATTGGTTTAACTATTATTTTATTATTTCCTTAGGAGGCCCATTTTAGACCTCAAAATTCCCCTAATGACCCCTCCTCGGCTACATCTCCATGGACATGTTTCAATGGCTTGGCCCTCTTTAGATTAATGGTCAATTCTATGATTAATTTCATATATAGTGCTGCAATGGCTCTGCAACCTGCTCCATTGGATTCAGAAGACCTAAATACTCCTAGGTAGCCTCTTCTGGTTCTGCAAATGATCTTCAAGTGATCTAGACATGGCCTCCTCTCTTGGTGGCCCAGGGCTTCTTTAATCTTCAAAGTGGAAAAATAACTTATAGAAGTGTTCCTTTGCCTCTGAAACCTGCACCATCATGCTCAAAGCATCCAAATCATCTAGGATTGACTTTTTCTGAGCCTAATTTGGTCAAAATATGCCAAAGTTATGGATTTTTCAGTTTCTCTTAGGAAAACTCCACTAAAACTAGAGAAACTCTAGTTAACTCCGCCACATTTGGAGTTCCACCGAAAATGGAAGAGTCCACCAACTTCTCTTCCAAGTTAAGTGAGGATTAATTAATGTTAAGTGGGGGTTAAACTGTAGTTAGCGCGTTAATGGTGCGATTAAAAATTTCACATTAACCAAGGATTATGCATATATTAAACGTGGTTTATGGGTTAATTAACTCATTTTAAGACTTAAACCTCTGCGCATTTGGATAGGCCTCTACCATAGGTCACGACGCGAGGTCCTGTGGTAAGTTCTGGCCCTTTGGCATTGGCCCTCTTTTTTCCCCGCCAATACATATTTGAAACTTCAAATAAATGCGGTTGGTATATTTCGTTAAGATCCGATGTGTAGAAGAGTTGGTGTTGTGTGTTGCATTATGGGGGGGAGGTCACGGGGTCGAGCCCGACCTCAGCTTGTCCACCATATAAAAATTTTACCACCAATCATAATATTCCATTCGACCTTTGGAGGGCCACGTGGCAGCCTTCGAGTTAGCCATGTGTTGACACCCAATTGGAGGAACCAAACCCAATAAAAAACTGGCAAATCCAGTCAATCCAGAAATGCCACTTGGCAGCAGTTCAATGGTCCACCTACATGGGAATATTTTGAGAATATTCCATTGAATTTTCTTTTTGTTGACTGGGTTTTACAAATACCTAGTCAACATCCCTATCACAAAAATTTACCAATTTAGCCAAGTGATCAGAACGCTCTAACTTTCTCATACAGACTCTGTTTTGAGAGAAACGAAGTGTGCCAAAATAAGGAAGATGAGACATATCTAGTCATTTTGGTTTTGAGTGATTTTGAACACTTTCATTTTTTTAGCAAACTTTTGCCCCCAATTCAGTTTCTGATCACTCCTTCCCACTAACAGGCTTTTGGACCCACAAAAGCTGGTTATCTGATGATATTTGAATAATATTCTCTTTCCCAAGTTCTATCAACTTGATTCTACTTGGAGAAATCTCCAAGACAACCTCTTGGCACTTCAACCAATGTCCTCCTTTTGTTGCTGACCCAATCCAACACTTGTTCGATGCTTATTGATTGATTAAACATCTCGATGTACCAAATCGATCCCTCTGTGATTTGAACGTTGACTAATGGCCTTCCCACTAAGAATCATGTTCCTCCTTTGCACACATATGCATTCGATGCAAGCTTCTCCTTGGAAACCACTTTTCCAATTTAAGCCCATTTGAGTGAACTACAACAATGAGTTCCACTATCAGTAATCATAAGAAAATAAATGACCATTCTTACCTCCACGGCTCCAAATTCCACATCTAGAAGAATGCCATCTCTTTTGCTTATTTGTGTCAGCACATCAAATGGTCTACAATGGTTGATTTTTTGGCTGCAAATTTTTTTTGCACCTTGTCCTCTTTTCGCTTCTCGATTCCATCATCCTCCAATATTGACATGTTGCTCATGCCATGATTTTGGGAATGAAGGCTAACCATGAGCTTCTCGCTCAAGGGTGGACCTTCCAAAATCCTGATACATCTTGTCACAAGCACAACCATTAATTATCTAAATTTGAATGTTAGTTATTACTGTGCTAATTTCAATTTCAGATATAAAACCTATTCACTGATCTTATGCTTGATGTGCAGGTTCCCTTGTTGCTTATGTGTGTTAAAAGAGGAATTAAAACTGAATTTTATGAGTGATTTTGAAAGAATAAAGAATGAATTTAAAGTGCTAAACAACAACAAAATAAAAGATAGAAAACCACACAAACTGATACAATAAAAGAGAGTTTTGATGGAGTTCAGTCCTCCTGGGCTACATCTCCTTGGTCACGCTCCATAGCTTGGGCCTATGTTTTAGCTCGAATTTTGTCAAAATGATGTTTACACGCATCAAATGATTTTGGAAATTGTTCCAATGAGTTTAAAACATCAAAATATATTAGAAACGACTATTTGTTTACTCAATTTGGTTACTAGATGCTCTAGGCATGGCCTTCCCTCCTAGTGGCCTTTGGCTTCAAAAATATTCAATTCAACAAAAAAATATGTATATGACCTCTTCTGCCTTTGAAAATTATTCCAGTGGCTCCAAAACATCAAAATCTACCAAGAATGACTCTTTCTGAGCCCATTTTGGTCGAAAATTTTCAAAGTTATGGAAAAACCAAATTTTCCATTTTTTTCTCCACCAAATCTGGATGTCCGCCAGTTAACTCCACTAAATGTGGAAGCCCGCAGAATCTCGTGGGTTCGCCAAAGGTGCCACCAAGATACGTATGTGATTAATGTTAAGATAAGTGGTGTTAAGTTGGGTTAAGTGTGTTTAGCGCTAACCCACACTTATCTGTTAATGTTGAATTAACATAACATAACAAAAAATTATTGTATTAATACACGGCTTACCACATTTAAATATTTGCAGATCGCATCACAGTCACTTATCGCAGATCGTAGCACAGTCACTTATCGTAGATCACATATTTCAGCCCCGCTATAAATCATTATATGTTTCCTGCTCCGTCTTGCGATTGCGATACCCCGATGCGATATATTGCATTGCAATTCCACCACCTTGTTAACGCTTTATGTTGCCTGCTCCTAAAAACCCCTAATGTGATTGGTAGGACCCACCTTATCGCCAGGTCACTTTCCGCACAATCGCAAATCACAAATCATTTTTTTGTTGCCTTATGTCCTCCACTCCTAAACTGCCAATGCGAGATGGTTGAATGCAGTGACTGATTAGATGGTTTATTAAAGTTTTGAAGTACATGATTAGATGGTTAAGCATATACACGGCACCAACTAAAGATTATCTGCTAGATTGCTTTGTCTCTCGGTTGTGCCACATGGCCCTTCCCCATTGGCCTATAAATTCTACCAATAAAATAATCCGCCATAGTAATAATTCCAAACTTAGGAAATAGGAGAAAATTTCAACTTCCCCAAGCAACATTGGCGAATCTGGAGATGACACTTGTCACAATGTCACTGGCTAAAAAATTGAAGAATATTCCCTGAAGATTCCTAAGATGAGGACTAGACTACCAAGTCATCATTCTATCACTGTTCTGCACAATTTTTACATGTTTGGGAAAATGAACAATAGACCATAACTCACTCATACGAACTCGAATTTTGATGAAACGAGTTGCGTTGGAATCCTAGTGGCGAGCTCTATCTAGTGGTTCTAGTCTAAAGAATTTCTAAGCACTTTAAATTTTTGGCTAAATACTGAGCTCTTGATCATTCCTCACCACTAGAAGCCTTTTGGACCCCAAAATCTCTCATGATTACTGATTATGTGGATGATGGGACTGTTCCCTCACCCTTCCAGTCTCTATCCATTGAAATTTTCCCAATTTCATCATTTGGAGCTTTTCATAAAAAATCAACTTTCTCCTTGATTCTTGTGACCTTCTCTTGCTATCATTGACATCTTCATGCTTCAATATTTCTGAATTTTCAGAACGAGAATCTATTTTTGCAGGAACCATCTTGTTCCTACTTTGGTCAAAAATCAAAGGAAACTTAGAAACTTTCTCACCTTGCACACTGTCACCATGGCGATTTTTAGATGCTTATGCTTTGTACTTGCGTCAACTCTTGACCAAGTATCTTTGCCATTTCCATGTACCTTTTGGAAACCAGTAATAAGAATTTGTGGAACCCATGCCTTCTTTGCCAAGCTGCTTTGTCACCTTCTCTTTGACCTTTGCACCCTCTTGCACCGGCATCTTGTTTCCAACATTGCTCAACCATTGTTGACTGCTGCAAATGTTTTTCACCTTCTTTCAAAGGCAACCTGTTAACATCCTAAAACAACTAATTACAAGCATAAGCATCATTATAAAAATTTTGGTTCAATACATCTCTTTGTTTGATCATAAAAAATGTCAAGTTCTGACTTGCATTCACTATCCTCTTCATTTCACTTGGATGCATAAGAGACAAACCTGTCTTCTTCTTATGTGCTCTAATTATGTACTCAATACCATCCTTGAACAAGTGATACTTGTTCTCATGGTGATGAAATATAGCTTTCCTATCATACAAATCAGGACTTCCCAATACAATACGTGATATTTCAATCGGCACCACATCAAGCTCAACTTCATCAAGAAAGTTTGAGTCGATGGTGAATCTTAGTAAGCACTTCCTTGTAACCTGCAATTTTACATTCTTGAAAATCTAACCCAAAGGATATGGTCTTGGATGTATAATTGTTTCAAGGCCTAGTTTCTTAACCAAATCTTTGAAAATCAAGTTAGCTTGTGACCCACTATCAAAAAATGTATCAATCTTGGTATGTTTAGAGACAACTCTAAAGTGGAAAAGTTCTATTCTTGTATCTTCTTCATGGGTATCATTTGAACAATTTGAAGAACTAGTGCTTGCAACATGTTTACCTTCCAAACCCATGGTTGTAATATTTTTCTCATCTCCTAAATCTGACCCTAATTCATGTTGAGTTATAGAAACAGTTTTTCTCTTCTCTTTGGCTTTCAATCTATTTGGTTTCAATTATGGAGGAAGTTGCCAACAGTGGTCGTCATCATGGCCAATATTTGAACAGTTTTTTCATGTGATTTTTTCCTTCTCTCTTTTTATTGAGCTATTTATTTTTCCTCTTCCATAAAATTTTCCTTTCCCTTTACCCTCACTTTCACTTTTCTCCTCCATTCCTTGTTTTCCCCTTGCCTCTAAGTGTGTGGCTTGTACACAAACTTCATCTAAATTTCTTGGGTTAAAAATAAGTATAGTATGATTCAAATAGGAATGTAAGCCCCCAATTTATTTCAAGAGTGTATCTTGGGAATTCAAATTTACTCCTAACAACAAAGCTCTCTTTCTAAACTCGTGGGTATATTCTTGAATTGTTTGACCCTTGAGTTGCTTAAAAATTTTCCAACTCATAATAGCTTTTTTCATATAGGCTAATGGATAAAACTTTCTTTTAATGGAAGAAATAAACTCAACCCAAGAAATGGATATATTAATATGGATTCACGTTTCCTCTTAAGTCTTTGCTTCTCACCAAACTAATGCAACTCCTTCTAGCCTTAATGAAGCCAACTGGATCTTTATGTTGTATTCATGAAGGTTTTGAATTTTGCAATACACCTCCAATTGATATATCCAATTTTCAAGCCTCTCTACATTTACCTCGCCATTGTACATAAGTAGTTCAAACTTAATGTCCAAATTGAGTAATGGAGTTTTTCGTTTTGTGGCTTTTGAGTGAGTGTGAGTGGTCTTTGTGGTGGAAGTGGAAGATGATGTAGATGGGGATGATGAGGATGATGAAGATGGTGGAGATGGAGGTGGATTTCCTCTGCTGCCCTTTGAACTCATCTCTTTATCCTTCTTACCATCTGAAGATCCTTCTCCATATGGAGGCTTAGAACCTCCTCCTGCTCCTTCTGTAGTGAATGCGTCAAACATGATTTTAACCATTATCTGAATGTCCTTGAAGTCTCCCTTGACATCATCCTCTTCTGAATGTCCATGATTCTCTCCAATACCTTACATAATGGCTAAGGATTAAATCTCAACTCTCGATGCTTGTACCTCTTCAATCAACTCAACTTCTTGTACAAATTGCAACCATTTACTTGCACAAAACTTCAAGCTACTTGCACAAAACTTCAAGAAACTATCAAGAAAATAACCTTGCCTTTCAACCAGGCTCTGATACCAACTTGATCTGAATTTGGATTTTATTTATTGTTGTGCTAATTTCAATTTCAGATATAAAACTTATTCACTGATCATATGCTTGATGTGCAGGTTCCCTTGTTTATAATGTGTGTCAAAAGAGGAATTAAAACTGAATTTTATGAGTGTTTTTGAAAGATAAAAGCATGAATTTAAATTTTTGAACAACAAAAACATAAAATATAGCAAACCACACAAATTGATACAATAAAACAGATTTTTGATGAAGGATTTCACCCCTCCTGGGCTACATCTCCTTGGTCTAGCTTCATAGCTTGGGCCTTTGCATTAGCTCATTTTTTTTCAAAATGTTGTTTACATGCATAAAATTCTTTTGGAACCTGTTCCAATGAGTTTAAAACATCAAAATCAATAAAAAACGACTATTTTTTTATTCAATTTGGTTATCAAATGCTCTGGGCATGGCCTTACCTCCTAGTGGCCCTAGGTTTAAAAAATATTCAAGTCAAAAAAAACCTATGTATATGACCTCTTCTGCCTCTGCAACCTATTCCAAAGGCTCCAAAACATCAAAATATACCAAGAATGACTCTTCATGAGCCCATTTTAGTCGAAAATTGCCAAAGTTATGGCAAAACCAAAATTTTCCTAGTTTTTCTCCACTAAATCTGGACGCCCGCTAGTTAACTCCACTAAATGTGGAAGTTCGTCGAATATGGCGCATCTGCCAAAGACGCTGCCAAGATAAGTATGTGATTAATGTTAAGATAAGTGGTGTTTAATTGGGGTTAAGCACATTTAGCGCTAACCCGCACTTATCCGTTAATGTCGAATTAACATAACATAACCACAAATTATTGTATTAATACACGGCTTAACACATTTAAATATTCATAGATCGCATCATAGACACTTATCGCAGATCTCAGATCATAGCGTAGTCACTTATCGCAGATCACATATCACAGCCCTGCTATAAATCATTCTATGTTTCTTGCTTCGTCTTTCGATTGCGATATGTAGAAATTATACAACATGCATGTATATCTTGGATTCAATCTGATCTAACAATGTACTAAAGTTAAATATTGAATCGCTTCTACAAATAATTTTCAGAATTAAAAACACAATTGATAATCATATGAAGCAAAGAAGAATCAATCAAACCACAACACAGATAATTTCCCGGGGAAAGCTTGCTGCTCAAAACCCCTCTATCATATATTGCATATTCCACAAGGAATCATGAAACAATTACAGAGAACTCTTCTCACAAGAGCCCTCCTGTATTCAGCTAATTGTCTCATACTGATCTAGACAAAATTGGTCCAATACTCAGCCAATTCTCAGCCTGTCTTACGCCTGCCTTGCTCACGCAGTTCATGAGGAATGCAATCCCTATTCATAAGGAATTCCGGCCTTCCTACACTGTGTTGAGTATCATGGGAATCTTGTGGTGTTTTAACTACACCTGGGTAGCCTGTTAATACCCCAACAGATAGTTACACTTCCATTTCACTTAGATCTCAACTGGGTCTTCACTGGAATTGACATGCATGCAGCTAATAATAGTAAACCATCACTTGCATGTGAGATCACTGATTGTGAATTAAATAATATTTAATTCACTTGATCTATCATTAGTGTATCAAACAGTTACAACTAGCACAACTGAGTTAAACTGATTAAAACCTACATTAATTAATGCACCACTGCACTTCGAACTCTATCACAACTAGAATTACTCTGCATGCCTCACCAACTACCCTCAACTCGAAATTCATGAGTTAAATGAGTTTATCACACTCAATTAACTATTACAAGTTATTTTGAGATTAGATTACATTTTATTTTCCATCTTAATTAAGGGATAACTAAAATAGACATGCACCAAATTTAGCCCACATCGGTGTAGGTGCTTCTTGGACCTCCTAGTCCCACACTTAGTGTAGGTACTACTTGGACCTCTTGGTCCCACACTTAGTGTAGGTGTTGTTTGTTGTTTCTGGATGCCAATTTCACTGTTTCTTGTTGCAAAATTCAACACGATACCCCGATGTGATATATCACATTGAAATTATGCCACCTTGTTAACGTTTTATGTTGTTTGATCCTAAAAATCTTTGATGCGATTAGTAGGACCCACCTTATCGCCACGTCACTTACCGCGCAATCACAAATCACAAATCATTTTGTTGTTTCCTTTTGTCCTCCACTCCTAAACTATCGATGTAAGATGCTTGAATGAAGTGACTAATTAGATGGTTTAGTAAAGTTTTGAAGTACATGACTAGATGGTTATGCATATACATGCCACCAACTGAAGATTATCCGTCGAATTGATTTGGCTCTTGGCTACACCGCGTGGCCCTTCCCCATTGGCCTATAAATTCCACCAATAAAATAATCCACCATAGTAATAATTCCAAACTTAGGAAATAGGAGAAAAATTCAACTTCCCCAAGAAACATTGGCGAATCTAGAGATGACACTTGTCACAGGCTGAAAAATTGGAGAATATTCCCTGAAGATTCCTGAGGTGCTGACTAGACTACCAAGTCATCAGTTTGTCACTGTTTTGCACAATTTTTACTTGTTTGGGAAAACTTACAACAAATCATAACTCACTCATACGAACTTGGATTTTTATGAGGCGAGTTGCGTTGGAATCCTGGTGATGAGCTCTATCCAGTCATTCTGGTCTGAAGCATTTCTGAGCACTTTAAATTTTTGTGCTATATACTAAGCTCTTGATCAATTAATCTTGAAAAACACATCATGCAAGAAACATAACTTGACGACCTCTTCTTCTTTTTCCTTCAGAGAAACAAATGTCACATCTTGTGAACATCGCCATGCATTCTTACATCTTGGTGTACAAAACCAAAACATATGTGTAATTTTTCAATGGGTTTCGACAAAACATGTGTCTTCAAACCATTGACTCTCAAGTCAAACAAAATCATGTATAACAACTTGACGATTCTTTTCCCAAAACAATAAGAATTTCACATCTGATGAAACAATTCGTGAACATCTCCCTTTCATATTTGGAGATAAAATAAACTCTTCCAAGTCAATATGACATGCATGTAACATGCAATTGACCAACACAAGTCAATCACTCATGCATGTTCAAACACAATGAAACTATCAAAAATTCCACTGTTCACACACACAAACTCTCATGCATGTATACAATGCTCAACTCTCTCACAAGTACAAGAATCCCATTGGCATGTACAAGTAATTAAAGATTTGAAATGACCAAATTTGCTGCAACAATGTGAGTCAACATACTCCACTTTCAAACACATTCCTGGCATAAACATGCAACATGCATTATAGAGAAAAATAAATTCATTCACATGCAAATTTCAAATACAAATTTCCATCTTTTCTACATCTAGGTGAGTCAAAAACTCTACTTTTCCAACATCTTGCTTCATGCAATATGCAACATACTTTCAAGAGAAAAGAAACACATTCAATTGGAAAATAAATGCATCAATAAGGCAAGATTTGCATTAATGATTAAGGGAAATGCAATGCCTTAATTGGTGAAGAAATCTAACCATCTCTTTCCAAACCACTTCAATGGCACTTCTTTCAGTTGCACTTCATCATGTGAATCATCCTGACCCACATCAATTGTAGAATCCTCTTTTCCATTCTTGTCAATATCTCCTTCCACCTTCTTCAAATGTCGTGAATGACTTGTTGGATATAAAGTCCAACACTTGTCTAAAATATAACCCTACTTATGGAAATGAGTGCAAAATAATTTCATCTTCTTTTCAACATGGTTTTCATTTTCCATTGGACTGTTGGCTTTCTGTCTCCTTTGTTTTGAAAGTTTCCTGTGTATGGCTATCTTCTTCCAACATATTGAAACAATATGGTTATTCAAACCACAAAAGGAACATGTAAATTTTCTCCAAATATTATCTGAGGATTTTCCATGTTTATCATAATCAAAAGCAACTTCATTAAAGGCAGATTTATACCTTGCACATTCACCTTTTTCGCCTTCTTGAGGAGGTGAATTTGATGAGGTAGTGGCTCTCTTTGGAATACCAAAAATGTATTCAATGACTTTAGAGATTTTTGAGCATCTTCTTGCAAAGTGGGTGGAAAACTTTTGCATTCCTCATGAACACAAACTTCACAAGCTTGAGGTAATGACAATGTAATGAAAGTCCTTCTTGTAACACCTTCATGTGCCTCCTTGGCTTGTAGGTTTTAACCCTGTACAGAAATTATCTGCAAACGAATCTTAAAAACCTAAAATAAACAACAACGAAAGAATAAAACATAAAACAGATATACACAAAGATTTTCCCTTAGATCCCAAATCGAGACTACCAACTTGATTTTTCATTATGTTCCTTTTAGTGTTACAACACATATATATACATGCCGAAGAATTCATAAACCCTAATCCATTAACCCTGGATTAGAACATAATTGTAGTTCCCTTGATCGGATCAACAAAATACCAAGGGCCGAAAACCATCATGCACCAAAACCATGTGCAAACCCATGCACAAAACCATGGACAGGTCTGCCCACTGAAAAATAGGGTCCAATTTTTTTTTCTCAGGGCATTGTTGCCCCCCTGTGACCCACCTGTTGCACTCGACGCAATGTACAAGGTATGCTCCCCCACCCCCCCCCGTGACCTCCCCCCCCACCCCACACGTACGACTAATCGTGGAAATAATATAACACATAACCAACATTCTCCCACTTGTTGCTTTCTTTCCACAGGGGAGACAAGAGAGCTTAGTCATTAGTCTAGCTCTGCAACATCCATTGTTTCTCTACACCAATAGAACTTCTGAGTGCTCACAGACTTCGTTAATGCATCTACAACATTCTTCAAATTGTCCACCTTTACCAACAAAACCCTTTTATCCTGAACCATATCTCTCACAAATTGATATTGAACATCAATTTGCTTTGTCTTTGAATGATAAGCAAGGTTCTTAGCCAAGAAAATTTCACTTTTGATATCACAATCTATCCTTATAGCTCGCTACACCAACCCCATACTTGAACACAATCTCTGCAACCAAACTGCTTGCTTGCTTGCATGAGTGGTTGCCATGTATTCTGCCTCTGTAGTTGAAAGAGCTACTACAGACTGTATTTTACTCATCCAACTGACTACACCTCCAAATAGGCTAAAAACATACCCACTTGGTCCAAAACTAGGTATGTCCAAAATTTTGTTCAATCCTCGTCTTCCCTGGTAGCACAAACCATAATCACTAGTGCCAGCAAATATCTAACAACCCACTTCACTGCTGTCCAATGCTCCTTCCCTAGTTTTGACATAAACTTTCTCAATACTACCATTGCATGTGCAATGTCTGGTCTACTACAAACCATTGCATACATCAGGCTACCCACTACACTTTCATATGGAACACGGGACATATCCTCATCTTCTTCTTGTGTCTTGGGACACTGTTCAATAAACAGCTTTACACCTATAGGAATAGAAACCTTCACCGATTTATTATCCTGCATATTGAACCTCTGCAATATAGTCTCGACATACTTCCTTTGGTTTAACTAGAGCTTCCTCTTTTCTCGATCTCTCTTAATTTCCATGCCCAAAATATAGCTTGTAGCACCAAGATCCTTCATGTTGAATTTGGAGAACGATTGGGTTTTAAAATCTTGGATAATTTCTTTGTCATTTCCAAACAACAACATATCATCCACATGCAAGACCAAATAAATAACACGGTCACCGATTAATTTAAATAAACACGGTGATCCTCTTTGCTTCTGATGAAGCAAAGTCCCTGCATATAGGTATCAAATTTCTGATACCACATCCTTAGTGACTATTTTAACCCATACCGAGCGATTTTTAACCTGCATACAAGTTATTTCACACCCTTCACCATAAAGCCTTTAGGTTTCTTCATGTAGATCTCCTCTTCCATATCCCCATGAAGAAATGTTGTCTTCACATCCATCTATTCTACCTCAAAATCAAATACAACAGCAACAGATAAAAGTAATCTAATAGAAGTAACTTTTGCAACAGGAGAAAAAATATCACCAAATCAATTCCTGACACCTGGGAATAACCTTTTTCTACCAACTGAGCTTTGTATTTCTCCACCTTTCCTTCTACATTCATCTTCTTCTTAAACACCCATTTGCTCCCAATGGGCTTCCTTCTAGCCCAAAACTCTACCAGATCCCAAGCCTCATTTTTGTGCAAGGATTCCATTTCATCAACCATGGCCTCCTTCCATAGTTTTCCATCCTCGGAATCCACTGCCTCCCTGATAGTTATGGGATCATCATAAAGCAGATGGACTATACCTTTCTAGCTGTCTTCTTTCCCGAACTGGTCTTCTCACAGCTAGAGTTTTTGGCTCTTCCTCTTCTGGTTCATGTTCTGTTGTAGAGTCTGATCCATCCTCCTTTAGCTAAAACTCTATCTTCTTAGGTTCATCTGGTAGGAATTCATGTTTAACAACATCTTTCACCTCTCTAAACACCACATCTCAGCTGTACACAACCTTCCTTGTTTCTGGGTTCCAAAGCTTGCAACCTTTTAAACCATCTATATACCCAATAAAGATGCACCTTTCAGATTTATTATCCAACTTGGTACTTTTCTCCTTTGGAACATGTACATATGCATCACATCCAAATATCCTCAGACGTGAAAGAGAGGGTTTCTTACCAATCCATACCTCATGTGGAGTCTTATCCTCCAACACTGATGAAAGTGATCTGTTAACCAGGTAACATGCAGTCTCCACTACCTCTGCCCAGAATTATTGTCCTAACCCGGTACCATTGAGCATGCTTCTTGCCTTTTCCAACAACGTTCTGTTCATTCTTTCTACAACTCTTTTTTGTTGAGGTGTTAATGGAGTAGTCTTCTTCCATGCTATACCACACTTCTTACAGAACTCTTCAAATTCCTTCTTGCAGAACTCTCCACCATTATCTGTCCTCAGCACCTTTATCTTCTTCTCTGTCTAGTTTTCCACTAGAGCCTTAAATTATTTAAATTTGTCAAAGAATTCATATTTCTTCCTCAATAAATATATCCATGTATTCCTTGAGAAGTCATCTATGAATGAAACATAGTACACAGACTTACCCAATGATGGAACTGACACAGGTCCAAACACATCACTGTGCACAAGCTCTAATATCTTGTTTGCCCTCTTAGCACCAAAAGGAAAACTCACCCGATTCTGCTTCCCATATACACAATGTTCACAGAAATCAAAATCCAAAGAGAAATTGGACATAACTTCTACCATACCATTACCCTGCAATATCCGAAGGCCCTTATCTCCAATATGTCCAAGCCTTTGATGCCATAGCATGGTCTTTTCTCCAGAGACCTCTAGGCTTTCCCCTCCACTTTCAGGAACCATGTGAATGTTCCACCTATCAATAATAGTTCTACCCTGAAGCTTGTACAAATTTCCAATCCAAACTCCTTGCATTAATACCAATGCTCCCCAAACCATCTTGCAGATATCTTTCTCGAACATTTTTTTTATACCAGCATCATCCATCTTGCTTACAAAAATCATATTTTTGGCCAATGCAGGAATATGTAGAACACCAGGGAGTGTTATAATCCTTCCACCTTGCAGCTTCAGCTTGAAATTTCCACGTCCGAGGATTTTTGCCTTACTATCATCCCCTAAGAAGACATCACCACCATCATACTTATCATACTCACATAACCACTCCCTATGGGGAGTGAAGTGAAGGGATGCGATCGATTCAATCAACCATGCCTCATGATATACTTGTGTATTTGAAGAAGAATCCAAATACACATCCCCACCTTCATCTGAGGTGGTTTTTGCCTCCGTAGAAGGAGCATCATAAAATACCTTTCCTTTCTCAGGAGATTTATATCTATAGTACTTTTTGTAGTGCCCTTCCTTTCCACATTTCCAGCACACCTTTACAAACTTTCTAGAGATTTATATCTCCCACTCAAAAAAAAAAAAATTGTTTCTATTTTGGGACCTTCCTCGTACAGATAAGGAATCTCCATTTTTGCCCTCCATATTTCTCCATCTCATTTCCTTCGACAACAAGGCTGAGACAATTTCATCAAAATTCAAGATAGTTGTTGTTATCACTTAGTAATTTCTCAAGGTTAAAGAAAGAAATAGTCCGAGGTAACCATAAACCTACTTTTAAATGTTGAGGAAAAATACTGAGAGGGGGGGGGGGTGAATCAGTATTTAGAGCTGACTGATAATTTTTTGGTTTTCCTTTCTCTTAATACCATATGTTACATTACTTGTATGTCCAGAGATCTTATCACATCTTTACTTAAATCATTGCATCATTTATTCATCAGATAAGCATGAATAGAAATAACAGTACAAACCATCAAACATAGAAACACATAAGAACACCAGGATTTAAGGTGGAAACCCAATTCGGGAGAAAACCACCGCTGCTGAAGTTTCTGTCTTCAATACTTTATTATAAACAAAACATATTTCAATTTCTGTGCTGACGCAGACTTATACCAGCACGCAGGCACCCACCTGCAGAAGGCTACAACCTTCTCTCGTTTACCAGCTTCTCCTGGAAGGGAGCTACAACCCCCCCTGATCATAACATCAGCTTCTATATACAGAAGGCTTCAACCCTCTGACCCAATGCAACCCTTTATTCAATTAACAAACATATTTTTCCCAATTCTACATAACAGAACAGCGAGACCACAGTGATCCAGACTTCAGAGAATTTATGAATTCAACATTCCGTGTATACTTCTGTGTGTATTAACCTTCAGAAAATCCAACTGTCATATGCACCGGATCCATATGTGTTCTTCAATAGACATCTGCTAGCTTTTCATCGTTTCTTCTGTTGAATACTCTCACGACTCATCACCTTTTAGATCAATGTCTCGAAGGGTGCATCATGGACTCAGAATCATCAATTAAGCGTGTTGTCTGTCCATACGGATATTCCTTAGAGGAATTCCTTCTTCACCAATGCTCGCACAAAAACCCCTCAATCGAATAATGATCTTTGTCCTTTATATAGATCTCGCCTTTCTCAATACCATGAGTCTAAAACCACTCAACCGCTAATGGTATTCCTTTAGTTTATCCCCGGGGCTCGTCGATTTCTTTTTAATTTATTTTATTCAAACGAGGAGATTCAAATTATCTATGTGCACCCAGCCTTTAACCCAAAGTTTAACCCTTTGGATTTTATAAACAATATCCAACCCTTTTCCATACGCAAGTGTCTTGTTGATGTGGTGAGTTCCGCAAGCGGAACAGCCATACATCTCAATCGTTTTTGTACTAATAATCGTGCCAATCCAATTTGAAAACCCTAACCTTCGTTCTTCCATGCACGAATCATCCCAAAGGTAGTATTTTATCTCCGCCATATAATATTATTTCAATTCGGGGGCTTCCTTCACACTTTATAACAAAATGTTCGAATTTTATAACTATATCCCCTCTGTGGGTCCCTGCGGAGGCACCAAACGGTTGATGTTGACTTGGCATGCAGTGCCCCCGTAGTAATTCTCCACCGTTGATTTATGGTCAGCACTTGATTTCCTGGTCAACTGCGGGGGCACTCCCTTCGGTTATTTTAAAACTTTATACTGCCCCCGTAACATTACTTTTAATCAAATTTCAATGAACTTTCAACCCGGACTTCACTCCTCAAACAAACTGGATTTCAATCTTTGACCCCGGGCCCACATCGCAGTCGGCCATTTTCGATGTGCGATATGCAATGGCACGACATCACATCGCAACTTACAACAGGTGGAAACATATGGCGGAAATAACAAATATGCGATATTGCGATATTGCGATGGTGCGATATTGCGATGGTGCGATCTTGTGATATTGCGATATTGCGATGTTGCGATATTGCGATATTGCGATATTGCGATGGCGCGATGATCGCATATCGCAAATAATCCATATCAACAAGACACTTGAAACTTCAAAACTGCGCTTTGCGATTTGCGCTCAAGTGGTAGGGACCACTTGTCCTACCACATTCAAAGATTTAAAGTCTTTCCGTTGTTTAAACATAATTTCATAAATTTCTTCATACTTGGTTGTTGAGGGCTTAAATTCCAGAAATGACTGTCTTGAATAACTCTGCTCCTCCGTAAATTAGATTTACGGGAATAACTTCGTTCCACTGTAAATACGGCTCTGCCCAACACCATAATCAACTCTCCTCTGCAATTTGTGACTGCGGCCCATGACAATTAATTCATCCTTACATTTCTCCCTTCCTTCTTGAATGCGTGTTGTTGTTCACCAAAATTCTGCTGCGCCTTTGTACTCTTCCCATTCTGTCTCTGCTCCTCCTGTTCGTCCTCTGTTATTTTCTGCTGACCTTTGCCAAACCCTTTGCCTTCAATGACAATATTTCCAACAATCTCCCCCTTTGGCATTGATGGCAATACTCTTCCTCTATTTGTCTTATAGAAGCCCTTCTTTGCATGTCCTCCCCCTTTGACATCAATGGCAAAGGGTTGATCAAGATCTTTTGTACCACCATGCTCCCCCTGAGATCATGCTGCATTGTTAAACATAATATGACAGATTGCATCCTGTCCATATGACAACTGCTCCCCCTTAACCTGTGCATCCTGAACACCTTCAACAGGAGCGTACCCAATTTAATCTTCTGAATTTTAAGTAGATCTGATCTTCTGAATGGAAGAGACTACTCCCAGTTTTTGTCTGAGATATTCGAACGCTTCCCTGGGTAGAGGTTTGGTAAATATATCAGCAACCTTTTCTTTGGAGGAAACATACTCCAATTTCACCTTTTTCTCAAGCACTTGTTCTCGTAAGAAGTGATATTTGATGGGAATGTGCTTGGTCTTGGAATGCATAACAGGATTCTTTGAGATACTGATGGCACTTGTATTATCACACATAATGGAGATAGGAGGTGAGCATTTGATTGAAAGTCTTGTAGAGTTTGCATCATCCAGAGAAGTTGAGTGCAACATGATGCTGCAGCCACATATTCTGCTTCTGCTGTAGATAAGGCAATGGAGCTTTGCTTCTTGCTAAACCAAGATACTAACCGGGGCCCCATATAGAATGCACCACCACTAGTGCTTTTTTGATCATCAACACTTCCAGCCCAATCTGCATCAGTGTATGCATGAAGAGTAAGATCAACATTCTTTGGATACCATAGTCCAAAGTCTTGAGTTCCTTGTAGATATTTGAATATTCTTTTCACAACCTGAAGGTGAGACTCTTTTGGATTAGCTTGGAATCGTCCAACAATCCCAACTGCATGCATAATGTCTAGTCTTGTCCCAGTGAGATAAAGTAGACTTCCTATCATAGATCTGTATTCTGGTTGATTCACCGTGGGGGAATCATCATTAGAACCGAGATTACATCCGGTTATCATTGGTGTACTTACAGGTTTGCAGTCTTCCATGCCATACTTCTTCAGGATTTGCTTGAGGTATTTTGCTTGTGATAAGAATATGCCATATGTTGCTTGTTGCACTTGCAAGCCAAGAAAGAATGTTAGTTCCCCAAGAAAATACATTTCAAATTCTTGCTGCATATCAGAAGAAAATTTCTGACTCATAGACTCTTTATTACTTCCAAAAATGATATCATCAATATACAACTACAATCAAAAGTTTGTCATTTTCAGTTTTTGTGTACAAGTTGCTATCAGCAGACCCTTTTGAAAATCCTTGTTGATGAAGATATTTGTAAAGATGATAGTACCATGCCCTTGGAGCTTGTTTGAGACCATATAGAGCCTTTTTAAGTCTACAAACAAGTTTTTCATCATTTCCCAAAATGAATCCTTCTGGTTGTTCTATATAAACTTCTTCTTCTAGATCACCATATAGAAAGGCAGATTTAACATCCATTTGATAAACTTTGATTTGTTAGAAGCTTGAAAAAGCAAGAAACATCCTTATGGCTTCAAGTCTGGCTACGGGAGCAAAGGTTTCTTCAAAGTATATACCTTCTTGTTGAACATACCCTTTGCACACAAGTCTAGCTTTATTTCTTATAACATCCCCATTCTCATTTAACTTGTTTTTTAATATCCATTTAGTTCCAATGACATTTTTGTCATGAGGCCTTGGTACTAATTCCCAAGTGTGATTCTTTTCAATTTGATCAAGCTCTTCATTCATGGCTTGAATCCAACATTCATCTTTGCTAGCTTGACTGACACTGTGAGGTTCAATAGTGGACAGAAATTCCAGATTACTAGAAGATCCCACAAGAGTCCTTCTTATTTGTACACCTGGTCCCTTTTCTCCCAAAATTTGAGATTCTGGATGATTCTTTTGAACCTATCTAGATGGAGCCTTTTCAGACAACTCCTCTTCAGGTTCTTCACTGGGTGCACTGTTTGTATCATTACTATTTGATGTAGAAGGATATGTGTCCTCATCATCTTCATCTGTTGTTTGCTTTTATTCTTTTGGAGCTGCAGGAGACTCATCAATAACAACATCAATACATTCAACAATCTTTCGAAGTCTTTTATTGTAACATTTATATGCCTTACTCCTAGAGGAGTAACCAAGAAATATTCCTTCATCTGCTCTGGGTTCAAACTTGCCAATTTTTTCATCATTATTCTTGATAAAGCATTTGCTCCCAAAAATTCTAAAATGCTTTATAGTGGGAGGATTACCATACCAGAGTTCATATGGAGTTTTATCACTATTTACACGAACATGTGCTTTGTTGAGAATGTTTGCTGCTGTATGTGCTGCTTCTCCCCAAAACGTGTCAGGTGTTTCGGAATCATCAAGCATATCTCTAGCCATTTGTTGAATTGTTCTGTTCATTCTTTCTGCAACACCATTCTGTTGTGGAGTGCCAGCTACAGAGAACTGTCTTTTTATGCCATTTTGTTCACAGAATTCAAGAAATTCTTTGGATGTATATTCTCCTCCTCAATCAGATCTGAGACACTTGATTTTTAATTCTAATTCATTCTCAACTAGTGCTTTGAAGATCTGAAATTTCTCAAATGCTTCATCTTTGTGTTTAAGCAGCCCAATCCAACACATTCTAGAGAAATCATCAATGAATAAGATATAGTATTCTTCACCACGAGGTGAATTTTTCCTCATAGGTCCACATATGTCAGTATGAATGAGTTCAAGAGGCTTACTTGATGATCCTTCCTTGGCATTATATTGTACCCTGGTTTGCTTACCAAATTGGCAAGATTTGCATATGATATTTTCAGGTAGAGTAATATTGGGAAGATCACGAACAACTTTAAGTCTACTTGATTTGTTGATTTGAGAGAAGATCAGATGCCCCAACCTTCTATGCCATAGCCAATTTTCTGAAGATTTACTCAAATAACATTGTTCTTTGGGGTTCTTCAATATATACAAGTTGTTTGGAGTTCTTTTTCCTTTTATAATTGCTTTACCTGTATCAAGATCACGTACCACACATTCTTTTGAACTAAAGACAACTTCAGTTCCTTGATCACACATTTGACTTACACTTAACAAGTTATGTTTTAATCCATCCACATACATGACTTCATTAGCTTTCACCTTATCCTTTAGGAAAAAAGACCCTTTTCCTTTAATGACCGCAGGAGTATCATTTCCAAAAGTAACATTCTTCTCCTTTTCTAGAGCATTGTATGCGAGAATTTTGTCTTTATCACCTGTCATATGTCTTGAGCATCCACTATCAATGTACCATTGGTTTTCTTCATCTTCTGCAAATAACGCTATGCCACAATTTTCAACCTGTACTTCCTTCTTTTTCCATACTTTGGAGCTTGAAGAAACTTGTTCTTTTGGATGAACTTTTCTCCTACATTCAGATTCTTTATGGCCAAAGTTATTGCAGTAAGTGCATTCAACTTCATTTTGAAGAGGAGAAAAGTTGTTATAAGTATTCTTCTTTGCTTCAATATCAATCCTTTTATTTCTTGCTTCTCTTGTCATAATATTTTTATATGCTACACATTGAACAGCTTTATGACCAAAATTGTGACATGAGAAACATTGTCCATTGAAGAAAAATTTCTGCGATCATCAGATCTTCTATATGAATTTATCTGTTGATTGGTGTTTCTTTGAAAGAAATTCATGTTAGTGTTCCTTGAATTGAAATGATCATGCTTTACCTGTAAGGATTCTTTATTCCCTTGCTGAGTGACAGCATGTTGTAAACCAGTTGTAACTGCTTTTAGATAATTTGGTGCTGAAGCCTGAGAAGATTCTCCGATATATCCAAGACCTATCTTTATAAGAGGAGAACGTTGTACCTTGATAATCTCATCTAAGGTTTTAGACCCTTTAGCAAATCTAAGATTCAGAGTTTTTACTTTCTCAAGTTCTTTTCTTAGATTCACAACTTCACATTCTAAATTCTCATTGTGTTTCTCTTTATCTTCACGCTGTTTTTTGAGAGTTTCTATGATTATTTTACTCTCTTCTAGGAAAATTTTGAGTTTATTGTTTTCATCAAGAAAATCACTGTCTTCTAGGGCATCCACAAAAGTATCCTTTTCTTCTTTAGATTCTTTTTCAAATGCCATGAGGAGTCTAAGTTCTTGTTCACATTCTTCCTCACTATCTGATAGCCCATCACTGTCTTCATGAGTATAGTAACTCTTTCTAGTGCTAAACTGATTCTTATTCCTTTTTGTTGCTTCCTTCCCCTTTCTATGTGTTTCTTTATAAGGACACTTAGCAGCATAATGAACAACTCTTCCACAATCAAAACATTTGAAAGGAAGCTTACCTCTGAACCGTCCTGTGCCAAGTTGAAGTTTCTTTACGAAGTTTATCTCATCTTCTTCTGAGATATATCCTGATCCTTCTATTATTTGTACTTCCTTCCCTTTTGTAGAAGTTCTAAAGACTGCTTCTTTGACTTCAGATGGTCCTCCTCTTCTCATTTCATATGCAATTAGTATGCCATGAAGTTGTACCACAGTAAGATTTTGAAGATCCTGCTTTTCTTCAAGAGCTGAAACTTTTGACTCAAATTTTGTTGTTAGAGATCTTAAGATTTTCTCAACCAAAGTAGATTCAGTTATTGTTTCTCCCAGATTTCTCATGCGATTTACAATATCATCAAGACGTAGAAATAAATTTGCAATGCTTTCTTCATTAAGCATTTTTAGATTCTCATACTGAATTCTAAGAGTTTGAAGTTTAGCACTTTTTACCTTTGTATCACCTTCATAGCTTAGAATGATTTTGTCCCATATTTCCTTTGCTGTGTTTAGTTGCACGACTTCGACAAATTCTGCTTCATTTAGACTTCCCAATAGAGCATTGACTGCCTTTGCATTTGTTTCATAATTATTTCTTTCCATCGGATCTGTTGGCACTATGGCTGGATATCGATATCCTCCTTCAACAATAGCCCATACATCTGATCCCAGAGACTGAAGATAAGACCTCATCCTTGTTTTCCAAAAGATTAAGTTGTTTCCATTGAAGAGTGGAGGCCTGATAGAAGTTGTTCCATCTTGATTGCTCATCTTGATTGATCTTCCTTCTAGCGGCTAAGCTTTTCAGAAGGACCTCCTCTGATACCAATTGTTGAGGAAAAATACAGAGAGGGGGGGCTGAATCAGTATTTAGAGCTGACTGATAATTTTTTTGTTTTCCTTTCTCTTAATACCATATGTTACAATACTTGTATGTCCAGAGATCTTATCACGTCTTTAATTAAATCATTGCATCATTTATTCATCAGATAAGCATGAATAGAAATAACAGTACAAACCATCAAACATAGAAACACATAAGAACACCAGGATTTAAGGTCGAAACCCAATTCGGGAGAAAACCACCGCTGCTGAAGTTTCTGTCTTCAATATTTTATTATAAAGAAAACATATTTCAATTTCTGTGCTGGAGCAGACTTATACCAGCACGCAAGCACCCACCTGCAGATGGCTACAACCTTCTCTCGTTTACCAGCCTCTCCTGGAAGGGAGCTACAACCCCCCTGATCATAACATCAGCTTCTATATACAGAAGGCTTCAACCCTCTGACCCAACGCAACCCTTTATTCAATTAACAAACATATTTTTCCCAATTCTACATAACAGAACATCAAGACCACTGTAATCCAGACTTCAGAGAATTTCAACATTCTGTGTATCCTTCTGTGTGTATTAACCTTTAGAAACTCCAACTGTCATAGGCACCGGATCCATATGTGTTCTTCAGTAGACATCCGCTAGTTTTTCATCGTTTCTTCTGTTGAATACTCTCACGACTCATCACCTTTTAGATCAATGTCTCGAAGGGTGCATCATGGACTCAGAATCATCAATTAAGCGCGTTGTCTGTCCATACGAATATTCCTTAGAGGAATTCCTTCTTCACCAATGCTCGCACAAAAATCCCTCAATCGAATAATGATCTTTGTCCTTTATATAGATCTCGCCTTTCTCAATACCATGAGTCTAAAACCACTCAACCGCTAATGGTATTCCTTTAGTTTATCCCCGGGGCTCGATTTCTTTTTAATTTATTTTATTCAAACGAGGAGATTCAAATTATCTATGTGCACCCAGCCTTTAACCCACAGTTTAACCCTTTGGATTTTATAAACAATATCCAACGCTTTTCCATACGCAAGTGTCTTGTTGATGTGGTGAGTTCCACAGCGGAACAGCCATACATCTCAATTGTTTTTGTATTAATAATCATGCCAATCCAATTTGAAAACCCTAACCTCTATTCTTCCATGCATGAATCATCCCAAAGGTAGTCTTTTATCTCCGCCATATAATATTATTTCAATTCGGGGGCTTCCTTCACACTTTATAACAAAATGTTCGAATTTTATAACTATAACCCCTCTGTGGGTCCCTGCGGAGGCACCAAACGGTTGATGCTGACTTGGCATGCAGTGCCCCCGTAGTAATTCTCCACCTTTGATTTATGGTCAGCGCTTGATTTCCTGGTCAACTGCGGGGGCACTCCCTCCAGTTATTTTAAAACTTTATACTGCCCCCGTAACATTACTTTTAATCAAATTTCAATGAAATTTCAACCCGGACTTCACTCCTCAAACAAACTGGATTTCAATCTTTGACCCCGGGCCCACATCGCAGTCGGCCATCTGCGATGTGCGATATGCAATGGCGCGACATCGCATCGCAACTTACAACCGGTGGAAACATATGGCGGAAATAACAAATATGCAATATTGCGATATTGCGATGGTGCGATATTGCGATGGTGCGATCTTGTGATATTGCGATATTGCGATGTTGTGATATATGCGATATTTCGATATTGCGATGGCGCGATGATCACATATCGCAAATAATCCATATCAACAAGACACTTGAAACTTCAAAACTACGCTTTGCAATTTGCGCTCAAGTGGTAGGGACCACTTGTCCTGCCACATTCAAATATTTAAAGTCTTTCCGTTGTTTAAACATACTTTCATAAATTTCTTCATACTTGGTTGTTGAGGGCTTAAATTCCCGAAATGACTGTCTTGAATAACTCTGCTCCTCCGTAAATTAGATTTACGGGAATAACTTCGTTCCACTGTAAAGACGGCTCTGCCCAACACCATAATCAACTCTCCTCTGCAATTTGTGACTGTGGCCCATGACAATTAATTCATCCTTACATTTATCCCTTCCTTCTTGAATGCGTGTTGTTGTTCACCAAAATTCTGTTGCGCCTTTGTACTCTTCCCATTCTGTCTCTGCTCCTTCTGTTCATCCTCTATTCTTTTCTGCTGACCTTTGCCAAATCCTTTGCCATAAATGATAACATTTCCAACATTAAACTCTAGGATCTAGCCTTCCTAGGGTTCAGAGAGGGCTCTCTCTATCAAATTTAACTTTGTTTAGATTATAATATATTAGGCTAGTTATGAATGTGCAATTGGTTTTGGTTTTGATTGATTTGGTGGGAAAAATCACTTAAAGAGATGCATAGTGTGAAATCTATTTGTCCATTAGGCTATGGAGTCAAATTCAAGCAAACAAAACTGGGGTCAAGGCCAAAAAGTCAAATGTTTTCAGGGTAAGATAGATAACCCTTGGAGATCTTGGAAAGTTTTTTTGTGAGGTGGTATGATCGGGATTAATGGAAATTAAGAATCTTTTGATCTGGAAAAAGGAAGTAGTAGGCAGAGGTTAAACGAGAGAGGGAGCAATTAAGGGTTCCCTACACTGGAAAGTAGAGGAAAACATAGAAATGATAAGGGTGCTCTTAAAAAATCATGTAGTAATACTCCTATTTATTCATTCGAATTTAGGACAAACATAGATGGATGCATGTAACAAAGAAAGATAACAGTGACAAGTAAGGAAATACTTCACTCCAAATAGCTCATCACAGGAATCCTGAAGTATGATGCCAATTGGTTTGATCCAGTATGCTACTTGAAATTCGAAACACAAAAGCCTTCAAGTCCAACAAAAATGACTATAGCAATCTCCAGCGATTTATTCCACAAAAATACTTCAAAAGATGAAGTATATATACAAATTCTAAACTAAAATATCTTGAACAAATATCAAGATTGGTTTACAAATATCTCAAACTGTTTTACATAAATAGAACTTCAATAATGGACACTCAAAACTAATGAATCTATTAGGCATTATACTTATGGATTATTGGTGACAAAGAAGAGAATTAGAATTTGATATCAACTCTAAGATGATGATGAGGCATCCAAGTCACTAATTGTTTCCTTTCTTTGTGCATTTTTCTCCAGAAATTATGCAAAATTGGGGTCTAATGATAACTTTTTATATCTCCATCCGAGATATATATGTAAAAATTGAAAGAGGTTATTGTATAAAAATATGTTTTTGAGATAAACCTTTCTCATTTCCCTAAATTTCTGCTCCATCTGGTCACAATAGGCTCTGCAAAAAGATATTTAAAATAGAGATTTGTACAGTTTGAAACATAGGCTGTAAATATGTGCATGTATCTCTCATTTTTTAATACCTATGAAAAAATTGAGATAGGTTTTTGTAGGTGGGTCTCTTAGGAACAAAAACCTCCTTAATTTTTGTAAGATGTATTTCTGATTGGCCAAAATATTCTCTGCAAAATTATGAATTAACAGGAATTTTCTGTAAAAAGTGCTTTCAAATATTGTTTAATATTTCCAAACCCATAATGGCTGTTAGAAAAGTGAGAGAGGTTTTTGTAGAGGAACATCGTAGGAACATAAATATCCTTCATTTTTTCAAAATTCATCTTGGATTGGTCACAATAGTTTCTGCAAAACAATGACTTAAACAGGAAATTTCTGCAAAAATGTCCCTTCTTGCTCTATTTTCATCTTTTAACCTTTTTGTTATTCTGTTTTTCTTTTACATTGGATAAATTTCATTATTGGTGAAAGTATTTTCATCTCTTTTTAACCATTACTGCCTCTGTTTTTACTTTTACTATTTTACCTTGACTACTATGTAACTTTGTTTTAACCTTCACTCTGACTTTCATCTGATACACTTTAACTTTGATGCTCTTTGATTGTTCTATTTTCACTGTCACTGTGAATTATTACTTTACTTTGAACTTTAACCTTTACTGTGAGTTCTTCCTTTTACCCTGACTGTTATGAATTCCCTGCTTTAATCTTTACATTAAAATGCTCATTTATCTTTCACAAGAAGATTGTCCTTTAACTCTGATGCCTAGAATCTTTTAAGGGAAATCCTTTGAATTCATTTCCTTATAAGTTCTTGGAGTAAAACAGATCTTTAACTAGTATTTAGATTGTTTTATCCAAGTTATGTTCGATTACCTGCAAAAAATAAAAACAATAATTACTAAAAACCAGGTGTGCAAGGATGTAAATGGGATCCAGGGAAATAGAAATCTGCGGGATGAGTCCTGGTTGCGAAGGTTTCTAGAAGCTTTCTGAAATATTTTGACATCAAATATGGTTTTTTGCGAGATCTGGGTTTTGAAACAATCCACAGGCTTCATTCTTATTAGTCTGGAGGAAGAATACAGTCGAAAAATGTAGTAAAAGGGATAAAATGGTGCGATTTCAGGGTTTATTAGGCAATTTAGGGCTAATTGACGTCTGCAATAAATGGCGGTCAAGTCAAGCAATGGTGGTTTTAGGGCTTAAAGGGTATAAAATGCAAGTCGTTATCACGCTTGTTTTGAGTGGTAAGTGGTTTCAAATGAATCGGACGCGATCCAATATGGTTAGGCCATGTGGAGGAGAGAGGAAAAGGTGAAACCACCTATTTCGTGTGGAAATGGAAATGTTATGTTCACATAACTTTATTTGAGATATAGCCTGAGGATCGTTAGATCTGGGAGGGTCAATGCGAATGGTCGCGATTGACTGGTGGAGTTGCATGGAAATTCGGAGTGGGTCTGGGGTTTGTTAATCTGGCAGGATAATTATGTATTAAAATAATGTTTTAATACATAACCTTGGTTTATTATGAACGGCAAAAGTTAGAGCTTTTAACAAAGGGGATGCAGGCGAATGTAATATTAGGACTGGCCGGGGATATAGTAGGTAAGTCCGACATATATGACATGTGCGGAATTTAAAACTATATGTTATAATTAAAATTTGGGTTGGGAATTAAAATAAAAAGTGGAATTAATATAATACGGGCTAAGGGGTATATAGTGGAGCTAATACATAAGTTAGAAATTAATATGAAATAAAGGGGTAATATATGATATGAATGAAAAATACATGTTTTAACACTAAGTAAACTGTAAAAGATAGACAAATAAGAATATTTTTTCCCTTTATGTTTTTCACACTTAAACTTAGGATAAAATTCATTTTATGGGTTTCTAAGTGATTTTGAAATGGAAATGAAATTAATTATTTAGGGTTTTTACTTTTACTAAGTAAAAATTTGGTTTTACTTAGGAAAAGGGATCATGATTATGGATGAAGGGTAAATGTTGATCAAATGGGGTTTTATGTAGGAATTCAATATTTTTAACCAATCAATCATTGAGCCTTGGGTCCGGTCCCAAAAAAAGTCAGAGAAATGCTCTGAGCCTTTTTAACTGAAGGTTTAGAATACTGAATCATTGTACAGAAGGGGAAATTAGTAATTTGTCCCGATGATGCTTTATTACATGCTTGCACAACTGATTTCTACCTACCCATCATAATTTCTAACATTTTTTACTTCATTTTCATGGGTGCTTTTAAGCTTGCAACCCTAAATCAATTTTCTTTCAAAATATAAAAACTATCTAATTCTAAGCTTATTTCATCTGAGGACTCATATTAAATTGTTGAGCTCCTCATTTATTCTCTATCTCATCTACTAATTTGTCAAGTTTAAACTGTTTGATAGATCTTTATTCTCTATCTAACAACATGAAATTTAAAGCATGAGAGGTCAAGTTTAACCTGTTTGACCCTCATGGATTTGTGGCATTTAGGACAAGTTGCACACAATATTATTGGAAAAAAGTAAACTCAAGTAGTGGCATTTAAACTTGCAACACTTTCATGATCTATTTTTTATGGGGTTCATGTTTAATATTCTTTTGATCTTTGTTTCTTTGTCCTTTGAATATTCTTTTAGGACATACCCTCTTTTCATTTTTTAATTTGGGAATACATTTGCAGAAAGCAAAGGTATGTACAATATTTCAAGGTTTTAACAGAGTCAATTCAAAATTATGAATCCTATATTTATAGGACCCTAACAGTTGTATTGCTACCTATTGCAATAACCAGAATGTCCAACGAATCTGGTAGAGAACACAACAAACTCATGCACTTATCTTCATCTGAGATTTTAATATCAATAGATGACAACTGACTTACCACAATATTGAACGTGTTTAGATGCTTTATCACCGAGTCTCCATCCTTCATCCTCATGGTATATAGCTTTTCCGCAGGAAAAATTTATTCACTGGAGACTTAGATTGGTACAAAGTCCCTAGCTTGTCCCACAAAGACTTCGTCGTAGCTTCCCCAAATACATTCAACATTACTGAATATGAGATACGTAATCATATTGTGCTCTTTTCCTTCCGATCCAATCTCTTCCAGTCTTCATCTGACATTGATGTTGGTTTAGGACCCGGATCTACTGCAATCCACTGATATTTATCCACCATAAGATCCTCCATCTTGAGCTTCCACAACTCAAAACTCTAACCATTAAATTTCTCAATCTCTATCTTTCCACTGCTTGCCATCTTCTTTCACCACAAGAATCGATCCCGCGGATCTCCCATTGAACAGGGTCTACCACAAGCCTGAGCAAAAAACCCCTCAACAACAAAGGCACCCCCTTGAAGCCAAAACAACTCTGATACCAAATGTAGGTTTTAACCCTTTTCAGAAATTATCTGCAAATGAATCTTAAAAATAGAAAATAAACAATAGCGAGAGATTAAAACATAAAACAGATATACACATATATTTTCCCTTGGATCTCAAATCGAGACTACCGGCTTGACTTTTCATTATGTTCCTTTTAGTGTTACAACACATATATATACATGCCGAAGCATTTATAAACCCCAATCCATTAAGCCTGGATTAGAACATAATCGTAGTTCCCTTGACCGGATATACAAAATACTAGGGGCCAAAGACCATCATGCCCCAAAACCATGTGAAAACCCATGCACAAAACCATCGGCGGGTCCTCCCCCTGAAACATAGGGTCCGAAAAAAAATTCTAGGGCCACTGCCCCGGACCCCCCTGTTGCACTTGGCGCAAGGTAGAGGGGGGCTATCGGCCCCCCTGTGACCCCCCCGCATGTGCGACTAATCATGGAAAGAATACAACACATACCCAACATGGCTTTGAAGCATTCTCCATCATATTTTCCATAACCAAGACCCAAATACCTAGGCCTTTCCTCAACAACAATTGGCTCACCTATACCTTGTGCATGTTTACCCAATCCTTTACCTTCATAGCCCATATTCATTAATAATTTGGACCTTATTCCTCTAAGGTGTCTTTCAAAAGCACCTACACATTCATTTTGAGAAGAAATAGAAGATAAAATTGAATTGCATACCTCTTTTTCATGCACATACTTGGCTAAGTTTTCCTTGGCAATAAGGAGTTGAGTCTCCATCTCATGCATATTTTCAAGGGTTTCATTTGCAATATGGAGTTGATTCTCCATCTCATGCATCTTTTCAAGAATATCTTGCTTCTCTTCCTTCATGGCAATCAACTACTCTTGAAGTATAGTGCTCTCCTTCTTATCTTCATACATCTCTTGTGCCATGTCTCTCACGATGAAGCGCTTCTGCAACATCTCTTTATCAAAGAGTCTTGCTAAGGAAGATGGATTAGAAACAATGCTTGATGAAGCTTCCATCACACTTGTAATGCATAAAAATATTCTTTGTTGTGATTTTAGATTTGGGTCCTCAATCTTGACCTTCTATTATCTTTAGCTTACACACATAAACTTGCAAACAATTAAATTCTCCTTGCACAAATACAAAACCAATAGTTAATTTTCTAGCTAACCTTGTCAAATTATCTCAGGGCTAAATTAAGCTAAACGGTGCTCTAATACCAACTTGATCTGAATATGGAAAAACTAGTTTTGTTGTGCTAGCTTCCTCATCAGTATTAAATAAAAGTGTGCTTATGCATCGTCTCAAATACCAAGTTATAAGAGGGTTTATGTGTCAATTCTATGTGTCTTTTATGAGAAATTAAGTAAAATATCTTTTAAAAACTCATATTAGTAAGTAAATTTCAGATAATACAATACACAACAAATACATAACACAAAGCTGATAACGAAGTTCACCCCTCCTGGGCTACATCTCCATGGACCTGCTTCAATGGCTTGGCCCTCTTTGGATTAATTGTCAAATATAGGATTGCATGCACCTACATTGCTACAATGGCTCTGAAACCTACTCCATTGGATTCAAAAGACCCAAAAACCCCTAGGTAGCCTCTTGTGGTTCTGCAAATGGTCTTCAGGTGATCTAGACATGGCCTCCTCTCTTGTTGGCCCTAGGCTTAGTTAATCTTCAAAGTGGAAAAATCACTTACAGAAGTGCTCTCATGCCTTTGCAACCTACACCATCATTCTCAAAAGCATCCAAATCATTTAGGAATGGCTCTTTCTAAGCCAAAGTTGGTCCAAAAATTCTCTAGTTATACCTCGTTCAATTATGGCCTAGGAAACCCCTCCAAATCTGGAGAGAACTCCAGTTAGCACCGCCAAATGTGGAAGTGGTGCTGAAATTAGCGGACCCTCCATATTGGTGTCCGAATTAATCTCAGGATTAATTAACGTTAAGTTTGGTTTAACTGGTGCTTAGGTGTGTTAAGCACATTTTAATTAATCCGAATTAAAAATCGGATTAGTTTTTTAAACTTTGGGTTATGGAGTAATTAATCCACATTTAAATTTTAACCCCACACATTAACCATAAGCACTCTGCCATAGTCTTTGTAGGTGGTTCTATGGTGAGGGGGTTGGCCCCCTCCTTACTCCCGCCGGTCAAACATTATGGATACAAATATATGCCGCGACCATTATGGTTAAGAAAATTTGTAGTGGTCCAGCGGTAATGTGGGCACGTTGTGTGGGGGAGGTCGCCGGGTCGAGCCCCAACCTCTGCCCATCCGTCAATATATATTTTTCCACCCAAAACATATACCATATATATATATATATAATTTTGATACCATATGATATAATTTGGCCTTTGTCTATATAGCCCTCCGACCATATAAATAAAATATGTCATTCGACCATTAAAATATGAAATTTAGACTTGACCATATGAAATTCGACCTTAGAACCAAGGAAAATTTTAAGGATGGAAAATTATCTTGAAGTTTAAAACATTGGTGAATCTTACTTGTCCCTAATATGAAAATTATAAAATATTTATTGATATATTTGTAAAATTATTTAAATTTATAATGATTTTATATATATTACATATATAATGTTGGCGATTTTTAAGGTAAAATGATTTTATATTTTAAAATTTGGGCAAATCATTTTTAGAAAAAAAGGAAATTGGCGAATATTTTGTTTGGAAAAATCATGGAAAATTAGCCCACCTGCAAAATATTTGCCCCTAAAATTTTCCATGCTTAGAACCATAATTTAGCCTTTGGGGAGGGTGATGGGCCTCTAAATTAGACATAAAATAAGGCCCATCTAACCTTTCTTAGGCCCATCTACCTTCCTTATGCACATAAAAGGATATATTAAATCTCTCCTTCCGCACTTAATAATGTTTTCTTATGCTTTAATATGTTTTGAGGAAGGATTAAAGGTAGTTTCATATTTTTTCCTAATATTGGTTATTTTTGTAGAATATTGTGGAAATATTTGGCAAATTATACATATTTGGAGAAGGAGGTGATTTAGGGACTTGCTCCCTGCCACTAGAAGATCAATATTGGAGAATAAATGAGCACAACATCAGGGAATTAGGGACAATTCGTGGAGAGAATCAAGGGGATTGTCCACCATCCTTAACTCTCAAAGGCAGCCAAAGGATCCTCATGAGATCCCTCTCCAGCAATTCGAATTCCAGAGGTAGCCAAGCAACTTAAGACCAAGTGCACTCAAGCCATACTTCTCTTGGAGTCTCCAGCAAATCGAATTCCAAGAGGCAGCCAAGCAACTAAAGACAAAGGGCACTCAATCTATGTTTAATTAGAGTAAAAGTGGACTCAATCACAATTTTCAAGGGAGATATTGGTTGCTTCCCTATAGAATAAATAGAGCAGAGCTAGAGCTAGGAAGGATTTAGTTAGTTAGTCAGTGATTCGATTCCATTCAGAACTTTTGCTGCAAGCTATTAGGCTTTTGTTGTTTTAAGACCTTCGGGATGTAATAAGATTTCATTTTTTAAAGCATTGAGTAGACATACTCCATTTTACTGATTTAATTCCAGAGAGTTTGGCTCGTGGGTTAGGGCCCAATCCATGTGCCTCAGATTCTCTATTGTTACTATCTTTTCCTTTCATGTCATTTAGCTAGTTTTTCTTCTGAACATTTAGCTAGTTTGTTGGTATTTTTATTGATGTTTTAGCTCACTTCCCGTTGTCTTTTGTTGTAGATTAAATCTTCCTAAAAAGTGGTAGAGTAGTTGATAAACTCGATAAAGATGTGAGGGTAGCCTTCCCCTCTCAATTCTATCAATAGAGCTCGAGGAGGGTAGATCTTTTCCCACATACCAAAATTCTTTCTCGCTTATTATTTCTTGGAAATAGATTAGATCAATGCTTGCATCATGAACATATTGTGTGTATTTATTGCATAAATAGGCAGGTTGGTAATAGGTATAAGAAACATAGCCCAGAGGGAAGTTCTCCAACACCTCCTGCTTCATCCCCCATCTCCCTTCCATCTTTGTTGTTACGCTCTATGCACTGTTGTTACACTCCGCTTTTTCCAACGTATTCTCACTGCCTTCCCCTTTTCATGAAAAACACGTGAAAGCCATTAAAACCCATCGAAAAACCCGACCTCCGCCTTTGCTGCTCGAGACTCCTGCAACTGTACGTTGCACTTCGCATATCGCAACATTTAACGTTTACCTTTAACACTTACCGCTTGTTCCTTGCGATTGCGATATTGTGAAATCGCACTTCGCACTGCTTACCTTTTGCCTTGAGGACTTACCTCTCTCCGTCGATTTCCTACCTTATTCCTTCGTTCTATCGGTCATTGTCGTCGAACTCGTTTTAACACAAAAACACTCGAAAACCATTGAAAACTTGACCTCCACCTTCCTCCTCGAGACTCCTGCCACCGTATGTCACACTTCGCAAATCGCAACATTTAACGTCAACTTTAACACTTAGCGCTCATTCGTTGCGATTGCGATATTGCGAAATTGCAAAGCGCACTTTGCAACTCTTAGCATTTACCTTTAACTCTTACCGCTTCTTCTTGCGATTGCGATATTGCGACATCGTATATCGCAAATCGCAACTTTTTCCCTTTTTCCTTTCACCTCCACGTCATCCCCATCGCACATTGCATCTTGCAGTTCTTATCCTATCGCACATCGCAACCCGCAAATTTTTCCTTTTTCCTTTCACTGCCACATCATCCCTATCGCAAATCACCTCTCGTAGAACTTACCACATCGCAAATTGCAGCCCGCAACCTTTACCGCAGCATAAATCGCACTTTGCATATTTTAGTTTATTCCCGTTAATCCTTAATTCTATCCTTGTAAACTTGTGATATTGTGATTCGCGAGCTGCCACGTCACTTTTCGCACTTCGCACTACGCACCATTTAGTTCATTCCATTAAATTCTTACCGTTATACATTTAAACTTGCAAAGTTGCAGTTGCGACATCGCAACTTTTGTCGGTCATTGCATTCTACCATCGCATTGTTGAGTTCTTCCTGGTCCAAAGTCATTTATTGCATTATAATAAGGTTTCCTAAGGATTTAACCCCCTCTGTCTGCTCCAAAGCCATTTCTCATGCTATCATAAAGTTTTCTAAGGGTTTAACCCCTTCTTTCTTCTTCCAAATCTCATTTCATGTGTTAAACCCCCATTAGCCCTCTTAGCCCTTTTTCTTCCCTCTAAGCTGAAAATTAATTATTTTTAATTAAAATTAAGGCATGGATAGTTTAGTTGCATGGATAGGAGTATGGTAGATAGATCATAGGATAGGTAGAGTGCATCTAGCCATTTGGCCAAGTTAAGTGTGGTTTAGAATTAATTTCCTTTCTACTATTTGTTTTCTCCAAATTAAATTAGCTTCATTCTTTGCATTCCTTTCCGGAAATTTAGTTCAGTTTCCTTTATGTCATTTCCTTCCAGTAATTTACTTTCCAGTTGTTCTCATAATTTAAGAAATAACACCCTTTCGTGAAGCAGAAGAGGATGACATGAACAGAATGCATCTACTGTGTATATAGCACTGTCACCTCAAATTTTGTATGAAACCCAGGTTGATAAAGTAAATTAGGGTAGCTCCTGGGAGTTGCAGCACTCTTGGTGCAGTGCCAGGGCTCACCATGGGCCACATGGCAACCTCCAGGCTTGCCACATGTCCTCTTCCCATTGGATTAAAATTAGACCAATGAAAACGCAAAAAATCACCCACACATCATCCAACTGCACATCGACACTTGGCACGGTGTCATTGGGCGAAAATGAAGGAATTTTCCAAGAATATTCTCTTTTTGCTGACTAGGCTGCCATGTTGCCTTTCTGTCCTTTTCTGCAATTTTTTTAGCTGTTTAGGAAAAATAAAAACGAGATATATTCCTCATACGAAGTCTATTTTGAGTGAAACGAAGTGCACCAGATTCCTAGCGACGAGACCTATCCATTCGTTCTAGTTTGGAGTGATTCTGAGCACTTTGAAGTTTTAGAAAATTTTTGCCCCCAATTCAGATTCCAATCAAAGATCCAACCAATACTGCCTCATCAAGCACATAAAATACTTCATCATCACCACACGGGAGGGAAACTATAAAATAACATTGGTAAGTACCAACCAAGTGAAGAAATTGATCAATTATAGCAATAAGTATATTTAATGATTTTTAAAAGAAAATCAGCTTATAAAAGATGGATAATGAGAGCAAAAGCATCCTTGGAGGGGTGCACTAAGGAGTAAATATAGTAAATAAAGAGTTGTTACAAGTATATAGGAGAGTGTTCCTTGAGCTTAAAGGGTTATCGCCAAGAGGGAAGTGGAACACAAAAATCCAATTATTGATGGACTCTCCATTGACAAACATCAGACTCTACATGGAGTTCATTCTAGAAGAAAATGATGTGAAGAAGATATTGAAATATTTGGTGGAGAAATTTGTTATTTGACCAAGTACCTCACAATGTGGGTCACTCATCATATTTGTTCAAAGGGGGGATACGAATTGGCAAAGATCTGCACCTGTAAGAACATATAACGCTTTCCCAAAATAGATGATCTATTGCAATGATCGGGAGTTCATGATTTTTTCTCAAAATTGAAAGTGCTCAAAACTGTACAAAACCTGAGCGGCCGAGTAAATCTTTTCATTGTGATTCTGACGCCGTGAATGGTTCGAAAAATCGATGTCGTATGAGGGAGATATCGTGTTCTTATCGATTTCCCAAACAACTAAAATTGTGATAGGTTTGACTGGGATGCCCAATCAACATGCAAGTGTACAGTCATCAAAAAGGGGAATATTCCTAAGAATATTTTGTTTTCTCCAAGCCAACGAGATCTTTCCATGTGGTGCATTTTGAATCGTTTGATGTTGTGTACGTTGATGATTTTTAGCCAATGGTTGGGTGACAGGTGGCTAGCCGTGAGGTTGCCATGTGTCCCCTATTTGGTTACATAAAAAATTTATAGGTTCGAGGGGTTCGATCCCGTGACCTCTGGCGCGCCCGCAACGTCTTCCACCAACTCCATTATACTGTAGATCTTACCTTCTAAGGGCGTCACATCTATTTATGTTGTATTCAAATGTCAAATGTGGGGGGGGACCGTCGGCAGTCCCAACCCGCCCACGGCCCCGTTTACAATGGTCACAGGACATGTTTTCAAACCCATGACATATGTTGTTACAACCAACGGTTCATAAACATTAACTCCGGCAGGAGCTTGTCACATGGCCCCGACATTCGCGGTAAGTCTGACGGACATGCAGACAGTTAGCGGAACTCTGCCTCCATTACACAGTTCCACGCCAATGATTTCAATTGCGGAGTTAAATAAACCATGGGGTTTGGGGGGTTGGCATGTGGCCACCCCTCCCCTAATCATAAATTTTAATGTGATAGCTAGTGGACTAGCAAGATTTTTAGTGCACCCGCCATTTTCGGAGATTTTTTCTATTTTAACTACAGTTAATTGCAGTCCTCCATTTTTAGTGGATTTTTTGTAGGGGACATTGGGAAAAATCCTAGCCAGGTAAATTTTCGACCAATTTGGGTGAAACAAGAGTCTACCTAGACTAATTTGAACATTCTGGAGCTAATGGTGTAGATAAAACAACGATTGGAGGCTTGTAAACATGTATTTGCAAAATTTTGAGCATAATGAAAGAGGGACATGCCATTGGGAGCTAGACCAGCAGATGTATCCCAGGAGGGGTGAACTGCTTCATCATGGCTGTTGTGTAAATATTATGTGTGGTTTCATTTCTCTGTTATACAATGTTGTTCAGTG
Source organism: Pinus albicaulis (assembly GCA_034641835.2). Classification (NCBI taxonomy): domain Eukaryota; kingdom Viridiplantae; phylum Streptophyta; class Pinopsida; order Pinales; family Pinaceae; genus Pinus; species Pinus albicaulis. Next base: position 988,317,934 of record CM076571.1, read on the forward strand.
TTATTTAGGCTTATTTACATGCTTAAAATTCACAATTTCATCTATGTTTCATGGTTAAATTCCTCAATCCCTAAGCAAACAAATGGAGACAAATATGTACATGTTTTGTAACTGAAAAGACACTTAGCACAACAAACTAATATATTCCTTTCAGATCAGGTTGGTATCAGAGCTAGATTTTATTCTCTAGTGTTGTTTTGTGCAAATATTTGTTTAACTATTTCCAAGATTTCACATGCTTACTAGGCTCAAGCTCAAGAGAGGAGAAGGAAAATTGGTGGAAGAAAGAGGGTCTCAAAGTGAGCCGCAACAAATGAGGGCAATATTGCTACATTCTCCACCACCTAGTTCACCTCCTAAAGAAGCAAAAGTAGCATTAAGCATGCCTCTAGAGGAAGAAGAAATCCATGAAGAGGTGGATCCCAAAGAAGAAGAAAGAGTGTTCGGGAAATCATTCCTTGACATGACTTAGATGGTGAGAATCATTTATCAAGAAAGGAATGAGAAATTATAAGGAGAAGGATCCAAACTTCACAAGGAAGGACAGGGATCATCGGGAGTTCAAAATGATGAATATAAATCAAAGAAGGGAAATGGAGGCAGTGGAAAGTCACCATCCTCACCCACATCATCATCATCCTCTACTTCATCTTGAGTACATCAACCACAAAAGTCAAAGACGTTGGTAAAAGTAATTTTCTAAAACTTGATGTTAAGTTTGAATTGCCAATGTTTAATGGTGAAGTCAATGCAGAAATTCTTGATAATTGGATTAGGAAATTGAGGTCTATTTGAGAATTCAGAGACTTCATGATGATGACACAAAAATCCAATTCATTGAGAATGGAAGGTGCAACACTTGTTTGGTGGGAAGCCAAGGCAAAGGAAGAGATCAAGAAGCATGGTAAGATTATCCTATCATGGATTGATTTCATTACTACAATAAAACAACAATTTTATCCATTAGATCATATGAAAAAATCCATAATGAACTGGAAAAACTTTAGAAAATTGAAAGGACCGAATGTGCAAGTTTACACTCAAGAATTTAGGAGAAGAGATCTCTTATTAGGTGTAGATTTGCAGAGCCAATATATTTTGATCAAGGACATAGGAGGCTTACATAGCTACCTAAGACATACCATTCTCATGTTTAACCCCACAAGTCTAGAAGAGGTATGTGTTCAGGCCACACATCTAGAAGCTAGAGGGAAAAGAATTTCTGAAGAGGGTATAAACAAACCTTTTAAGGGGAAAAACAAAGAGAAGACCTCAAAATTTAAAGGCAAAAAGAATGCATCTGTCAAGAAAGAGGGAGGAAAAGTGGTTTGTAAACATTGTTCAAGAGAAGGCCATGATGAAAATCATCGTTGGAAATTACATCCTAAAAAGAGGCCCAAACATCAGAACAACAAAGGGAAACAGAAAACTGCAGCTACAACTCAACATGATTTAGGAGAGGATTCAGGTGATGAATCTAAAATTACATCCATGGGATTGAAGAACATGAAGGGGAAATAAATTGAAACTAAACCCAGTACTAGTACATCAAACTGTCACATACAAGCTCTAAATGAAGAAGAGATAATTGAATTGTTTCATGTGAGGGTCATATCCAAACATACCAAGATTGACACATTGTTTGAAAGTGGGTCACAAGAAAACTTAATCTCTGAAGACTTGGTCAAGAAACTTAATTTTGAGACCATTCCACATCCAAAACCATATGCACTTGGTTGTATTTGTAAGGACGCAAATTTACAGGTTTCAAAGAAGTGCATACTGTGCTTTGCAATAACTGAACATTTTGTTAACACAGTTGAATTAGATGTGGTTCCACTTGACATTACAGGTATTGTGTTGGGCAGTCCTTACTTGTATGATAGGAAAGCGATCTTCCATCACCATGAGAACAAATACCATTTATTCAAATATGGAAAGGAGTACAATGTTAGAGCACATCGCAAGAAGACAAATATTGTTATGGTAAATGCTAGACAGGTAAAGAGGCTAGTGAATTCAAGTAAGAATTTTGTTCTTCTAATTATTAAGCCTAAAGCTGATGTTAATCATGAATAATTTGAGGATTGTGATCCTAAGTTGAAATCAAATTTATATGATGTATTTGATGCACAACATGAGATGTTTTAGGAGCCAATGAGATTTCCTCCAAAAAGGGAGATTCAACATGAGATTCAGTTGCAGCAAGATTGTCCTCTTCCAAACATCCACATGTATCGCATGTCGATAATGGAGAATTTTGAAATAAAGAAGCAAATCAAGGACATGTTGGACAAGGGACTCATAAGGCCAAGCACTTCGCCATGCGGTTCACCCATAGTCTTGATTCCAAAGAAAGATGGGACTTGGTGCATGTGTGTAGACTTGAGAGATTTGAGCAAGATAATGATAAAGAATCAATACCCACTCCCAAGGATAGATGATTTGCTTGATCAATTGAAAGAAGCAAAGTTTTTCACTCAGTTAGATTTACGAAGTGGATATCATCAAGTAAGAATTGCAGAAAGTGATATATGGAAGACTGCATTCAAAACCAAACAAGGACTCTTTGAGTGGTTGGTAATGTCATTTGGTTTGTGTAATGCACCAACAACTTTCATGCGTGTTATGGATAATGTTTTGCGTCCATTTCTTGATGACTTTGTGATTATGTATTTAGATGATATACTAATTTTCATAAAAACAAGAGAATAACGTCTTGCATGTAAATAGGGTGCTTGATGTTTTGAAGAAAGAGAAATTATTTCTTAAGATGTCAAAGTGTGAGTTCAGAAAGACTTCTTTGGTTTATTTGGGACACATTGTAGGAGGAGGTGAGTTGAGAATTAATCCTTCTAAAGTAGAAGCTATTGTGAATTGGCCCACTCCCAAAATAGTAACCGAGGTAAGAAGTTTCTTAGGTGCAACTCAATATTGGAGAAAGTTTATTGCTAACTTTTCTTCCATAGCAGCTCCTATCCATGCAGTGACAAGTGTGAAGAAAGACTTCCAATGGGGAGGAAAAAATCAGCAAGCTTTCAAATCTTTAAAAGACAAGATCAGTTCAGCTCCAGTCCTTGCATTACCAAATTTGAGATAGCCATTTGAGATACAAACCAATGCTAGTGATTATGCCATGGGCACGTTCTTTTGCAGCATGGTAAGCCTATCGCTTTTCATTCTGAAACATTCAATGGTGTTGTAACTAATTATCCTACATATGACAAAGACTCCTATGAACATAACGGTGCATGAATGTAGTTTTTTTTTAAGCACTTAACCTAATACAATCCTTATTCTAAAATTTGGTACTTCTTCTAACATTTACCAATGCCTAAAATATCTCCTTCTCCCATTCATACCACATATAGAGCACATGTGATGTTTCGAGGTCCCCTTCCCTTTCTTAGTGTTTCATTATCAATTTCTTTACAACTTCATTTGAAATAATCACTCTTCTTAAACTTGAGTTTTTCAAAAATTAATTCCCAACTATAAATTCCATTATCTGAAGTCTTTCAAAAACTGATTTAATTTTCATGATTGTTGCATTGGAGCTATGGTTCGTCTTGCTACATCAATTTCCATAGGGAAAAAACTTCTATTCTAGACCTAAAAACCTATGCACAAGGAAAATTCCTACATATGTTCCATTCAAGCCCTAAAAACAAATAGTCACATGAAGGAGTATAAAAGTGTGCATGTGTGTCAAACTAGCTTACAAAATCAATTACAAGTGGATATATATATATATATATCTAACATGGCAGATGGGTATAGAATTTTTTTAAACAACGCCATTAGTTTAAACATTGCATAATAGTTTTTGCAATATCAAACTAATATAGTTATCTCATTGGGGTTTGCCTGTGAGTTGGAGGGAATTTTTTGGCTTTGTTTCCCCCTTCGACCACTAGAACAAGTCGAGAAAACCATGGTTTATAAGGTATTGATTGGGAGCATCGAGAGGGAAAGAGTGGAAAGACTAAAGCAAATTAAACTAGAGGGAAGTTTATTACAAGCATTGGGGAATGAGATGAGGAAAAAAATATTGATGGAGGAGAAAGAGAGTGAAAAGCCTCTACCTTGAAGACACCAGAAAAGGCTCCCAAGAGATTGTCGACAATAAAGAAAATATTATAGGAAATGAGAAATTAATAGTTGAAAGAAAAGTAAAAGATAGGGGTGGGTCTTCAAAGGGAGGGATAATGTCGTAAAAAATCTTTAAAAAAAAAATCACACCTTTTGGAGAAAAAAATATAAAACTACTAGAGAGAGGTGAAACTAGCAGTAGAAAAAGACAAAAAAAAATTGTGAATCTCACCCTAACCTGAGACTAAGGCCATGAACTTAAGACCTAAACATTAGATCTATTACATGATATGGCCACCCCGTAGATATCTTCAATGACCCAAAAGAAGTCAATTGCCTCAATTTCCTTCCTTCTGACCACTTTTTGGTTCTTCTCACTTTGCCAAGCAAAGGAAGCCTGCTTTTGAGAGTGCTTCTAGCCCAAGAAATAAAATTGTCTAAGAAAAGTATGAAGTTCCGGATGACAAAGAAGCCTTTTGTCTTGAACCAACAACAAAAAGTTATGTAAATAATCTCAATTAACTAGAAGATGAGGGGATTTATTACTGAATATCTCTAGAAGGTCTCAATTTTCATGTTAGAACTCTTGTCATTGCTATGAATTTAGTTTAAAGAAGCAAAATATCTCTGAAATGATGAGGCCAAGTTGAGTCGCTCACCGCCTTGAACCACAAATCTATTAGCTAGATTCAAGGGTAATACTCTTTGCGAGCATGAGGAGTTATGAAATTCCTAAGCCAAGTGTATACGAGTATCAACCTCCATTTCCCATGTCCATCACATCCCATTAACGTATCATGATTAACCATAAAGTCACCCACGGTGGGGAAGTTACATATAAATATCAAATATAAAGGTAATATTATATTTTATAGTATATTATTAGATTATTATTTTGAAGAAAGATTTAAAATAAATTGAAAAAAATTGCTTATTTTAAAAATGCTCTTTATATAATGATACCATATGTACTTCTAATAATATTCACAATTATAATTTGATTCATAAAATTTTAAATCAAAGTAACTAAATTAAAGTATGAGATTTATTATGAATTTAATCACATATTTAATTGGTTATCTAAATAATTGATTTAAATTTGTTTTTTTTGTTAATAAACAAGATGAAAACCAAGATACTGAATCAGACAAACAATGAAATCATAGGTGGTAAAATGTTACATGGAGGAACTCGGTTGATAAGGTTGCAAGGGATTGAAAATTTGGAAAAAGTTAGAAGGCCAACCTTTTGGTAAAACCTAAATATGGATGCCAACAAATTAGGCCATGTGGAAGGAAACATGGAGTCCATGTGAACACTCTCAGACCCTATAGTTAGGTAAGTGATAGTGTGGAAGGTTGATGCATCATGTTGACATGGCACATGGACCAATCATGGAAGATGTGGCATGTTGAGGTGCCATTAGCAATCCAGTGTGGTGGTTTTTGACATGGATCAAAGGCATTTGGCATTGAGGTGGAAGCTAGGTGGTAACACCATGGAGGTGAAGTGTAGTGCAATAACTTAGTTAGTGGATATCCAAATGATCAAAGAGTCAACTTGTTGACTGCGAGGGGAAATGAAAACCTATATTTGTATGGATCTTGATGTTTTGGAATGCATATATGCATCTTGAATTTGGAAGTTAATAATTTCTTATAAACAAGACGTAAATAAAATCCCAGATCCAAATGTAAAGGGGGAGTGTTGTAAAAATGTCCAATAAGGATATGGCCTTGCTAGTGATGTGGGAAGTGATAGCCACGTGTCAATAATGTGTAGTTGATGTGCCATTGTGTTAAATGGATACAAAGGTAAAGGATTGCCACATTTTTTCCAAATGGCACTAGTATTGATGTTGACATGGCACTTTGAAGGTAAAACCTTCAAATGGCAATAACCTTGTGTCTAGAACTTGGATTTGGATGAAATTTATATTGCTGGAAAGTTCTTTGAGTAGAAGACAATGATGGTCTCAAAAATGAGTTTTAAGGTGGTTTAAGGAAGAATATTTTTTATAATCCCACCTCCTTAAATATGACTTAAGGGGTTGGGTACGATACACTATTGATATGAATTTTTTTATCATACTGGATGATGGGTTGTGATGTGAGTGATTTTTTTGGAATCTCCACTTTCTTTATGGAAAAAATAAAAAATATATTTCACTTGGAGTATTTTACAATTCTCTTTTCAAGTGTCTTCTTGAAAATTCCCATTACTAAGTCAAACATACCTGACTTCTATGCATTTCAAAATTGTTTCTACAACATAAATATCTCGCTAGACAAAAAAAACCATCTTACATTGGTTGGAATAATTGAGAAACAACAACATATAAATTTTGATATACCATGATTCTTATGTCAATAAGGATAATAACAAAAAAATGGTTCCTCCTACGAACATAACGGTGCATGAATGTTGTGTTTTTTGAAAGCACTTAACCTAATACAATCCTTATTCTAAATTTTGTTAGTTCTTCTAACATTTCCCTCTGCCTAAAATATATCCTTCTCCCATTCATACCACATATAGAGCACATGTGATGTTTTGAGGTCCCCTTCCATTTCTTAGTGTTTCATTATCATTTTCTTTACAACTTCATTTTAAATAATCACTCTTCTTAAACTTGAGTTTTTCAAAAATTAATTTCCAACTATAAATTTCGTTATCCAAAGTATTTCAAACACTGATTTCATTTTCTTGATTGTTGCATTGGGGCTATGGTTTGTCTTGCTACATCAATTTCCATTGGGAAATTCCTACATAAGTTCCATTCAATCCCTGAAAGCAAATAGTCACATGAAGGAGTATAAAAGCATACAAGTGTGTCAAACTGACTTACAAAATCAATTACAAGTGGATATATAAAATTGACAGGACATATGGGTATGGAGTTTTTGAAAACAACGCCATTAGTTTAAACATTGCATAATAGTTTTTTCAATATCAAACTAATATTATTATCTCATTAGAGTTTTCCCCTGAGTTGGAGGGAATCTGTTGGCTTTGTTTCCCGCTTCGACCACCAAAACAAGTCGAGAAGACCATGGTTTATAAGGTATTGATTGAGAGTATCGAGAGGAAAAGAGTGGAAATACTAACGCAAATTAAAATAGATGGAAGTTTATTACAAGCACTGGGGAATGACATGCGGAACAAAATATTGATGGAGGAGAAAGAGAGTGAAAAGCATCTACCTTGAAGGCACCAGAAAAGGCTCCCAAGAGATCGTCAACAATAGAGAAAAGATTCTAGGAAATGAAAAATTAATATTCGAAAGAAAACTAAAAGATAGGGGTGGGTCTTCAAAGGGAGGGATAATGCCCTACAAAATCTCAAAAACAAGAATACACCTTTTGGAGCAAAAAAGATAAAACTACTAGAGAGGGGTGAAACTAGCAGTAGAAAAATCCAAAAAAAAATTGTGAATCTAACCGTAACCTGAGACTAAGGCCATGAACTTAGGACCTAAACATTAGATCGATTACGTGAGATGCCCACCCTGTAGATATCTTCAATGACCCGAAAGAAGTCAATTGCCTCAATTTCCTTCCTTTGACCACTTTTTGGTTCTTTTGACTTTGCCAAGCAGAGGAAGCCTGCTTCCGGGAGTGTTTCCAGCCCAAGAAATAAAATTTTCTAAGAAAAGTATGAAGTTCTAGATGAAAAAAAAGCCTTTTGTCTTGAACCAACAACGAAAATTTATGTAAATAATCTTAATTAACTAGAAGATGAGGGGATTTATTACTGAATTTCTCTAGAAGGACTCAATTTTCATGTTAGAACTCTTGTCATTGCTATGAATTTAGTGCAAAGAAGCACAATATCTTTGAAATGATGAGGCCAAGTTGAGTCGCCCACCGCCTTGAACCACAAATCTATTAGCTAGATCCAAGGGTAATACTCTTTGCGTGCATGAGGAGGTATGAAATTCCCAAGCCAAGTGTATACAAGTATCAACCTCCGTTTCCCATGTCCATCACATCCCATTAACGTATCATGATTAATCATAAAATCACCCACGGTGGGGAAGTTACATATAAATATTAAATATAAAGATAATATTATATTTTATAGTATATTATTAGATTATTATTTTGAAGAAAGATTTAAAAGAAATTGAAAAAAAAAAAAAATTCTTATTTTAAAAATGCTCTTTATATAATGATACCATATGTACTTCTAATAATATTCACAATTATAATTTGATTCATAAAATTTTAAATCAGAATAACTAAATTAAAGTATGAGATTTATTATGAATTTCATCACATATTGATTTTAAAATTTATTTTTTTAGTTTGTTTAATTAATCACACTCTTGGATTTTAAAGATGAAATAGGTTCATAAAACATCATCATCATATAGTTTATAATTTAAGATGCATTATAAAGTGTTATATAATCTAAAATATACATTTATTACCCACCTTATATTTTAGGGGTGAAATAACTATTTCAGAATGTGACTTTAAGTTGTGATTTTCTCTTACTGTTTGGTTGTACAATAAATGTGGACAAGTAACAATCATGCCACTAGTTCTTAACCATTAACCCCAATTAGAGTTTACTCTATCATGATACCCTTTATTAGAATATGGGTAGTTACAAAGTAAGCAAAATAATTATAAAGAAAACCTTGAGAACATAATTCAAACAATAAAATAACACTTAAAAATAATTATTTTAATTCTTAATTAATTTTATTTTTATTATTTTTATTATTATTATTTATTTAATTAAAAATTATATATATATATATATATATATATATATATATATATATATATATATATATAATTTATTTATTTATTTTATTTATTTATTTATTTTTAACAAAATGATAATTGTTTGATGAATTTTGGAATCACATAACATTTAATTATTAAAATAAAATAATTATATATATTCGGACTATAAATATTATTTACTATTTTTAACAATTAATTTACTTGATAAAAAATAAATAAAATAAAATAAAATATATAAATATCTATTATATTCTTTAAATATATTAAATTAATAATTATTTTTTATTAAAATAAATATAAATATATATAATTCAAAATTTAAAACTTTAATAATTTGATTTACTCTTTCTAATATAGATTAAAAATTAAATAAAATAAATATTATTATTTGAGTCAAACTAGCCGTTAAATGCGTCGACTAAATCTATTTTGATGTGATTTTTACCAAAAAAAATTTATCACAATTTATGGATCACAGAAGCAAAATTCCTAATAATAATTATTTTTTTAATAAATTATAAAATTGGAGTTACCAATTGATTTCAAACAGATAATCACTATATATTCAAAACATTTTAGGCCATTAAAAAAAATGATATTAATATAAATTCATTTAAATTTCAAATTTATAAAATATTTAAAAATATAAATAATAAATTTAATATTTTGATATATATATATATATATATATATATATATATATATATATATATATATATATATATATATATATATATATATATATATATATATATATATATATATAACTAAATTTTCTGAAACTTTAAACATTTTAAGCAAATGAGATGTTGTCATTATATAAATTACTATTATGTAATTTACACACTTTATATAAAACTCATATTATTATTTTATAAACCTTATGTAAATGATATGTTATTACTATATAAATTACTACTATATAATTTTCTAAATAAAATTGAAAATTATTTTATTTATAAAACTAATGTTTTTTTTTAACATTTCACTTAATTTCGGAAATACAAGTCAAAGTACCTGATTTATTAGGAATTATCCAAAACATACCTATATCCAAAAAAAAATGTCATTCAAATTAATATTAGGAATTATCCAAAACATACTTATATCCAAAAAAAAAAATACAAAAAATGTCATTTATAATTTGATCGATTTTTTAAACCAATTAATTTGATTCATCCTTATAGCAAAAATGAAAAATCTATCAATCGTTTTAAAATAAATAACAAAAGATACATCAAATAACCGTTAACCGTTAAAACTAACAGTTAGAAACTATAATATCTTAACCAAAATAAATTTAAAAAAAATAAAAAATAAAAATACAGAATCCATTTGTAACTCCCCAAAACATACGCCTATCCGTTAATAACTACAATGTCTTAAACAAATTACCTTTAAAAACAGAGGAGGAGGAGTGTTATGCCACTGGAATTTCCAATCCAAGTTCACTCCAAGTTAAATCTCTGTACTTGATCTCGTTCATCTCGTTCTGTCACTTGTCCTTTTTTTTCTTAGCACAGGTTGGCTCCATGCCATGAACAAAGTTGCTCTTGAATTTATTATAGATTCCTGCGCGTCTCTCTGCAAAAATTGCCAAAATGTATCGAATTTGGAGCTTGAATGGATGTGATGTTATGAAAGAATAAAATGATCGGCCTGCAAGCTGTTAAACATCCAGGCTGGCCTAGTACATTTGATGTGTAATTACTTTGAAACTGAGATCATTAAACCACCATCTGATTTTCGTTTTGAAATGTAGGGCGTACTCACTCTGATACTACGGAAGCCAAGTCTTGGGAAAAACTCTGGGATCAGTAAGCCAAGCATAAGCGCGTTCTTGTTGCATTCAATATCCGCTGTTTGATCTGCCGAAACAGTCCGCATTGGTACTTCTGGGTGCAGGAACAGGACCCCTGCGAGATGGAGAACAGAATGCATTGTTCCCAAGCCAGACGTGGCAGCAAAAGGTAAGTGGGTTTCTTTAAAACTTGTATTGCTTAGACTAAATAAGATTTTTTTTTGTTTGCTAAGATGTGTGCATGGGAAATGACAGGCCCTGCGATGGCGGCACCCAAGAAGAAAGCACTGCAAGCGAACAACAAAAATAGGAATGTCTTAGGAGACATTGGCAATTTGGTGGGAGTTCGGAACGCCAAATGCAATATCAACAAAGATGCGGTGATGGAGTATGTTGTTTGATGTTATTCATTATCCTTTACATGTATATAGTGAATCAATCTTCTTCTGCTGGGTTTTTGTTTCTTTCCATTTTGTTGTTCTATTTGGTGGCCTCTGCTTCTAATGTCATGGACTCCACTATTGGATGAACTACTGTTTCAGGACGTCTAGAGTAAACTTGGTTGTCGATGCCAACAAGGGAGCCAATCCCAACACTCAGGTAAAGTTTAATCAGAATCAATTAAGCAAACTGAAAGATTGAATTAAGCAAACTGAAAGATTGATTTTTTGTAGAACTCTTGAACGTGGTCTACGGTTTTCAAAGGACAATCTCCCAGGGAATTGAACTAGCAACCGGTCAAAACCTCTGTGTTGACTCTTGAGCCACCTGCTTTATCGTTCTTCCTGCCTAATATTCTGTTTTTCTGGCCATGTTTAATTTGCTGCTCTTTGTTTTCTTTGCACGGCCTTCATTCTGTTCTCTATTTTCTGTGAGCCCAAGTATGAAATCTCACTCTTTAATTTTCCCATTTTGATTCCAGCAATTTCAAGCAGATGATATTGTTGTTAAGGCAGGAGCGAAGTCAGAGGCAAAGGTAGTCCGGGGAAACAAATAGAGGCGTATTATCAGAAGGAAGGCTCAGAAAGGCACTGCTACGCAGAAGGATAATATCGTGTCTGTGAGTGATAGCATAGACTCAAGTGCACAAGGTGGGGGATTACAAGCACCTAGCCAACTCAAAGCGACAAAACCCATAGCACAGTCACAGACTACAGTGCTAACAGCTCGAAGTCAGGTCTGTCTTATTGATTAAGTTTATTAGTTCTCTGATTCTTTTCTTGTTTTAAGTATGGCCCAAATCCAAATATACACAAGCCAAAGGTATCCACATCCACACCAAATTACTAAGGGGTTTTATAGTTGTAAGATAGCTTCGTGTTTATTTATGATTAATAATCTTGATGGGGGTGTTTCAGGACGTGCAAGAGGTTCTCCCTAGCATTGATGATGCAGACTTTGAAAACCAATTGGCAGTTGTGGATTATGTTGAAGACATATACAAGTTCTATCAGAAGATTGAGGTATGTTTCTCTATCAATGATTGAAGATTTTTGTGAATGAGAAGGTAAATTTTTTATTTTCATTTAGTAATCATTGGCAACCCCGTATGTCCAGAACATGAGTTGTGTGCCTCCAGATTATATGAAAAGGCAGGATGAAATCAACGAGACAATGAGGGCAATCCTGATTAGTTGGTTGATAGAGGTACAGATTAGGTCCATCCTAATTTCCTTTGCTGCCAATCTTAGATCTAGAAGAGCTTTATGTGGGCAGTTTGTTAGGCTTTACTCTGAAATATTAAATTTTGCAGGTGCATCTGAAATGTGAACTAATGCCAGAAACATTGTATCTCACCGTATACATTATAGATAGATACCTTTCTATTCAGATTGTTATAAAGTGGGAATTACAGTTAGTGGGTATCACTGCGATGCTTATAGCTTGCAAATATCAAGATACCCGGGCTCCTCAGGTAGGATGACTTACTGACATCCATAAAAGCATGAGTGTAAGGAAATCTTTTTTGTATATATCTAACGGATAGAATACCTGGTTGGCTCTTGAATATTGACATAAGAAGAATCAATTCATATTTGGCTACAGGTCAATGAAGTGATCTGCATCTCAGGATACCAATACACATCCAAAATGATAGTGGCCATGGTAATTATCTCTAACTGATATCTTTCTGTTTTATTAAATCACAATAGATTTCAACGATTCAGTGTGACTGATACATTGATAAAATACTTGGCAGGAGCATACAATATTAAATCGACTCACATTCAATCTTACCGTTCCCAGTCCATATGCATTCCTTGTCAGGTTTCTGAAGGCAGCTGGTCCTGACAAAGTGGTAAAGTGATGAACTCCACTGTTTATTTTGTATTGTCAGAATAACCTTCTGATGTATTGATCAAACTTACTTTCAAAATGCCTGTAGAAAATTGAGATTGTGGTTTAAATATCTTTTCTTCATTGTATTTCCTAATAATCCTCTCCTGTACTGCTAAGAAATAAAATTTATTATCACAATGGTTCAGATGGAAAATCTAGCATTCTACTTGGTTGAGCTGTGTTTGCTTCATTACAAAATGATCAAATACAGTCCATCAATGCTTGCTGCTGCTGCTGTCTACACTGCTCAATGCACTTTGAAGAAGGATCCATGTTGGAGTAAAACACTTGCTCTTCACACAGGCTACTCTAAAGAAGATCTCAAGTAAGTCTTCTAGTTCTCAAGGCACCATGCTTCTAATGAGTTTATCCTTCTAAAGGATGCTTTTTCCTAAATAACTTAGGCATTTTCATGAATTACGCAATCTGTAGATTATATAGCCAAAACATAGTTGACCACCTACAACACTAATTTAGTCACAACCTGTCTGAAATTGTATCTAATTCTAGATATGAGAAAGATGGACAAATGTGCACATCAAACTGTCTGTGATGTGTGCACATTTTGTTAACTCTGTACCTTGTTAAGGAATAACATTTGATTTACTTGTTCCAGGGAATGTGCACACTTCATGGTTGACTTCCACTTAAGTGCAGGAGAAAATAAATTGAGAGTTGTTCATGAAAAGTATTCAGATCCGATTTTCGGCTATGTTGCTTTTTTAAGCCCTGCCAACTTACCTGATGATGACAGTTCCACCACCAGCAATTACGCTGCCATTTGTATCAGTGATAACATAGACTCAAGTGCACAAGAAGGGGGATTAAAAAGACCTAGCCAACTCAAAGCAAGGAAACACACTGCACCATCATTGACTGCAATGCTAACAGCTCAAAGTGAGGTCTGTGTCACTCTCTTATACTTTTCTTGTTTGGTACTGGTTCAACATATATACACAAACCAAAGAGTATCCATGTCCACTCCAAATTACTAGCAAGTTTTATAGCCTTAAGATAGCTTTATGTTTAACCTTGTTGTAAGTTGGATGAAAATGGTAAATAATCTTTATAGCCTCAAGATAGTATTGTGTTTATTTATGATGTAACTTGGCTGAAAATGATTAATAATCTTGATACTTGGGTATTTCAGGATGCATTCAGGGATTTCCATCAGGTGCTCCCTAGCATTGATGACGGAAACATTGAAAACCAATTGGCAGTTGTTGAATACGTTGAGGACATATACAAATTCTACAGGACGATTGAGGTATGTTTCTCTGTCAGTGATAGCAGTTTCTTGTGAGTGTGAAAAAAATTTGGTTTCCTTATCTAAAATATGGTATTCATGTATGTCCAGGACATGAGTTGCGTACCTCCAGATTATATGAGAAATCAGGTTAAAATCAATGCAAAAACGAGGGCAATCGTGATTGATTGGTTGATGAAGGTACAACTTTGTTTATATGCTAGTTCCATTTGCTGTCAAACTAAGATGTAAAAGAAGTTTATATGGAGTCTGGACTATCTCTTAGGCATGATGTCAAAATTTTAAATTTTCAGGTGCATCTGAAATTTCAACTAATGCCAGAGACGTTGTATCTCACTTTGAACATCATTGATAGATACCTCTCCGTTCAGAGTGTTGCAAGGAGGAATTTGCCATTAGTGGGAATGGCTGCATTGTTTACAGCTAGCAAATATGAAGAAGTCTGTCCTCCAGAGGTAGGATGACTTAGTGGCATCCGTAAAGTAAGGATGGGTGTAAGGAAACCTTTAATGGATATATCTAATTAATAGAAGACCTAGTTGGCTGTTGAAAAGTACATACACTACTGCAATCTCTACTCGTAGTGAAGATTACTCTTTATTTTGAAATCAGCGCAAAAATATATCATAATGGTTAACAGAATTTTGACAAGAGCTGATTCATACTTGGCTTCAGGTCAATGACTTCATCTGCGTCTTCCCAAAAGAATGCATGCCAGAGCAGATAGTGGCCATGGTAATTAGCTCTAACTGATAATTCTTTGTCATTGGATTGCAACATAGTCTCCAAAGATTTAGTTTTACTGATCAATTGATAATAAATCTTCGCAGGAGTCTGCAATATTAAGGCAACTGGAGTTTAAGCTTACAATTCCCACTCCATATGTATTCCTCCTCAGGTTTCTGAAGGCAGCTGGTCCCGACAAAGTGGTAAAGATCTGAATCACGACTCGAAAAATAATCCTCTGTGGCATTGATCAAATCTGCTTTCAAAAAAATGCCTCAGAAAGTCTAACATTCTTCTTGGAATAAATTACTTTTATTCATTGTAGTCCTAATAATACTCTGTTGTACTTACCAGTCGTAAAATCTATTATCAAAATGCTTCAGATGTAAAATCTGGCATTCTTCTTGGTTGAACTTTGTTTGCTTCAGTACATAATGATCAAGTACAGTCCATCAATGCTTGCTGCTGCTGCTCTCTACACTGCTCGATGCACTTTGAGGAAGGATCCATGTTGGAATAAAACACTTACCCTTCATACTGGCTACTCTGAATCGGACCTCAAGTAAGACTTCTCATTTTTAAGGCATCATGATTTTAGTGATTTTATCCTTCTAAAGAATTCCTACTCCTGGACATTTTAGATTTCTTCATCAATTACAGGCAGGCATAGGCATATTTGATCAGCTATGGCCAGAACATTGTTCAATGTTTATTGATCGATCAACTATATTGTTGGAACTCAGCTACTCACATCCTGTCTGAATTGTATCTAATACTAACAACGCGCATACTAACTGTCTGGAAGTGTGTGTTCACATTTTGTTAACTCTGTACATTGAAGTAATAACATTTATGTGCATTTTTCCGCATGTTCACATTTTGTTAACTCTGTACATTGAAGTAATAACATTTATGTGCATTTTTCCAGGGAATGTGCGCATTTCATGGTTGACTTTCACCTAAATGCGGGAGGAAATGAGCTGAGAGCTGTTCACCACAAATATTCAGATCCACTTTTTGGCTATGTTGCTTTTTTAAGCCCTGCCAAGTTACCTGTTGAAGACAGTTGCAGCCCCAGCAACTGATCAATATGCATACCTGTTGAATTACTTCCGGAGTCTAATTGAAGGTTGCGCATTCTTCAAGTAGGGTGGAAACCTGGTATTGATGGTGCTGTTTTGAATTATGTTCATGTAAATAGCTCTTGACAAACTAAATCTCAACTTCTGGTTGAGGTTTTTTCATACCTTGAAAATTCTCATTAATACTGAACAATTAGTCTTCACCCGCAGGATAAACACTAGACCTCTGAAGTGACATAAACGGTCAACATCCTTAGATTTAGATTTAGCATAACGGCTTTGTTTTGTTGATAACGTCAATTTGGATTCACCACATGACATTATTTCTTCTTGGGCTTTGTGTATGTCTTAATACTCATAGCATCTCTCTGTAAAAGTACAGAAGGTAATAGACGAGCAGTTTAAATGTAAATTCGCCACAGTAAAGTTAAATGGAATTAGGTGGCAGCCTCAACCTTTTCTAAGCAATGTGAATTTCAAAGACCAGGAAGCATGAATGAAACTCGGATGCAATTTTTTCTGCATTTCAACTTCGAACAGGATCCCGGGAAAGGTTGGTCCCAGGGCATGTGCTATGACAGCCACTGCTAAATTACTTGTGAATCAATGTTTTTTTAATGACAGCCACTGCTAAATTACTTGTGAATCAATGTTTTTTTAATGACAGCCACTGCTAAATTACTTGTGAATCAATGTATTTTTTTTTTAATTATTTAAATATATAAGTTGTTAATTTATTCTTTATTTTATTTTATTTATTTATTTTTTAATTATTTAAATATATAGGTTGTGAATTTATACTTGATTTTACTTTTTTATATATATATCAGAGGCTCTCTTCTATACTGCATTAAGAAAATGATAGCTTTATACATAATATTCATTCTATTGTACTGTACTTCAGTTGTGTATCCAGCAGCAGAGTTTTGCTTAATACAGACAGTATAATATATCTTCTAACCTGCTATCATGGATGCACTCAAACCTATTGTTAAGGCACACAATTTGCAAGATGTTCATTGATGTTTGGTCATGGCGCGTTATGAACTTCTTCCTTTTTCTCAATAGACATGTACTAGTATAATGATTTTCTACACAAACCCAACAAAGAAATGTCTTTGTTCTTAACTTTCCTGCCAAATTTTCTAGACAGGGTATTCTTTCTTCCTTTCTCCTTGGATTTGCTCATATTTTATTCTTTATTTTATTCCATGTTTATGGCTTTCTAAGTGCAGGTTTTTACATAGTGGTTATGCCCACTAGCAAACATGCAACCCTCTTCTATTGCAATGTCCCCTTCTCTTTTCCCCTACTAATATATGTCTCCTTAGGATGCGACCATGCTTTTGATTAGTCCATCAAGATTCCAACCTATGAAGCAAAGGGTCCATTGTTAACCTAACTTCCTCTAATACCATTTGACGATGTTGTATGATATCCATGACATTTCTAACCAGCTATCTAGAGTCTTGTTTGATTTCTTGCCTCCATTATTGGTCTTCCAAGCAATATTTTCTCGTTTGGACTCAAGGTCTTATCTTTGCACTTAGAACTTGTGTTAGTTTGGATTGGATCACTATATAATTTTTTATTCATATTGATGCTTTTAGAAGTAGAAAAAATTGAAGGAATAAACTTGTAGGAGTGGTTTTATTGGTGGGATCCATTTTGGAGAATTAGGTTGAAAATATTTTGGGGATATTTTGAGGGTTTATTTGATGTTTTATGGGGTAAAATTTTCCCACGCAAGTGCAAAATCCCATGTAATTTTTCTACACTTGAAGGTCTTTCTAATAGTGAAATAATCACATCAATCGGAATTTGAAAGAAAAAGTTATGCCTCCCAATATTTGACTTATCATGATTTACCATAATAATTCAATGGGATGTCATGTCAACCCTAGCTACTCATGTAAAAGGGGTTATCCATGTGGGAGCTATCAAGAAAACTCTAGAATGATTGAGTTGTAACTCATATTGAGGGTTCAATGGGTCAAATCTAACCCCAAGTTGGCTATAAGGATGTGTTATAATTGGGTCACTATGAGCGTTTTGTAGGTGAATCCCCTCTGCAGACAGAGGCGATCCCTCTAGCCCTAGGGTGGGTCTAGCAACAAGAGGACATGTTAATGCATCGATTCGTAGTTAACGAATGAAACTGAGTCGGGATAGATGTCCTACCTTTGTTCCAACACAGTTGTCATGGTTGTGGCAGAAGTCTCCTGATCTTCATCCTGACATGTCGCGGTCCTTCAATGGTGGTACTAAGGTACCTGCACAAGGATCAGAGAACGATAGCAATATACGAAACAATATTTGCATTCATAACTATCTAATTTGTCAAGGAGAATTAAATGTATTGCACAAGATTAATCATATCAAACACAAGACGAGAACCAAAACACCAGTCATGTATTAATTAAGAGAGAGAAAGAGATTACAACCAAATGAGCCTTGACGTCGCAACCTCCTTCAACGGGTTTAGTCCAACGCATCTCAAGCATTCGTCGGGGAATTGGACTTCACGAGGCAATCAGCCTAGACTCTCTCTCAACAAGGGGACTCTCTCTGCTCTATCTCACACCAGCTTATTCAGAGTGTTTCAACTATTATACAAAATGTTTGGCTAGATGCATCTATGTGAGAGAGATGTATTTATAGGAGAGGAAGAGGAGGTTGGGGTCACTCAAATGGTGGAAGGGAGGCCTCACCCTTTGGGAGGTTTCTCAAAAGCAGGAAACAAGAAGCCAAAGGAAGATGTTCGACGTTATTCAGTCGAACAACTCATGCTGACTCCGCTCACGAAGTGGTTGGAAATGGAAACTTCGCTTCTAATATATTTAAAAAACTTTCCAAAAACAGCTTGGCGCGGGCAGTCCACTAAGACATAGCGCCAATGGGCGCGAGGACCAGTGTTAATTTCTCTATCGGCACGAGGCCATAACTGTCTGCCAGCGTCGACCCAAAATCATGTGTTTTTGATGGTCTGTTCCAAGAATAGTCGATAGAGGAAATGTTCTTCTCATGGCAAGGGATGCAATGACACTTTTTGCAAGGCATGAAACTACATATAAGTCACATAAATGGTCCTCCAATGTGTGGGATGGGGATTGCAGGGACGGTGAAAAAATTATGTGTAACAATGAGGAAATGGAGTTCCATTCTATTCGAATGCATTTTTTTCCACAATAGAGCATAATAACTAAATGTGGATAAAGGGAGCATAAAAGAGGTTGTTTATGTTCTGGAGTAGTCCATAGGGAGAAAGTCTAAGAAAACTCCATAAATAGTGCCTTCTCCTTTGTACTTGCATCATTTCCACTTTAGAAAAAGAGAGCAAAACAACCTTGCCTTCCATTTAGGTTTTCTACCATAAGGGATTCACAAAGAATATCTTGTTCATTGTGTTTTGTAAGTGATTATATTTCTCTCCTCTCTATTTTCCACATATTATCTATTGCATGCATAACAAAAAAGCATTAATAAAAAATTTATAATCTAAAAGTATTTAAACCATCATTGTATAGATGAAGAGGATCATATTAGTTTAAGCAGAAAATTGAGGATCTTGACTCAACAAGGGGACTGTGGTCCCTTGCATCAGTAATTCTCTCGGTCGATTGAGGCTTCCTTTCTGTCGACTTCAACACCCATTTTCCAACAAGGAAGAAGTACCTTGGATGGCTCCTCACCACAATACGGGTATCCTCGGGTGGCACTGTGGGAATCATCATTTCCCACAGATGTCGTTGATCCTCTTGACATTCGACTACAACACAAGATTTCATGTCAATAAGGTATTGTACTTTACAACCATTGCACTTTGTTCAAATTCATTGAAGACCTATGCCATTATAAGCATCTCTTTCAGCGAGGCTTACACTAGAATTTCCCAGTCATACAAGCATGCATATAATGAGAATTTATATGCCATTCAGGGTCTATGAATCAATTTATAATAACCCTTGAGATCCACCATAAGAGAGGTTTGTGTGGCTAGAATCATGAGTCAAATATATAAACCATAATTGAAACCTCCTCATGACAACCCTAAAAAGAAATCTCTGGTTAGATAGAGAAGATGGGGGTTCCAACTCAAAGGTCAGGGCAAAGGGAAAATTGAGTAATCATAAAGAAATAGAGAATGAGTCCAAGAAACCCAAAAAAGAGTAGTCAAGTTTAACCATCGTGAGCCATTCATAGTCTCTCTTCAAGATGGAAGAAAAGGTGCATATCAAGTCATATCCAGGTGAGTTAGATGAATTGAAATTAAATAATTGGTTAAAATATTTAGAGTTTTATTTTAGTGTTCACCATATAGAGGAGGAATAAAGCATTTATTTCTCTCATTTTAAATTAGAGGACATGCCCTAAACTAGTGGGAAATCCACACATAAACCCTTAGGTTGGATGGGAGTCCTCTAGTCTCTAAATGGGAGGATTTTAAATCTCTAATAAATTCTCAATTATACCCTATCAAGTATGTATAAGACTAGTGGAACCAATAGCACTAATTCAAGAAGAGATAAGGGCATAGAGTACAGGAGTACACCACATAATTCAGGTAAATGGAAATGATGTTGCATATATCTCCCAAGCACCTAGATGTACTCCTAAAGTATCTGGGGGGTATACAAACCATATATGAAAGAAAGTGATGATGTCCAAACCCAAAATGGTGGATGGGGCTTCTGTATAGGCACAATACCTAGAATATAATGGGAAAAAGAAAAGGTTGTCAAGTGGTTCAAAGAAGAAGGAACAACATGAATATTCTAAGGAGGGGAAGATGAAGTGGAAATGGGGAAAGGATAATAAGGTAACAACCACAACACACCAGTGAAAATATCCAAGCAACCATTGCAATATTTATTGTCACATAGAGAAGAAGCGTTAGAAATTACATTTCGATCTCAATGAGAAGAACTGAAAGAAGGATGTAAAGAAGAAAAATATCATAGCCATATATTCAAGCAATCATGTGGACAATAACTCAAACATGGATGAGAATATTTTATGTGCATCAATACAAAAAGAGGTGAATTTGAGTAGCCTTGAACAATAGAAAGAGAAGGATTTTTCCAAGCTCTTCTACAGATATAGGTCAAGAAGACAAATATTATGCATTGTTTGACCTAGGTTCATAGGAAAATCTCATAGCTACAAATTTGGTCAAAAAACTTGGACTGGATGTTCATCACCATCCTAGCCTATATACATTGGTATGGATCAACAAGGATGTAGAGATAAAGATAACTAAATAGTGTAAAATAAAATTTGTTATAAGTATTAATTTTGTTGATGAAGTAGAATTGGATGTAGTTCCACTTAATGTATGTGGATTTGTCTACGAGAGTAACTATATGTACATGTGGGATGCAATTTTCATGCAAAGATACAATCAATACTATCTCATCAAGCACATAAAATCCTTAGTCATCAACACACACAAGGGAAATTCCAATATTACATTGGTAAGTTCCAACTAAGCGAAGAAATTGATCAATTATAGAAATAAGTATATTTTAAGATTTTTAAGAGGAAATCAGCCTATAAAAGAGGGACAATAAGTGCAAAAGCATCCTTGGAGGGGTGCAATAAGGAACAAATATAACAATTGAAGAGCTGTTACAGGGATATAGGAGAGTGTTCCAAAATCCTAAACAGATATCACCAATTGGGAAGTGGAACAAAAAATCCAATTGTTGATGGAATCTCCATTGGAAAACATCAAATTGTACACGCAGTTTATTCTAGAAGCAAATGAGGTGAAGAAGCAATTGTAATAGTTGGGGAGAAAGTTGTTATTTGACCAAGTACCTCACCATGTGGGTCACTCATCATCTTTGTGCCAAAGAAGGATGTGAATTGGTGAAGGTCCATTGATTACAAGGTGTTAAACAAAATTACACTAAAGAACATGTACCTCTTTCCAAAAATTGGTGATCTATAGGACCAGTTGCAACAAGAAAAATACTTGACCAACTTGGTTTAAAATCAAGGTATCACCAAGTTTTATTGAACCCTTAGCTAGATTTATTTTTTATTACTTTTGTGGATGACCTATTGGTTTAAAGTGCTACCTACGAGGAGAACATATCACACTTGATGCATATGTTAGATATTTTGAATAAAAAATCGCTATAATCTCAAGAAATGTGATTTTTTAAATTAGTATTTGGTATACTTATGCTATGTGATTGGTGGAGGGGAGCTCAAGATTAATTTACCAAGATGGAGGCTATCATGAAGTGGCCAATGCCTACAAATTTTAATGAGGTTATGAATTCCATTGTGGCAACATGGTACCTGAGGAAATTCATAGCCTCATTTTTATCAATTGCTAAACTAATCCACACCATAACAATGAGTGACAAGAGTTTCCAATGAGGGAAGCATTAGTTGAAGGTATTTGAGTAGTTGAAGAAGAAAATCAATCAAGCATCGATTCTTACATTACATAACTTTCAATATCCCTTTTAATTAGAGATGGATATGAGTGGGTATGTTATGAAACCAATCTTGATGTAGGGAGGAAGGTTTGTATGCTACCATTTTGAAGAGTTTCATGGCCCGTGGTTCTCAACTACCCTACTTATAACAAGGAGCTTTATGTTGTGGTGCAAGGTATCAAAATTTTGAAACATTATATGATGGAAAATGAGACAATTATCCATGTAGATCACCAACCACTATAGTACTTGTAGGCTCAACGTAATTACAATAGATTAGGCATTACAAGTGGATGGGGTTTTTACAATAGTTCCACTTAGTGATAAAGTATAAGAAGGGAAACACAAATAAGTTTTCCAACTTGTTTTCAATGCCACCCACATGAAAAATATTAGCTTTGGGAACTATGATGAAGATGGAACCTTTCACCCATGATGCATATAGAGAGGCATATATAGAGGATGAGGACTTTAGGAGGTGTATCAATAGTGACAGGGCCAGAAACATGTGGACGTTGGTGACAAAAAAATTAACTAGCATCTCCAAAATAAGTTACTCTATAAGCTAGACAAGATATGAATTACTAAAGGTGAGAGACTACAATTTATTAGAGAGGTTCATTCTTCCAAGGTTGCAGGGAATTTTAGTGTTGCGAAGACAATAACCAATTTGTAGAGGGATGCGTATTAGACCATGATGCAAGAAGATGTAGTTAGTATCCTTAGAGGATGTATACTTTTTTGTACCTGTAAGCATAATAATACGAAATAGGGCCTATGGCATCCCTTACTTGTACCCGTTGATCCTTAGGAAAAACTTTCTATGGATTTTGTAGGAGGTTTACCAACTACCAATAAAGGACATGACTACCTATTTGTGGTAGTCAACATGGTTAGCAAGATGTGCATTCTAATTCCCTATAAAAAGAATATAAGGGGGGGTGGGGGGAGAAATAACAAATTTTTATTTGAACAAGTCTGGGTGCACTTTGGGATACCAAGGATCATAATTTTAGGCAACGGCACTAAATTACTTAGTGCATTTTGGACTAAATTATGGGAGAAGATGGATACAAAATTGATGAGATCTACAAAATTTCATCCATCGATATATATGGGTAAACAAAATAAGTCAATAATGGAATTGGTAAAAAAATTGAGTTATAATATGAAGCATCCAAAGACGTGGGATGAAAAGATGCTCTACATACAACACTCCTACAACAAAGCAGTCTTGAATTCAACTAGCAAGTCACCATTTGAGACTTGTTTTGGATATTTGCAACATTCACCTTTAGATGTTTTATATGGGCATCAAGGAGTGAGGGAGGATCTCATAGGGGATGCTTTAAAAACAGAAAAAATTGTTGATATTATCACACAAATTAATTTATAGGTATAGGAGGCACTAAAAAATATGAGGAAAGGGATGATCAGTATAGGATAGAGAGGCCATTTAGAGTGAGAGACAAAGTATGGTTATATTTGAATAAGAAGAGGTTATAGGCTCCTAGTAATAAAATCAAGGATTTGTAATATGGTTCTTTCAAGATACTAGAAAAGGTAGGATATAATTCCTACAAACTCAGTGTACCGCCATACATGTGCATTTACTCTATGGTGAATGTGAAAAATCTAAAACTCTATGAGACATCCATGTTGGATTAGGGGAAAGAGCAAGTCCTACCTTCCATAAAGGTTTTAGCACTAGATCCTAAGGTGAAGTTGATGAATGATACAATTTTGTAAAAGAGGTCCAGAAGTACAATACAAGGGTGACATGACCTTTGGCATATCGTGTTGAAAGGACAACTTTTAGGCAAGGCTAAATTGTACACCAAGGAGAAGTTAGAGGGAAAATTTCCTCACCTCATTTAGTAAATATTTTGGGGACCAAAATCCTCCCAAAATGGGGAGGTATTGTCTAGATTTGATCACCATATAATTTTCATCCATGTCAATGCTTTCAAAGTGGAAAATTTAAAGGAACTAACTTACAAGATAAACTTTATTGGTGGGACCTAGTTTGGAGAATTAGGGTTTGAAACCTTTTAGGGTCAGTTTGAGGCTTTAAATGATTTTTTTTGTGGGTGGAGCTTTATTACAAAAGTGTGTGTCCTTGTGTTGTTGTTCTATGCTCGAAGAACTTTCCAATTGTGCAAGAATCACATGATATAGGTGGATATTGGTGGCCACCCTCCTATTCCACTTAGATCCCCAACACTATTTCCTATAAATTTCTTATTTTACTATTTTGACAATTTTCTATATTTGCCTATTTTTTTGGGTCCTAAACTTCAAGATCCATTTTGAGGCCCTAAACAATGTTTTTTAGGGAAACAAGAAAACATTAGTTAAGGACTAAGTTTGCAAATGCAATTTGTTGTCCTTGGATAGACCTCTCTACCGGTATAAGAATAAGGTCATGTTTTTTTCTTGGTTGATTCATTGTATTTCTCTGTTTATCAATTTTAAACACGTAATCGATGAATGAATGGAGATATTTTTGGGTCATAATTCAACTTATTGAACCTTTTAATTTGTTGTATGTTGTAGAAGAAATGTTTGGTATATCATGCTCTAACATCTTCTCTTTCTGGCAGATAATTCCTTATTAAATGGGTATTTTCATTTTAATTAGTTGTTATTAATCCCCATTTTCCTTTCCTATGATACGTTCAGAATTTTTTTTATATTAAATTACTTATCTAAATGATGAAGGTCATTGAATTGTTCTATTTTGGATTCTGAAATTATTTTCTTTTAAATGAGAAACACATAAGATATTCACTGAGGTGAAATACTATTTTGATTCCATAAATAAGGTTTGATTATGATTGATGGGTCTTTGAATCCAATTAAGATGTATAAATATTCTTTTTAAAATTATAATTAAACTCATAGTTTGTTATAATTTTGAGGAATTTTAGGGATTCGAGGATTTGAACCCTAGCACTTGGTCACATGGAATGGAGCCATGATCAAGAGCTTAAAAACAAATGGGCTAAGTGCAAAATTCCTTAATTGGACTAGTATTAACATAAAAAACACAATTCTTGGTCATTTCTGATCGATCAATAGAATCAACAGTTGAAAAAGTCTTATTAATTTTTTCATCACCATTAATATGGCTCGCCCAAACATTGAAGACCATATCTAAAGGGTTCACGGAGGAAAAAATATGACTCCCGAACTCAAAGTTTGACCCACGAGGTTGGCTTAAAAGCTTAGTTGGTCGTCGATGTATATGTTGTTGGCTGGGTCTTATGTTCTAGTCCGACCTCCGACCTTTAGGGTGGAGCCCACTTTCCCTCCCATTGGTCCTACAATAAAGTGCGCTCCACCCTAAAGGTCGGAGGTCAGACTAGAACATACGACCCAGCCAACAACATATACATCGACGACCAACTAAGCTTTGAAGCCAACCTCGTGGGTCAAACTTTGAGTTCGGGAGTCATATTGTTTCCTCCGTGAACCCTTTAGATATGGTCTTCAATTTTTATATTGTAGGACCAATGGGATGGAAAGTGGGCTCCACCCTAAATGTCGGAGATCGGACTAGAACATACAACCCAACCAACAACATATACATTGACGACCAACTAAGCTTTGAAGCCAACCTCGTGGGTCAAACTTTGAGTTCAGGAGTCATATTGTTTCCTCCGTGAACCCTTTAGATATGGTCTTCAATGTTTGGGCCAGGCAGATTAATGGTGATGATATATATATATTGTAGGACCAATGGAAGGGAAAGTGAGCTCAACCCTAAAGGTCGGAGGCCAGACTAGAACAAAGGACCCAACCAACAACATATACACCGACGACCAACTAAGCTTTGAAGCCAACCTCATGGGTCAAAATTTGAGTTTGGGAGTTATATTTTTTCCTCCGTGAACCCTTATGATAAGACCCCGACTGTTATTGCGCCAGACCACCCGAAAATCTCATATTATAATATATTAATTATATTATATAATTAATATAGATTAAAAAAAATAAAATATATTACTAATTTTGTAATGATGTTACTAAGATATATATATATATATATATATATATAGATATAATTTAATTTAACTTAATTGTTAAATAATATATCTACATTATCATGATGTGCCATTTTTTCTTAATTAATATAGCAATTGACACAATATGTATTATCAAAGATTTTCATTGTCAAGTATTATATGTTTGATTGTCATGTGCTATGGAAAATTAATTGCATTTAGATTATATTGTTATTAATTAATATTATTTTAATTAGTTTCTTATTTATATATACAATTAAAAATTAAAGGATTTTAGTTTGGAAACAATTTGTTTCTTTAAATCTATGGGTTTAAGTTTTTGGTATGTTTCAAATTTACTTATTGATTCTCCTTAAATTCTCGTATTAATTTGATGTATGGGAGAGATGCACGTAGGGGAACGCCCCACCTCACATCCCTTGACAAATTCACGTGAGTTGCACAACGTAGGATACGATACCTTTTGACCGCGCACAACTACTTGTTGTGATCGGTTCAACAGGTTTAGGGCACAGACAAATGGGTTTTACAGCGTATTCCGAAAGCCTCTCGATTATGTTGTGCATTTCTGTTCATGCCCGGTTCTTGTGCGTTTTTCATCCACAGTGATTGCGTGGCATTACTACATTGCTGGTTCATACCATGACTGTCCTTGGCACTGCAGATAGTGTTTTATGGGGTAGTTGCTATGATTTTTTGAGAGGATTTTATGTTGTTGTTTTCTGTTTTATCTGGTATATTGCATTAGTTCTACTTCCTCGATGCCAATATTGGGCTACTTGTTGCTTTGCATTCATTCCTCTACCAAATTTAGCTCGACCTGGTACTGGTTATGGCCGTTTCGTGCCCCCAAGGTATTTTTAAGGTAAAATGGAGGTTTTATTAAGTTTAATGGTTGAATTTATCTTGTTGTCTGCATTGGAATGTATTTCTAACCCCACAACATTGTGTTATGCCTATCTTGCAGGTCATTGAGCAATTTGCAGGTCACTGAGCGATTTTTTGGAGCTACGGTTGCTGGTATGGAGGTTCCTCCAAAAAAGTGATGACTAAGAGGTAGGACACTGTCCTACCAGCCTATCTGCCTATGTTTTTTAACACATTTAGCTGAATGGATTATTGTGCATTGCTTAAACTTATACGGCTGGGTCGTATGCTCTAGTCCGACCTTCGACCTTTAGGGTGGAGCCCACTTTCCTTCCCATTGGTCTTACAATATATAAGACCAATGGGAAGGAAAGTGGGCTCCACCCTAAAGGTCGGAGGTCGGACTAGAACATATGACCCAACCAACAACATATACATCGACGACTAACTAAGCTTTGAAGCCAATCTCGTGGGTCAAACTTTGAGTTCGGGAGTCATATTGTTTCCTCCGTGAACCATTTAGTTATGGTCTTCAATGTTTGGGCCAACCAGATTAATGGTGATGATATATATATTGTAGGACCAATGGAAGGGAAAGTGAGTTCAACCCTAAAGGTCAGAGGCCAGACTAGAACATATGACCCAACCAACAACATATACACCGACGACCAACTAAGCTTTGAAGCCAACCTTGTGGGTTAGACTTTGAGTTTGGGAGTTATATTTTTTTCCTCCGTGAACCCTTATGATAAGACCCCGATTTTTATTGCACCAGAGCACCCAACAATCTCATATTAGAATATATTAATTATCTTATATAATTAATATAAATTCAAAAAAATAAAATATATTACTAATTTTGTAATTATGTTACTAAGAATTTTTTTTTTTTGCTAAGTAAAAGTAATCTATTAACAGAAGAAATAGTGTACATCGGGCTGAGGCCTTATCATTGCCCAGTTTTGAGGCATTTTAGACATACAAAAACAGAGTTTAAGACTGCCCTGCAGGAGGGAAACCAGTCTGAAGAAACTACTGAGAGAATTCCCACACAGTGGAACGAGATACTTTGAGTGCTGGAGACTGTAACTAGCAAAAAAAAAAGCATGATATGGAACAATAGGATAATAAAAAACATGCTCGATAGAGAGGGAAAAAACGGAGCAAAGAAAACCATAACTGGGAAGCGAAACTACTCATCAGGAGAAACTTGGTCGACCCTGCACCAGTATTCATCCGGATCACCGCGTTCGTTGTACAGGTCTTCGACAGAGTGGACCACCTTTCTGGAGGGAGGAGGGACCACCTGCTCCACGTGGCCATGCCCCGTGATGCCCTGCACAACTTCCTTACTCCTGCTGGGCTGCCCCACAGAGTCCTGAAGCGCTTGATCCTGCCCAGCTTTGCCGATTATACCCTGCCCATCCAAAGAGTTCTAGTGCTTCTCGACCTGGGGCTCCTCAAGAAACACGATGGTGATAGCAGCAGTGACTCTCGGTTGATTGAGGGTGCAGTCGAAAGAAAAAAGAGCAGTGTGGGATTGAGCCGAGAGAGATGAAGGCGAGGGAGAGTCAAGCCTACGACCCGAACGGAGAAGACGACCCCGGTGAAAGCTAGGAAGGCTGTCCGAGGGGGAAGAAGACTCAGAAGGCGAGCTGGAGGTGGAAGGAGAACGTCGCACTTGGCGCCTGGTGGAGCATCTCCTACAGCGCATTATGTGCCTGAGGCGTGGCATGTTCGCAGCGGAGACGGAGCAAGAAAGCCAGGGAACCGGAGAAATGACAGAGGACAGAGTCGAATGGGAGTTCAGAAAGACAGAGGCAAACATACATGAACCAGTAAGTGAGAAATGGAGGTTTTCACCTAACTCCAGGCAGCAGTTTAGGCTACTTCTCTTACCAATGACTGTGCGGGCATTTGCAAACCCAGCATCTGGGCTACACCACCAATTCACCGACGAAGGAGATGAGTTCGGATCAGAGGATGGGTCCATGGATTGAACTGGTCGGCCTTGCAACTGTAGACCATCTACAATGAATTGTCATTAATATGAACCGGAGGACAATCCATTTCACAGCAGGAGAAGATGCATCAAGGTGCGGAGACCTGGTTGTGAAGAGCGCCCAGAGTAAATGCTATTAATCGCAGAGTAAGCATATTTAAGGTTTGATTGACGTCCTCCTTGAGGGTGGGCAGGTGGCCTCCCGTCAGGCTAGACCCCCATCCCATCAACTCCAGCGGGATCAACATCACCCACATCCGGGAATGTTACTATGATTTTAATATATATATAATTAATTTAACTTAATTGTTAGATAATATATCTGTATTATCATGATGTGCCATTTTTTCTTAATTAATATAGCAATTGACACAATATGTATTATCAAAGATTTTCATTGTCAAGTATTATATGTTTGATTGTCATGTGTTATGGAAACTAATTTCATTTAGATTATATTTTTATTATTTAATATTATTTTAATTAGTTTCTTATTTATATATACAATTAAAAATTAAAGCATTTTAGTTTGGAAACAATTTGTTTCTCTAAATCTATGGGTTTAAGTTTTTGGTATGTTTCAAATTTACTTATTGATTCTCCTTAAATTCTCGTATTAATTTGAGGTATGGGAGAGACGCCAGTAGGGGAATGCCCCACCTCACATCCCTTGCAAATTCATGTGAGTTGCACAACGTAGGATACGACACCTTTCGACTGTGCGCAACCACTTGTCTGCTACTTGTTGTGACTGGTTCAATAGATTTAGGGCACAAACAAATGGGTTTTACCGCGTATTCCAAAAGCCTCTCAATTATGTTGTGCATTTCTGTTCATGCCCGGTTCTTGTGCGTTTTTCATCCACAGTGATTGTGTGGCATTACTGCATTGTTGGTTCATACCATGACTATCCTTGGCGCTGCAGATAGTGTTTTATGGGGCAGTTGCTATGATTTTTTGAGAGGCTTTTATGTTGTTGTCCATTTTATCTGGTATATTGCATTGGTTCTATTTCCCCGATGCCAGTATTGGGATACTTTTTTCTTTGCATTCGTTCCTGTGATAGATTTAGCTTGACCTGGTACTAGTTATGGCCGTTTCGTGCCCCTAAGGTATTTTTAACGTAAAATGGAGGTTTTATTGGGTTTAATGGTTGAATTTATCTTTTTTTCTGCATTGGAATGGATTTCTAACCCCACGGCAGTGTGCTATGCCTATCTTGCAGGTCATTGAGCAATTTGCAGGTCACTGAGCGATTTGTTGGAGCTACCGTTGCTAGTATGGAGGTTCCTCTGAAAAAATGATGATTGGGAGGTAGGACACTGTCCTACCAACCTATCTGCCTATGCTTTCTTAACACATTTAGCTAAATGGATTATTGTGCATTGGTTAAACTTATCTGCCTCCTTTGTTCAACTTTGTGGGTTTTGGGTTTTGTGGGTGCTGTGGGTTTTGGGTATTTCTCACTGCCTCAACTTCCATAATTTTTGCAAATTCTTGAACTGTATGGGTTTTGGGGGTTCTATCAGGTTTATATTTGTGTTCATTTGTAATTCAATTCTAGTGATATTAGAAGGTGAATCTTGTAACATTGGTCTTCAGTTGCAGTTGTAAGTAAGCCTGAGATATGAGTTGTAGGTTTGTTTGTGAAACTATAACAGGTTTTCTATATGGTGCACTGAGCAAGTATGTGTACTGACTATATTATGTTCTCATTTCTCAATGAGATAAAGCTCTGTACCAAATATAAATGTTTGCATCAGTCCATGGAAGTTAGCTTGTTTTAGATAAAATTTGTTATCACTATGACCAATACCTGTGCTTTGTGAAATGTGTATTTGATAAGCGTGCTATCATTTCCTTGTATGAGTATTTGAAAGTGATGCAATTAATGAATTTTGGAACATATCTTCACGCGAGTGGACTCCGTTGGTATAAATTTGAAATTTTTTCGGGATAAATTTGAACTCTATCGGGATAAATTTGTGTATGAGTATTTGAAAGTGATGCAATTATTTAATTTGGAACATATCTTCACGTGAGTGCACTTTGTTGGGATAAATTTGTACTTTTGTTGGGATAAATTTGAACTTTGTTGGGATAAATCTCGTATAGAACATTTTTTTAATAACATGACTTCGGTCGGGTGTTATCTCTATGACCGATACCTGTGCTTTGTGAAATGTGCATTTGATAAGCGTGCTATCTTCGACTTGTGTGAGTATTTTAAAGTGATGCAATTATTGAATTTTGGAACATATCTTCGCAAGAGTGCACTATGTTGGGATAAATTTGAAATTTTGTTGGGATAAATTTGAACTCTTTTGGGATAAATTTGAACTTTTGTTGGGATATATTTGAATTTTCTTGGGATAAATCTCATCTGGTTTAAACATTTTTACAATAACATGACTTTGGTTGGGTGTGAGGTGGAGCGTTCCCCTATGTTTGAGATTGGGGATAAATCCTTGACTTCTCAATGTATTAGCCTGTGAGCTGGATTTATTTATAATTTTTTTTTTTTTTTATCATTTCAAATAGACTAGGGCACGACCTTGATAATATATTTATCCCAACATAAGAGGGTTAAGGAATTTATCCAGTGGTGTTGTGGTGTGTGTGGAAAGGCAATAATCAAGGTAAGGGGGTTGGGGGATCTGTTCCTGATAAGATACATCTCTAGATGTACCCACTTTAAAGAAATTAATTAAGCAAGTGGTGATGGATTTTTGATATTGTTGTTGCTGCTTTATATTTGATGATGATATGCATTGTATTTTGGACATTTATAAATTCTTATGCTGCTGCCCCTGAATAGTGTATAATAGAGTACTTCTTGGACCGAACAAGTAAAGGACTCAATTCTTGACCATGATGTGTGATGCTTACCAGTCTTCCCTAACCATACTATGTTTGAAATTGGGGGATAAATCCTTGAATTCTAAATGTATCAGCTTGTGAGATGGAGTTCTTTATAAAACTTAATTATTTTAACATGTTCTTTATAAAACTTAATTATTTTAACATTTCATACAGATCGAGGCAAGGCCCTGAGAATATATTTATCCCAACAAAGTTAAAAAAATTTATTTCAGTTGATCTACCTATGTTGCAAAATTGTGTTCAAAATATGAGAAACTTGTAGATTGTTGTGATTGTTGGTATGCTCTTGGCTTCGTGCATGAGTTTTGTTGGATATTATTATTCTCTAGCTAATATGTCCATGAAACTCTATGATTGTTTTCAATTGCATCTCCATTATTGCTGTTAGTTCCATGAACTATTTAGTTATTCACATGTAGTTAGATGGTTATTCTTTATGCTTCTTCTAATCAGGCTATGCACCATCTAAGAACAATTAGGATTTATTTTGTATTTTTAATGAGATGACTGTGTGTATCTTATTCTTATTATCTTTCATTGTTGAAAATTCTATGTTTGAAATTGGGGGATAAATCCTCGACTTCGAAATATATCAACCTGTGAGATGGAGTTCTTTATAAAACTTGATTATTTTAAC
Organism: Pinus albicaulis; assembly: GCA_034641835.2. Lineage (NCBI taxonomy): Eukaryota > Viridiplantae > Streptophyta > Pinopsida > Pinales > Pinaceae > Pinus > Pinus albicaulis. The sequence goes on from CM076571.1 coordinate 988,350,868, forward strand.
AGTTCAGAGAGACTGGGGGAAGGCCCTGAGAATATATTTATCCCAACAAAGTTCAATTGTTTTATTTCAGTTGATCTATCTATGTTGCAAAATTGTGTTCATAATATGAGAAACTTGTAGATTGTGGTGATTTTTGGTATGCTCTTATCTTTGTGCATTAGTTTTGTTGGCTATTATTATTCTCTAGCTAATATGTTAGTGTTTCTCTACATTTTTGTCAATTGCATCTCTATTCTTGTAGTTAGTTGCATGAGATATTTAGTTATTCACATCTAGTTGGATGGTTGTTATGTATGCTTCTTCTAACCAAGTTAAGAACCATCTAAGAACGATTAGGAATTATTGTGTATTTTTAATGAGTTGACCATGTGTATCTTATTCTTGTTATATTTCATTGTTGAAAATGCTATGTTTGAAATTAGGGGATAAATCCTCGACTTCTAAATATATCAGTTTCTGAGCTGGAGTTATTTATAAAACTTAATTATTTTATCATTTAAGACAGATTGGGGCAAGGTCGCAAGAATATATTTATCCAAATAGAGTTCAATATTATATATTTATTTATTTATTTTTATTTTATTTTATTTTTTTCTTAATTATTTTTTTCTTCAGTTGATCTACCTTTGTTCCTTGACCATCACAATGACCATTAACAAACATTAATAATGAGAATGCTAAATTTACCATTTCCAATCCTCAATCTGATGAACTTGATAATCCTTAACTATGTAAAAGTGTATCTTGTACAATGAAACCAATCCTAAAGGTGTGCTCCATGCAGATAACAGATTAAAGGTCCAATTCCTTCCTTGAATGCAACAATAATATATTGGATAACCTAATACTGAAAGTGTTTTTATAATTTATTACCTAATTCGAAATTCAAAATTCAAAATTCACATCCTTACAAAATTCAAAATTCACATTGCGATGTTGTTCCAAAAATTAAGTCATGCCACCCCTATGCTTGGTGGCCTCCATTTCCTGTATTGCCAAAAATTGTTGAGTTGCCTGCCTAACCCAAGTATGGTGGACTGCCCAAGGTTGGCTGATTAGGATGTGCCTCAATGTGTCGATATGCTTGACTCCAATTTTCTCCTTGTAGCCATGGGGAATGAGTAGCCCAAGTGTCCACTTCTGTTAGTAACACCAATTCTTAGTTCAGGTGTCATATAAACACAGTCCGGAATTAAGCCTACACTCATAGGCATATAAGAGGTGGGCCTAACCCCCAGATGATAGCGGGGGACTCAGGGATTGGTATGATGGTGTGTGCTCTGCAATGTGGTCCAGCATGTTGGACATCAACCTATTCATGTCAAACTGGCTTGGACCATGGTCTTCCCTACTTGTCACGCCACCTCCTTTTTCCAAATCTTGTTGAACCTTTCTTTCCTCTCTCTCTTGCCTTGCTAATTTATTTTGATGTTCCTTATCTTCCTTTGCTCGAGTTTCTGCTATTGCAATATTGCAACTCTCTTTTCATTGGATAACTCCTTCTTTCTCTTTTTAGTTTCCTAAATTTCATTATTTTTACAATCAGAATCAAACATTAAATTCATATAATCTTTAGATGTGAGCAATTGTGAACTTCTCCCCAAATGAAGACAATTTGATGTTGGGTTCCTTGATGAGGCCTTCACTCTCTCTACTGGTAGCTTTAGGAATGCACCAAATATTCTCTGCTTTATTGTCCCATGCTCCTCATGATCTGACACTTGGATTTCAACCTCTAGGATAACTAATTAGCCCCCATTATTGTCTTCTTTAGGTACTTCATGTTGAATAGGCTCCTCTTCCATTGATCCATTGTCCACAAAATAATATACAAGTTTAGTGTTCATCTTTGGTGGTTGTGAAGGCATCTCCATGCTTTCCTCATTGGTAGTAGACAAATTATTTCCAGTGATATTCATCACGCCCTCTTGCAACCATGATGGTGCGCTTGGGTTGGCATGCTTAATTTCTCATTGTTTAATTTTGTTGCATTTTCATTCCCTTGATCAATTGCATCGCATAGAATATCACATGCATAAATGGCAGGTGGTTCAGTGGGTGTGGAAATCTTAATGATATTGATAGTTGGTTCATGACTGAATTGTGTCTCACTGACATGTTCATCATCATCACCATAAAACATCCCTTTAGAAATGGACACTATACCTTCAGCAGCAGCTACATCTTCTTGGGCACCAGCATGGTCTTGAAAGTTCTCTACTTCTTGACCTTCCACTTCAAATGCTTGGCTACAACCAATATCATGCATAAGATAATCAACATTAAGTGGCCATATACCAGTCCTCCTAAATATAACCTTGATATTAGAAAGTGTGAGAGCCCTTTTAAATTATTTACTTGCAAGCTCATCTAGCTCAAACCTCTTTACTTCCACCCCTGGATTTTTTTTCCATCCACGAAGCTCGCTCGACCCTGAAATAGTTCTTGAAAGGCCCAAACACGCTAACTTCAAGGGGCTGCAATTTGTGAGTGGTTTGAGCCAACATTGTTAACATGTCAATGCCCAAATTATCGGCGTCCTCGATTGTCTGCACAACCATGTGGCTTCCATGACCATCTAAAATCAATAGGTGTCTATTTTCAGGTGATACACCACCTAGTACAGATGTAACAAAGTGGAAAATCCAATTTAGAAATAGTTCCTTTGTCATCCATGCATGTGGATGTGCAACCATGCATGCACCTAGTTCACAATTATGTATATAATTTTTTAGTTGAGTTTTACCTCTAAATAGATAAAATCTCGGTATTGGTGAACCAATTTCATTGACACAACAAAGAATTGCGATCCACTCCTTACTCTTAGGCAATATCTTAGGCACATTTCTACTCCCTCTCTTAGAAATTACCAGCATACCACAATTAATTATTTCCTATAAGCATGTTTCATCACAGTTTCATATATGGTATGGGGCATATACTCATATGCATCAGAAAGAGTATTATAGAACTTGGACACAATTGCCAAGCGTATATTTAAAGCCTTGTCTCTGTCAAGGGCCTCGACTGTACATAACACAAGGTCTTGATGCCTCCTTTTAAACCCACTCCACCATAATTTACCAGGAAAACCATCTTTGAAGGGGTTTGGCCTCCCTTGACAGATTTGATATGCTATGGATTTAATTTGTTTAAGCTCTAACCCATTCCCCAATTAGGCCATATAATTCCACCACTCGACCACCTTGTCCTCCTCCTCTTCAGTCATAACTGTAATAGACCCTCAACGCTTTGTATTAGTCAACCCATTTATCCAATAATGTATGTTAGAGGCAAAAATACCATGTTTGTTTTTCTTTTTTCAAGTGCACAGATTGAATATCCCTTAAAGTTGATGTCATCAATTTCAACGAGCATTTATTGTTGTGTCCTACCTATGATGGCATTTATTTTATGTGTTGAACTTGCACCTTGCGCTATGGTTGAAGGTGGCTCTGTGGTTGATGGTGGGCTGGGATGATCTGCTACCACGTAGTCCTTTTCAACGACATTGATGGGAGAATTGGGAGCATTCACATCACACCCTCTATCCTCATCTGATAAACTGCTCTGTAGTTGGGGCCCCCTTGTCCCTCGCCTCCTCATGCTCCTTGTCTAATCTGCAATAAAAAATCTTGGCATGACTGCAACAACCTATAGATTTACCATGAAATTCTGATTTAAAAAAAAAAAAATGTTGATTTTTCTCAGTAGTTCACCAATCATTCATGAAATAGAATTACATGTACAGAACTCTTTCAAATAAGTATAGAATTAATAATACCATGTAAAAATTGCAACATGAGTAAGAAATTTGATAAGTATTACATCACAACTATATAGTGTAAATTGTATTTTTGTATGATTTCTAATATCCGCATCAGAAAAATAAGTAATACCTATTGATTGTTAACAACATGGAATCTTCTGTTGTTTGTTGTGAACTCTTGCATTTGTATAGGCAACTTGGTATTTTACTTAACAGAGTTCAGGTTGCATCTGAGTGCATATTGTTTTATCAGCAAGGATTTTATCTTAATGTAAAACCAAACCTAGTAATCCATTCATATCAATGAAGAATTTTGTGAACTAATTGAGAATGCAGTGGAACAGACCTGGTTTACCTAAAAATTTGAATTTGGATTACATTGTTACTTTGAATTATTGAATGATTTGTACTATACTTTATTTAAACTATGTATGACTTCTAATATCATCATGAGAAACATAAGTAATACCTATTGACTGTTAACAACATGACATCTTATGTTGTTTGTTGTGAACTCTTGCATTTGTGTAGGCAACTTGTCCATTTTGTATTATGAACAAAAATAAGATTTTTTGAAAACCATAGTGGACTAATAGAAACATAGGGCAAAAATTTCCCCAGAACCTTACAGACTAGTTCTATTTTCAGTGGGAAACTTGAACTTCAAATTGTGTAAGAGATAAGTGTAACGATCATCTGATTTGTGATTGGAATTTGACAAGAATGAGGTTTAAATATGTTGAAGCCTTAATTTACTCTAATAAAACATACATTAGAAGTGTACTTCTTGTTTTGTAAATGGACTTCTAAGAGTGTTTGCATGAGCTCTGTTTTATTCATGGTAGTTAAACCTCTATTTTATACTTGTTGGCATAGTTTTAGAGAGTTTTAAAGAGAGGTTGAGCCATGTGTGTGGCCGTGGGAACAATGGAAAATTGCAAGGCACTACTTGATAGTATTTTTCTGAGCCTTATAGCTTCTGAAAGTGACAATGTTTGGCTTATATTCTACTATGGAGCTGAGAAAGTATAAATACAAACCTCAAAATCACTCACACTTGAGAAAAATTGTTACTGTATCTTCTCAAACAAATTAAAATTTTCACTATGATCCTTGAAGATTCCTTGCTCTAAATATCTTGTACAGGTACATATTCTCAAACATAAATACTTTCTTGAATATCCATGCCGAGAAGTATCTAGTAGGAAGAGGTCTATATGTGTCACTAGTCCTTTTCTTTTAGGCTTCAAATTTAGAATAGTTCCAGGTCTGAGATTCATGCTATATAGTTAGATCAAGGTGGAGTTATTTACTAAATAACTTCATAAAGTGATGCTTGAGTGTTAGCCCTATATGTTGCCTCAGTTCAGCTGCTTAATTCTTCAATTTACTCACCAACATGTCATTCAACAAACTGCAAACATATGTCAATTTGTCACCACAAGTCTTATTTCAATATCAACATTCCATGGGCTTCATTATGGTTGTTTCTTAGAGGCCAAATATTCCAGGACCAAGAACCCTTCAAATTGAGCTTTTTACACTGAGTCGAGTATGTGTCCTTGATTTGTATGACTTCTACCCTTGATAAGGCCTAGGTATACTAAAATTTTATGTTATCTGTTTACTAGCTATCTATTTACTAAAATTCGGTTTACTAGCTATTTGTTCACTCAAATAATAGTAGTTAAGAAGGTGGTGTAGCAGTTTGTAACAAACCTAAAAAGGATTGTTACCAAACAACAATTAATAATGATAAATTACCCAATATAATAACATTATTCAACAAAAACATGTATGTCTCCAGCAGCTGATGAAGATAATGAATATAACATTGTGCACACACTCTGTTTGTATGTGTCCAACACTTGATGAATAGAATGAATGTAACATTGTATGAACACTTTGATTGTATGCATGCAAAATGAATGTAACATTGTATGAACACTTTGATTGTATGTGAAAACTTTGATTATATGTGAACACTCTGATTGTATTTCTGCAGCAACTAATGTGTAGAATGAATGTTTCAAATGAAAAATAGTAAGGGTTGATGTTTTATAGTTTTATGATATAGAAATTAATTAGTATGGAATATTGGCATGGATTTCCATCTCCCAAATTAAAATGTGTGTTTTGGATTGATTTGTACATGATCCAATGGCTGATAAGATTTCATGGTACATCCTTGTACATTCCCGTGTTTAATTCCTGAATTGAAAGGGCTATTGTGTTTAATACTTGAATTGAAAGGGTTGGTATCATTTATTGCATCCTCTGAAGTAATTCCTGAATTGAATGGTGTCATTTATTTTCTTCAATAGGTTGAATGGTTAAACACACATGTAGATATGGCTGACACACATTTCACCTATTCCTGTGCAGGTATTACCCAACAATGGGATGTGTTGCTCCAACGCAAAATCGGTGGGTGATTGTTTGATGGGATAGGTGTGATTTTGGATAGAAAGAAATGTAATGTTTTGTAGTGCATTTTGACTTAATTGATAATTCAGAGCTGGAGGTAGTTGAGACAATAGGTCTTGTCAACTTGTGATGTTAAGGCTTGGTGTTTGACAGTTGTTGGTCCAATCAATATCTAGGCCCATTTTGGAAATATTTATATAACTTATATAAATTAATATAAAGTATTTACATGCATATTTTTTAGATTTTATGACGTTTTTTTATGGATGTGTTGGACCAATACTATAACTAGTGCTAGTCCTTTCACAACAATATAAGCCTCTCCCCTATGTGTTTATAGTTTATGGTGAGTGAGTATTGCACCTCTGATTGTCGACTAGTGGTTGGGGCCTATAATGTGATGTTGAACATTCGTATCTATTCCACCATTGTAACTTTCGATGCACTTCCAACTGGTTCAATTCCAACTAAATGCTAAGGTCAAGATTCTTCTTCTCTGCGGGAATTATTTCCACTACAACACTCTTTGAATTTCACTTTCCCTGGGACTTAAACTCGAATTATTTGTGGTAGCATAAAATACATCCACACATCCTAGTAAATTGAATGGGGGCACACTCACTCCTCTTGTATAAGCATACATAGACTCACATTTGTTCTTAACTGTATTTCCCACGAAATTCCAAATATCTCAACATTGCTATTTTACAACCCTTTCACCTATATGCTATCTATGCCAACATGCCCAAGTGACTTGAGATTCTCACACTCAATGGGAATTCAAGATTTGAAATATGTTTCTCGCTCAAGATTAACGATCTTATGGAGTATCTCCAACAAGGAATAAAAGGTCATGGATTAAATGAACAATTGATGAATTAATTGATCATGCACACTCTTAAATTGTGATGAACTATGGACCTTCACAATTGTTCCTGGCATTGGATTAGCTCCCTTAAGTTTTGGAGGAATTTTCTATTAACTACTGTCCAAGAATAGTTTACTTTTCACACAGATATTTCCCAAATCTTTGTTCTTGGCGTATTGATCTGCTCATAATTATAACAACCATTTTGTGTTGAATTTATTTGGTTGTTTTAGTGAGGCAGGGTCGGGCATGGGTTGCTTCAGAGGCCCCGGGGAGAGAGTTGAGTCATATGTTGAAGAAGCTAATTTGAAATTCACAAATTCATTATCATTTATCGTTCAAATAATCCCCATTGATATTCGTTCGACTAGCATCAAGATCACCAAAAGATCTATTGAGATATCGCTAGATTCGAACCTTGGCAGAAGCAAGGAGCCACATGGTTTCTCTCACCATTCGGCTCCCCTACCCGTGGTGTGCTAGAGGCTAGATTTTAGGCTCTTCGACCCAATTTGGCAGAGCAATGGTGTGGCTTGTCCATGCAGACATGGCTTATTCACATCAATTCTCCCCACACTACTTGGTAAATTTTAGCACAAGCTCCCACATTGAACCAAAATATCGCGACCTCCTTTCATTTAATTTTTATAGAATTTTTTTAACCAACTCTTCAATAAATTGCACTTGCGCTTTCCCCAAAATTCACCCGAATTCCAAGATATTCAGGTCGAGATTTGTTTCAAGTGAACTGAGGTTTGACTGGGTTAAAAGGCTTCACATGTCAGGGTTTTGAACCGTACTTAACTTAGAAATATGGTGTTGCTATCGATTAAACGTCAAGTTGATCACCCTCCTCCTTATTGAATTTACGCCCCCTCACTCCAACTATCGACTTATTGACAGGCTCACAATGCGAGGTCATTGTGGTTGTGGTCACAAGCAGAAAAAATCATTAGCAGGTTAGTGGCCACATGCTATAAAATATAAAACACACTAAATCATGGAATATAGTATGCATATATGGAGAGAAAATACAACTAAACTAAACATAAAAACAAAATATCATAAAGAGTCAAACATAACAATAATTCAAATAGTGGAATCAAATGCCCCTCTTATTACTCGTTGTTAGGAAGAAAGATACTATGTTACACTCTTGCCAAAGTACCCTTAGAACTATGGAGTTCTAAGACCCAGTGCAAGAACATTTTTACCCTTTAGCTATTGTCACAAGGTATCTCTCTCTACTCCAAAGGATTGAAGTTGTTGGATGGCCAACAACCGAATCCTCTCTCTACTGCTGCTCTAAATTGCACACTATTGGATTGCTCATGGGCAATTTGGCTAGCATAAAAATGTGCTCTCATTTTTCTCATCCCTTGGTGTCCTTTTATAGGTGAATTCAAATTCTCCTTCCCTCTCTTGATACATTTGTGGATGGTGACTCGAGGGTTGATTCCTTTGTGTGCTCCCTTGAGGTCCCAAGGTGGCTTAGGTGGCTGTCCTTGGGTGGCCTCAAGTGTAGGATCATTTCCTGAAGTGTGTCAAGTGGTCCCGGAAAGTGACTTCCGCCACTCCCAGGACCACGTGGCTTTTTGAGGGAAAGCCACACAGACCAGTGCGCCTATCGAAGGAAAATACGTGCAAAGGCACATTTCACCTGTGTTCTTAGGGCGTAATTTGATGTTTACCTTTTGAGCTTAGAGATTTTTAATTTTTTTTCAGATCCTCTAATGTTCCTCAGCCCTGTAAATCCTTCTGCCTGACATTAATAATGTCATCTTTTCTTGTCTGATTTTCCAGTGATAATAGTTGCTCCCTAATGTGTGAGGTCTAGGAAGAACTGTGTAGCCTAAATATATTATAGTTTCTTTTCTATGTATTATGTGGAGATAGAGAGAGAGACTCGCATATAACTGAAGGTTGGAAACCCCTTACAGTGGGTAGGAGAGTGACCATGTTATGTGGGACACCTGTAAGAAATAGTATGATACAATAAGTACAATTTTTCTACGAGGCGGGCATGTCCCATGCTCATGATGCTTTGGCTAGCTAAAGAAATCTATCTTACAGACAATGGTTATGTTTGTGTCACTGATATGGTAGTGATATGCTGATTTGGTTGATGACGACGATTGATGATGCCCTCAAGGGCGTTTTTCCTTTGAAAATAGGTGGAATGTGGTGCCCACATGCGTAATATTGGTATGGCATATAAATTCTCATTATATGCATGCTTGTATGGCTGGGAAATTCTAGTGTAAGCCTCGCTGAAAGAGATGCTTATAATGGCATAGGTCTTCAATGAATTTGAACAAAGTGCAATGGTTGTAAAGTACGATACCTTATTGACATGAAATCTTGTGTTGTAGTCAAATGTCAAGAGGATCGACGACATCTGTGGGAAATGATGATTCCCACAGTGCTACCTAAGGATACCCTTATTGTGGTGAGGAGCCATCCAAGGTACTTCTTCCTTGTTGGAAAATGGGTGTTGAAGTCGACAGAAAGGAAGCCTCAATCGACCAAGAGAATTACTGATGCAAGGGACCACAGTCTTAGATTTGATAGGTTTAACATAGGCATGATGGCGAGGGGTGACTGAAAAATGATGATGGTAATTCATTGGCCCAAGGTCGGAGCATAAAAAAGCAGCTTGGCGGTAGACATAACTATTTCTGATGAGGAAATCCCTGAAGTCGATAGGACGTCCAGGGTGGGTATATGTTGGTTATGAATGTCATGGTGGCTTTGCGTGAAAGGTGTGATGCTCCGACCAAGGGTGACTAGGCACTGCTGCTATGGGAGAAAAATGGATAGGTTAGTGGGGGAATGCTCTCAGTTTGAGGTCTTTGTACACTTACCAAAAGAATGAAACAATGGGATTGGATTGTACAAAACACGGAGACGGGTGCCCCAAAACATGAAAATGTTCACTCTCTGATGATTTGAGGATGGTGTTTTTGTTGAGGGTGGGGGGCCCATTGGTTGGTTTCTTGTGTGGGGGTGATGAAACAGATGGAAAATATCGTAGATAGGCTGCGATGATGGAGGGATGATAGGACAAGTGCGATACACGGTGGTGCACATTTGATCTTCTTGCAAAAAATGGTAGTATGGGAAAGGGGTTTTATTTTGATATGGTAAAAATTGACTTGATTCATGGTGGGTGAAATGGGCATGAAGTGCTTCCCGGACTGAGGTGGGGCTGTGTGCGCGGAGACCCCAAGTCCTGTTGTGTGCGGACCCCACTGGTTGTGTGCATGGGCTGATAGATAAAGTTTGTAAGTAATTTGAAGTACGAATGAATGAAAAGATTGCTTGATATATGAATTTTTTGCATCATGATTTCCAGCTATATGTGATTTTTGGGACCTTATTGTTGAATATTGATGATTTATTAACTGTGCACGTGGATGCGATACTATTGATTAGAATGAATGCATAAGTCTGGGCATATTTGTATCTGTTTTTTGGTTGTCTTATGACTAATGGGTTCCCCTTGATCTACGTCCGATTAAGATTTAGGGTTAAGGCTTCCCCTGCGTAGGTCTTTAGAGTAAGGTACCTGCTTCCATTAACTTTCTCTCTCTCAGGTTGTGGAAACCTGGTTCC